>CM044109.1:18058016-18309543 GCA_024174645.1 Lemna minuta | reverse complement strand
AATCTAGAGTCATTATGAGGGAGAAGTTATTCTTCCTTTTTTCCATTTATTTTAAAAAAACTCGACAAATTTAGCATTATTCTAAATAGATAGACCTATTGAATCCTAGTTTAGTTAAAGCTATGATTTTCATGAGTTTTTATGCTTGGGCCTGCTTGAGCAGGCCTACTATAAGGTACAAGAGCAAAGTCCAATTATCAAAGAACAAAAGATAAGCATTCACACATACACATCTCTTTATGATCTCCTGAATTAGGTGCCTAGATCTTAATCATGCCCAACTTGCACATTATAAATCATATGACTGGATCATGGATCCACTTGTGATTAGCTGCTTAAAAGCCCTCAAAATGTTTGGTGGGCTCACTCAAAAGTTGGATAATTTGTAACGGAGATTACAACTTGATCAGCACAAATGCCTCTTCATGGGATTTTTTAGAAAGAATATCTAGCCCATGAAATAAAGACTGTACCCTAGCATTTCAAATATCATGTGAATCATCAATTGATATTCTGCCTTTGCACTAGATTATCAAACAACATTGTGCTTCATGGATCATTAGGAAATCAAGTTACTACCATGATAAGTTATAATATCCAAATCTCAATATAGGAAATCAAGTCACCACAATCTCTCATAGAACTTGCAGTAGAATAAGCCTTGGTGTGGAAATACTATGGTGTGGAAATACTATGGAAATATATGAGTTCCTTCCTTGGAGTTTTATTGAGTAGGTAGTGACTCAAAGTAAATTGATCTAATATATCAATCTAGCTTTGCAGATAAATTAGAATTTCAATCCACCCTTGTGTGTGTTCGATATATGCCTTATCCCGAAGAGATCATCATTTTAAAATAACAATCCACATGGTTGATTTGAACCCCCATGGCCTGGTTCAATCACTAGTGTCTTCAATCCACTACAAGAGTTTACTCTTTCATCCCTACTTCTAGATTTCTAAGTGAAATGAATAGTAAGGTGGATTGATTAACATGAAAACCATTTCATGAGCATGTATCCCCCAATTTATTTTACACATATATCATAAAAAATAAAAATTTTGAAAATTTTAATAACCTTCATCCCTACTTTGAAATAAATCATGTGAACTAGAGAGAAGTCATATACCTCGGGTGGATATGTTGTTGAAGTGAAAGTGTTGATGGGGTTCACTCGTGAAGCTCATCTTGTCTGCATCGGCTATTTGTCCTCAAGATAATGGCTTTGTACAACATAAAATAAATAAAGGGCATAAAACATAAATAAAATAAAAAGAAACAGAAATAAATCAATTGATAGGTTAGGCAGTGGAGTGAAGAGAATCATTATAGTTATGACCTGCTTCCTTGAGATTTCTTGAGTTGTTGGTTATAGTGACTCATTCTATGCATAAGCTTTAAAAATGTTGTCCATTTGCTTTCACTTGTTGGCCTGTCTTTGGGTTAGTATCAAAACATCACCACACAAAAATTTCATCAATAATTAATGGACAACCCTTCCTAGATTTAATTTACCAAGAAAAGCTCAAGTTTAGAGTTCTAAAGACATAGTTTTGGTTTACATGAAATTCTCTTCTCCTTAAAATTTTATCATTAAAAGCTTTCATTTTGGCTTTATGTATTATAGAATCCTCATATGCTTTATTTATAATTTCTTGTCATCCATGAAAATAAATAATTCCTTTTTTTCTATCATGGTTCATCAATAGATTCAATTTTTTAAGGGCCCAATATGCTCGATACTTTAACTCCCCAAGAAGATGGCATGTTTTCCTAAATAATAATCTATAAGGTGACATTCCTCATAGAGTCTTATGTTTTGTCTTATTGATGGATCTTATGTAGCTTATATACAAATCACACTTTCATACATATCGTTTATGTGCATTGAAATAAAATTGATTCATTGTCATTCTTATGTGATGTTTGTAATGAAGTCCATGAACATTTGTAATAACTAAGTGAATTATGATGAGATCATCATACAATAATCACTATTCTTTAAAAATATATTCTAAACATTACCATTCATGAGATATTTGAGAAGGACATCAAATTATCTAGAAAGAATATCACTATTTGATTTGACTCATATTATTAGTATGACTGATCTTGTAGCCATCGGTGTGGAGACACTAAGGATAGATAATGAGTGCTCTTTAGAGAAAGATTTCACTAAATTTATACTTATAAATCCCTGAATGGTATTATACCTTACAATCAATTAGGTTGATTCATGTCACAATCGTGTATCTGATCCTTTGACTTGAGACACCAACGACATGTTGTGGATAGATGATCGTATTTTGATTATGATTTACAAATTCCTAGCCGCGAGATCTCTAAAACATCATATATTGTATATAACATGAAGTCTTCAAAGATGATTGTGTGGTCAAGATAGGATTTTTCGCCCTCGGTATTTGAGGAGATTGACTCTAGGAAATCCTAGGCCAAGATAGTGAAAATATTGGAGAAAGAGTTCTAGATGGTATCCTACATGCATTAGTACTAACTTGAGTGACTGATTAGTGTTTGATAGTTGACCATATTTTAAGTCATTCATGAGTCTCGTGCGGATGAAGGATTATATATACTAGGTAATTGACGATAGAAAGGTTCCGCAAGGGAGTTCTTATGTAATCCATATCTCCTAGAGTATGTGGTGTAGCTTGGCACCCAATGGGCTGGAAACTCAACCTACGGATTGGGTTAAATTGATAATTGATTAATTATTATATATATTGATGTAGATAATTAATAAAGGTTGACCAATAAGATGTTATTGGGTTTATAGAGTTATTAATTAGTGAGATATCTCGACCTAGAGGGTCACAAACATAAGGTCGATGGATATTGGTGGATATAGGCATAATTATGAGAGTTTTTATGAAAAATCTACATACCAAATGTTTATAAATAAGGAGAGAATGACCACAAGTCAAGGTGCCCATACAAGCCTTGTGAGAATTCTCTCATTTCTTATCTTTCTGTCTTGGTGAAGAGTTTTAAAGAGGAGATTCAACCATTTGGAGATGGTGCAGATATCGCTAGAGGCTAGATACTTGAATAACTTTAAGAACTCCTTCAAGTGAACCCTGTAAGTATGTATTCTCATACATACTAGATGATAGGATTATTTTTTCTTGGTGCCTCAACTTTTTGAATATTTGATTCAATGTATTCCGTTGCTTTTAATATTTTGATCAAAAATTTGAAAGGCTTATCAACCTTAGATCTCAACATCTATATACATGTAGAGTATTACAAATTCTCCTAGACCAATTCTTTCAATCAAGCTTGAAATTTTAATAAAAGATTTTCTAAATCTTCCCATTATAATTATCCACTGATCCATTATCTTATAGACGGCAAGGTGTTATAACTCTATGATGGACTCCATATCTTTTCATTAAAGTCCTTCATTAAAAATTATTAAGGTAAGCTCCTCCACAAATAACGACTCTACGACATCTAAACTTGGTGAAGATGTTTTGCCCAATACATTTTAACACTACCATACTATCTTTAGATCTGGTGGGAATGGCCTCTACCCAAGAGATATATAATATAGTACCATCAAAATTAACTCATAGACATCAAAATTTTATAGAGGCTAATGGCTTCATGAAACTTCAAACACTTTAAATAAAAATCATCAGAATCCTGAAATAAAATAGATGTTATAATTTTAGACGAGTAATGACCTCCGAGAGGTGACAAATAGTAAGGTTTTCATATTTCTTAATACTTTAGAATATATCTTCTCAATACTTAATTAAAATGTAAGTTAACTAATACTAGTTATTTAAATCCCACTCATCTAAATTTTACTGGAAATAAGATAGTTTATGAAATACACATACCATGGGGCGGATCTACCAATCTTGGGAGAAATTGCCACAAGAGATCCTGATAAGAGTCACCAAGAGCAGTGAAATGATTGCTAGTGAGAATGCAAATGACCAAAATCTCCAAGAGTAGAGTGATCATGGGTGAGAGCTGCTTGATCGCAAGAGAGAGAGAGAGCTGCTTGATCACTGGAGAGAGAGAGTCGGGAGTGAGTCAAGTTTAGGGTTATAAGGGGGAGAGAGAGAACCGTTGCGAGGTTTTTTGTGTGAATTCTTTTTTGTTTTTTTGTTTGTAAATGGTACCTAAAAAAAGGAAACAAATTACCATTAGAAGGTAATAAAAAATTAAACTTAAATGTACAATTAACTTAAATTATAAGATTATAAAGATAGAGAAAATGCAAAAATAAGAAAAAAAATAAAATAGGATTAACAACACAAGATAGAAAAAAAATAAAGTTCAATATAAATGGTTACATAATTTTTATCTTGAGTTGGTTCGGATTTATAATTTTCTTATTTAAGAATAAATTGAAAACCATTTTTAATTCGAATGTCTATAGGAAGGTTAGAAAGGCATATTCTAGGTTTTTAAGTTTTGTCTGTGTTTTGATTCTAACGTGCATCCGCTTCCTAAACCGTCGGTACCTACAATGATGGAGATATACCTTCCTAAAAAAACTTCACTAAACTTGAAAATATTTCATAACATCAATAAAATAGAGGATAAATTATCAAATTCATGTTTAACTTATAATATTTGAGATTTTTTAGATCCTATGTCTAGGGATTTTTAAGTTGTAATCAAAACATGATCATCAATTCACAAGATGTCTTTGGTGTCTTAAGTCAAAAGACCACATATACAAATTGTAATATCAATCAACCTGATTGATAGTTAGGTATGGTATCATTCAGAGATTCATATAAATCAATTCAATGAACTATTTCTCCCAAGAGCACCTGCTATTTATTTATAAATAGAGGGATAGTGACCACAACTCAAAGTGCCTATGCAAGCCTTGTGAAAACTCTCTCATTTCTTCTATTTCTCTGTTGGTGAAGGGCATTAAAGAGGAGATCCAATTTTCCAGCGATCATGTGGATACCGCTAGAGATGGAATACTTGAAAAGCTTTGAGAACCCCTTCAGTGAACCCTGTAAGTTTGATTATTAATCTATACTTGATGACAAGATCATCAATTATTTGTGCCTTGGTTTTTTCAATACTCGATTCAATGTATTTTACTACATTTAATATTTTGATCAAAACTTTGAGAGCTTATTGAGCATCAGATCCCATCATAAGTATCAAAGTTCATAAATGCAATTGTAAAATACTTTAGGTAACTAATATCCTCTAATCCAAGATACCTTATAAACATTAAATTGAACATCTCAAAATGTACATTAAAACTATATAGGTATGACATTTCTTTAAATGAAAGATAAATATTACATATTTAATACTTTTCTTAATGTGTTCTTTTCCTAAATTGCAAGTATATAATCAAAACTTAAAATCAAGTCACATGAATAATTCTCTAAATATTAAATCATTAAAATTACCTATACTTATCCTGCATATAAAATGTTTTAAAAAGTGAAAATGTAATAATCCTAATAAAAAATAAATAGTTCTAATTGAATAGTGAAAAACATATTCAATATTCAATCCTAATAAAAAAATTATTCAAAAAATTATGGATGTGAAAATATTAAATAAAAATAATATAAAAATTGAAATTGAGAGATTAATTATGATATATGCTACTCCATTGCATAAATGTTTCAAAATTTAGTCAATGTTTATATTCACAACATATAATAGTATCTTCGCAAAATAAAAAATTGTAATATCTCACAAGTTCTCGTGAGAAAGAGTGATGAGAAAAATTATAGGTTTGACCAAATTGCGACTAGACTCAATTGTGTCCTTAGCTGAATTGATGAGAAGGTTTAAGCCACATCACTAGAAATTGTGTCATGATTGGGATTGATGTTTCCTGATTTTAATGGTCATTCACAAGATGTGGAAATCATTTCTACGACACATTCATATAACTTGGTTCAAGTTTTAATCCAAAGTCTTTGACAGTATTAAAGCTTTTATGAATCCACAAAACATGTTCAAACTAACTTATCCCAAATATTTTAGATAAAAATTCTTGTTGTTATGACATCTGTAATTTCCCATGCTCAACAAGAAACTTTAGGGGATTTTCTATGCGACTCCAACACTATAGAAATGACATAGGTTAGATCGCATTACATGGTTTCTTTATGTTGGGTTTTGTGGTCGATAAGCCTTCAAAAATTTTGATCAAAACATTGAGTGTCACAGAATATATTGAATTGGATATTCAAAACATTGAGGCAACAAGAATAGATGATCCTATCATCTAGTATGTATGATAAAATATACTTACATGGTTTCCTTGAAGGAGTTATTGAAGCTATTTAAGTCTCTAGCCTTTAGCAGTATCTACAAGATCTCCTCTCCAAAGCTCTTCATCAATAGAGAAAGAAAAGAAAGGAGAAAATTCTCACAAGGCATGTACGTGCATTTTAAAATGTGGTCGTTTTCCTCTTATTTGTACACATTTGGTATATAGATTTTTCATAAAAACCCTCATAATTATGACTATATCCACCAACATCCATAGACCTAATGTATATTATGTGGCTTATAAGCCAATCATACTTCCATGTATCTCGTTTATGTTCATTGAAATGAAATTTATTCATTGTCATTCCTGTGTGATGTTTGCAATGAAGTCCATGAGCATATGTAATGACTAAGTGAATTATGATGAGATCGTATTATAATGATCACTAGTCTTTAAATATATGTTCTAAACATTCTTATTCGTGAGATATTCGAGAAGGACATCAAAGTATTCGAAAGAATAACACTATCTAATCCAACTCATATGATGAGTATGGCTGATCCTGTAGCCGTTAGTGTGAAGAAACTAAGGATAGATAGTGGGTGCTCTTTGTATAAAGGGTTCATTGAATTGATCTGTATGAATCCCTGAATGGTAATTGTACCTAACTGTCATCAGGTTGATTCATGTCACAGTTGTGTATGTGGTCCTTTGACTTGAGACACCAAAGACATCTTGTGAATGGATGATCGTGTTTTGATTATGACTTACAAAACCCTAGCCACATGATATCTAAAACGTCATATATTAGATACGATATGAATTCTATGAAGATGATTGTGTGGTCAAGATGGGATCATCTGCCCTCGGTATTTGAGGAGATTGACTCAAGGAATGAAATGCGATGAAATCTTTGGCCAAGGTAGTATAAATATCAGAGAAAGAGTTCATGATGATTTCCTATTCGCATTAATACTAACTTGAGTGACCAATTAGGGTTTGAAAGTTGATCATACCCTAAGTCGTTCATAAGTCTCATTCAAATGAAGGATTATACATACATGATAAGTCCAAATCAGGATGTAAATCCTACGTCATTGTGATGGTTTAATTCGACTTATGCAATTATATTATCTTCTAATATATTTTTTCCCTAATTTCTATCCTCCAAAAGTATAGCTCAATCAAGGGTCGAACCCTAGAGAGATCAATTCTAATCCTTCTCTGATGTTTTCAATCTTCTCCTAACACACTTTCGATCCTTGATCACTACTCAACGAATCTCATTCTCATCTAGATCCTCTACTGCCATGCATAGAAGGTCTTAATATCTAAGAATTATTAATATTTATATTTTTTATATATGTATTAATATCACTTTAAATCGTATACTAATACTTATCTCTTCTTCTTATGTAGTAATCGTATTTTTGTCTTTTTATTGTAATTCTGTTTAGATGTATATTTCTTTTCTTTGGTATTCTTTCTAAGTAGATTAGGACTCTATCAAGCTTGTCTTAATATTGGCATTCCCTATCATCTACTGTAATCAGTCCTATCAACCTTTCCTATTCAATTTCCTTTAATTTGAATAGAAAACATAAACGATGCGTATCTTTTTATTTATTTATTAATAAACCTATGTTTGGTGTCAATTATATGTTTCCTTCCTATATCAAGATTATTGTGAGACTTTCAGTGAGATTTCTCTCACTGTTATTTATTGTAACAGAGTTCAAGAATGAGACTAATATAAAGAAGTAATTACAGTGATTACCTAGATAATATTCTACTTGATTTATAGATTTTCGGTGAGATTTCTCTCACTGTTACCTATCAACAGAAGCAAAGAATGACCGACAAACAGAGAGGTAAGTTCAGATATTACCTATATGAGATTCTAATTCCCTATTAACTGCTCACTCATTCACCAAGAACAAAAGAAAACTCCGAATGACTGTGTAATTGTAAAAAGAAATTGAAAATTTGTAATTAGATTCAATTTGTAAACAATAACACGGTCAGAGAAATCGATCTTTAAAGCAATGAAAAACTGAATCTAATTGAAAGAAAACAAACCGAAAAGAAATAAAATCGAAGATTCGTAAAAAAATTTATTTGTAAACTTGTAGAAGAAATTCAAAAACCTCAACCGCTCCTTTGAGATAATGAAGCAAACTCTTGTATATTGTGTTTGGATGAATTTTTTGCCTTCAAGATCTTCGAAACCGTTGCTGATTCTTCCTCACGCTGTGTCCTCCAGGCCGAGTTTCCTCGGGCTAGAAATTAAGAATAGCCTCTTGCGCTCCTTCTCGCCCCTTTTTAACCTAACTGATCCGCGATTCTCAGAGTATGTGGATCAGTTAGATTGTTAATGTTGACTGTTGTGCACCCAGAAGCGTGCTGTCCTCTACCTCCTTGAGTGATTAGCTTTAAACAACAGGTGATTGGTAGCAATTATCCACCGTGAAAAGCACCGAACACCATTGTGGTAGCAGTTGATTTCTGTGCTGCTTTTCACGGTGGAGCGTGCGCTCCTCTTCTATTGGGCGTTACTTCCTTCATACAAGCCCTGCCCACAGCTCATTAATGCTCATTAGATTCGGACGAGCCCATTAAGGGCTTTAGCTAAGATAAAAGAATAGGAATTTTATTTTAAAGAAAAGAAATTAAAGCATTTTCAAAAATTAAAAAAAAACAAAGAGATGACATCAATTTTCTCTATTGAAAAACAGAAAATTATAGCAATTTCAATTATTGAAAAATAGCAAAGAAATTATAGAAAATTAATCTAAAAAAAACAGGTTAACTATCTTTTATTGTTGTAATTCACCTCTTGAAAAACTTTTACTTCATTTGTATATAATATGTTCATTTTAACACAATCATATGATAACACGTGAAAGATGTAAATGATTTTGCCTCTTTAAGCTAAAATATGACAAAGATGAGCAAGTAAATATGCTCCTCTTTTGCATGTTATCAATAATCAATGCCGGAAAGGTTCCATAAGTGAGTTCTTATATACTCCATATCTCCTAGTATACGTGGTGTAGCTTGGCACCTAATGAGTAGGCAACTCAACCTATCAATTGTGTTAAATCGATCATTGATTAATTAATCTATATGTTGAAGTAAATAATTAATTAAGGTTGACCAATAAGGTGTTATTTGGTCTATAAAGTTATTTAGTGAGATATATGGACTAGAGGGTCATACATATAAGGTCTATGGATGTTGGTAGATATAAACATAATTATGAGGGTTTTTATGAAAAATTCATGTACTAAATGTTTATAAATAGGGGGAGAACGACCACGACTTAGGGTGCCCATGCAAGCCTTGCGGGAATTCTCTCATTTCTTCTCTTTCTCTCTTGGTGAAGAGCTTTAAAGAGGAGATCCAACCATCCAGAGACTTTGTGAATATCGCTAGAGGCTAGACACTTGAATAGCTTGAAGAACTTAGTAAAGGAAACTCGGTAAGTATGTTTTCTCATACACACTAGATGATAGGATCACCTGTTCTTGGTGGCTTGTTGTTTTGAATATCTCATTCAATCTATTCCGCTGCTTTCGATGTTTTGATCAAAATTTCTAAATTTTATCGACCTAAGAACCCAACAAGACCTTGTCTGTGTGAACCTCTAGGTCCATATATCTCACTAGTTAATAACTCTATAGGCCCAATAACCTCTTATTAGTCAATCTTAATCAATTATCTATATCAACATATAAATTAATTAATCAATGATTGATTATTTAACTCAAGTGACAAGTTGAGTTACTAGCCTGTTGAGTGCTAAGCTATACTATGTACTATAGGAGATATAGAGAGTATAAGAACTCCCCTATGACAAATTTCCATCATCGATTAACATAGATGTATAATCCTTTATCCACATAAGACTTATGAATGACTTAGGGTATGATCAACTTTCAAACCCTAATTGGTCACTTAAGTTAGTACTGATGCGTGTAAGAAATCATCGGGAACTCCTTTTCCAATATTTCTATTACCTTGGCCAAAGATTTCATTACATCTCATTCATTGAGTCAATCTGTTCAAATACCGAGGGCAGATGATCCCACCTTGACCACACAATCATCTTCAAAAACTTTATATCATATCTAATATATGACGTTTTAGAGATCCTATGACTAGGTATTCGTAAGTCATAATCAAAACATGGTCATACATCTACAAGATGTCATTGGTGTCTCAAGTCAAAGGACCACATATACAACTATGACATGAATCAACCTGGCTGATAATTTGGTAAAATACCATTAAGGGATTCAAACGGATCAATTCAAAGAACTCTTTCTTCAAAGAGCACCCAATATCTATCCTTAGTGTCTTTACATTGATGGCTACAAGATCAACCATACTCATAATATCAGTTGGATCAACTAGTGTTATTCTTTCTGAATAATTCGATGTCCTTCTTGAATATATCCCAAGAATAGGAATGTTTATAATATATGTTTAAAGACTCGTGATTAATATATTATGATCTCATCATGAGTCACTTAGTCATGACATATGATCATAGACTTCATTCCAAACATCACATAAGAATGATAGTAAGTCAATGTTATTTCAATAAACATAAATGAAATACATGGAAGAGTGATTGTTTTATAGCCCACATAATATCCATCACTTTATTCTTCGATAAATTGCTATTATCGTAAGATACATGCCCTTTAGTGTCATCGCATCCTCAAGAGACAATAAAAATCTTTGATCAATGAGAGAATTGATGTTATCCTTAAAAAACTTTAATAATCCTTCAAGAGTAGGGACAACTATTGATAAGGAGACAACCATGAAGGTACTAAGCATCTCTATGACATCTTAAAAAATTTCATGACTGATAACTTGTCATTGATGCATTCATTTACATCATTATAAATGGGTTTTAACACATAATTCTTGTTAATATAATGCGTGTTATTATGTTTTATGATTTTTTGCATTCGTCATTCCATTCCACTCATATACCGAACTTGCATCTATTAAGTACTAATTTGGTAAAAAAAATGAATATGCCCGTTCATACATCATTCTTTTCAATTACTTAAACTATGCGACTAACCCCGTTTGACTCTTTCAAAGTCAAGTGGTTGAATTCTCACATTTTCTATGAGTTATTTGGATGTAAGGACATTGGTATGCAAGTAGGAAACATGGATATAAATGACGATAAGAGGGAAGAGGAAACAACTCTCGACCAAATTTGAGCACCAAGCCAACCAAATTTTTATGAGATGTGGTAAATGAGATTTTTATTTTGTATAGGGCTATTATAAGGTTTTAGAATGATCCAAAATTGATTTAGAGTGAATATTGGGTCAACCTCTTTAATTTTAAGGAGGTTGGACTAAACTTAATTTTTATTAAATGATACCTTAATTTTTTCTCATGATTTTATATATTTTTGGATGAAAGGATAGAGGATTAAATTCTTGATCCAATAGAGAAAATTTAATGGAAAAGGAGTTGTATTTTGTGAGATATTAAATTTCTAATTTTAGGAATTTTTCTCGAATTTTTTCTAAATTTTTTAGAGATTTTTTTATTTTGATCATATTTACAAAAATGTCACTTTGATTTTTGAAGTATAAATTAATAAAAATGCCACTCCAAATTTTGAAGTAGAAAATTTACAAAAATGCCCCTATGATTTTTTTTTAGTTAGGAATTTACGTAAATGCCCCTCTACACGATCTAAATCAATGGTTAAGATTTCTCAAAATTAAAATCATGATATGTCATGATCTATATGGAGTTTTGAGCTGAAATTTTATTTCTAGATTCATCTTTTCACCCTCTATCTATCTATACGATTGGATCAAAGAATCGAGGTGGAAAAAATGATTTTAATAATTGGACTCTGTTACCCCTCTTTATACTCAAACCCTAGGAACCCACCTATAAAAGCCTTCATTTTCTCTCTCCTTATGTTTTTTGGCTCTCTCTTAATATTAGGCTACCAGAAGGGAAGGGAGAGGAGGTCAAGGCCCAAGGAGGAGCATTGTTTGATGCTCAACCTTGTAGTTGAGAAGGGAGCAAGTAAAGATCGTGATCGGAGCGGATCAAGCATCACCCGGCCTAGGACGGGCACACCAACGAGGTTTGTGCAAAGATCTACATTAGATTTTGGCTTAGGAACATCTCCATATATAGTAGACATATATTTTATTTTGTTTTCTTTTCCTTTTTCTTTTTATTTTTCTTTTACTGTAGTAGCTTTGATATCATCTTTGCGTGTATCTCTCACTCCCACCCTCGCCGTGCATTTATCCATTGGTATCGCCATCTATTTTCTCATATTTCCATCATATTATCTCTATTTTTATCTCTATTAATCTAATTATATCATCTATTTTCTAATTTCTATCTTAATTCTAAGATAAACTCAAAATTATCTCTTATACTCACCTCCACGTACTCCATTCTAACTCACACATCTTCCTCTGCCATCATCTTTGTTTTAAACACATAACCTCATTACTTTAGCTCCCTATGGATTCAACCCTTGCTGACACTATACTAAGTAAGGAACTAGATTTTATTACATGAAATTGATGCACAACAACGACGAAAAACATACGTGATCGAGATCATCAATGACACCTTACAAAGGCATTAATAACATCTGAATTTTCATCTTAAATAGTAAAAAATTTCTTTAATGTGTTAAAACCCTCTGAGTAGTCTATGCATCAATTAGGAATGAAACACATTTCACTCGCTAAAGCATGAGTTTCACCATATGTTGACACATGACCAAATTTTTGCCACAAAGGATTGTAGTGTGCTAGCGCACAAAAACTCAACATTGCATTGTGCAAAGTAGAACAATGGCCTCTTGAGTGCCAAGATTTTCACCATTGTTAAATGGTAGTCTGTACAAACAATGAATCTTTTAGGCTTGTGTTTATTTTGTTCACAAGTGATGCCATCATATCTCAACTTGCCATCAATGGTTCACTTCGTGAGCACATCTAATATATTTGGATGATTTCCATTAGTTTACATTTTAAGATGCATGGCTCGATGAAATTTCTCAAATGTTGCCACCAAGCAGAGGTGCAACCATCCTTTTTCCCTTGGAATAAACACATGTGGGTGGTTTTTGGCTCCTTGTATAGTTTGCAAAAAAATTTCCATCCACTATCATAATGAAAATATTGTTTATCTTGGAGCCTATACGTGTAAGTTATCCTCTATTAGCCTCTTGCTCTCCGTATAAGTTATCCTCTATCCTCTATGGAACCTATACGTGTAAGTTATCAAAACACGATCATCAATCCACAAAGAAAGAGGAAGGATTCTATGTTGGAAAGAAAATTAAGTTTGTTTCTCAACTACGGATTTCGGACCACCCCATTAATCTGCAGCTCACGACAAGGTCTTTGAAGAAGCTTTGACGTACCTGTGTTATGTGCTTTTTGTGATCTCCGCTTGGTTGTCCTCATTTTTTTCTTAATTAATGAAAGGATTTATCTTTTTTAATAAAAGGAGGAAAAATAGAGTGAGGGGATCTCTTTTTTAATTCTAATTTAATCTCAGGCAAATTAGTTTGAAAATTCTTGTGGTTGGTTCCAACCCAGTTGAGAGAGAGAGAGAGAGAGATGAATTCAAAGTGGGCCACCCAGCTCTGAGAGAGAGAGAGAGAGAGAGACTGAATTCAAAATGGGCCACCCAGTGTTGAGAGAGAGACAGAGACTGAAGTCAAAATGGGCCACCCAGCATTGTGAGAGAGACAGAGACTGAAGTCAAAATAGGCCACCCAGTGTTGAGAGAGAGACAGCGACTGAAGTCAAAATGGGCCACCCAGTGTTGTGAGAAAGACAGAAACTGAAGTCAAAATGGGCCACCCAGTGTTGTGAGAGAGACAGAGACTGAAGTCAAAATGGGCCACCCAGTGTTGTGAGAGAGACAGAGACTGAAGTCAAAATGGGTCACCCAGTTGAGAGAGAGAGAGAGACTGAATTCAAAGTGGGCCACCCAGTTGAGAGAGAGAGAGAGAGAGAGAGAGACTGAATTCAAAGTGGGCCACCCAGTTGAGAAGAGAGACTGAAGTCAAAATGGGTCACCCAGTTGAGAGAGAGAGATAGAGACTGCCAAAATGGGCCACCGATTCGAATCTCGAGTGGGCCGACCGGATCGTCTCCCTCTCTCTACCAGATTCCAGATGCCGTTGAGCTTCCGGCGTCGCCGATTGTCCATATTTCTAGCGATATGCCGACATAAAGGCAGGACCCACCGATGCCTGCATTTTTCTTGGAACTTTCGAAGGACGGGAGCGACATGTTTTGATACACCATGATCTTTTTGACATTTATGCTGATTATTTTATATTTTGAACTTATTTGATGACTCTTCGCTCGCATTATCGTTGCAGAAGAACGCAGAGAAACAATCGATTTCCGGCTAGCAGATGGCTCAACCCAGCAACACTCCGACGGCAGTCCCTGTCGTGGTAGTCGACCGGCAGTTCTGTGCGTCCTATCCTGTTACGCTGATTGTCAAGCAAAAAATCGTTAGTTCAACCGGCGGCGACTTCACCGTGAAGAACTTAAACGGAGTAGTCGTGTTCCGGGTGAAGGGCGAGTTCAGATTCCCGCGAAGAAGGCGGCTGCTGCAGAATACCGCCGGCCAGACGATGATCACTTTACAAGAAAAGGTAGATCTTCGGCGTAAACCCATTTCGAATTCCTGGTGGACTTTCCTAAAATTTAGACGAGGTCTGCAAGCTCGTACCGAAGGGTAGGGATGGGAGTTAATCGAGTGCTTCTGTCCAGATGTTGACGTTTCACGAGAGATGGAAGGCTTTCTGGGGTGATAGCACCGATGAAAGACATCTCTTGTTCACCGTGAAGAAATCCCACGCTTTATCGATTCGGAATAAGGAAGTCTTTCTTGCGACTAACACGCAGGAAAACGTTTGCGATTATTCAATCGAAGGTGGTTTTTCCCAGGACTATTGCACTATTTACAAAGGAGACTCATCTGAAATCATTGCTCTGGTACTCGCTCTCTCTCTCTCTCTCTCTCTCTCTCTCTTTCTCTCTCTCTGAAAATGAAGGAACTACATGCAGATGAAGAAAAGTGAAAGTCTGATAATGGGGCGAGACACCTTTGAGGTGACCATCTACCCGTACGTTGATCAGGCCTTTATCGTCTCCCTTATCATAGTTATCGACAAAATCAACGAAGCAAACAACGACATAATTTCAGGCGTGACATCTTTGATGACATGAAGCTGGGATGGATTTTTCAACATTTGCGTTGGAGTAATATTCCGAGTGAATAACATCTCCTATTTACGAATAGATTCCTGGATGGACAAAATATTGCTGTAAGTATTTCCTTTCTAGGGCTCGATAGTACGTCCCATGACTATTATTAGCAATGGATTTCTGCTCACATAAACCTTGGATTTCATGATAAACCATCAGCGGGGATGAATTATGCTTTTCTGTGGTTATTTTAATTTTCTTTCTAGTTCACCCTACACTAGACTCTACTCAGGAATTTCGTACACTTGTTTTGCTCTATCAATGGGCCTTAAGAATCCTTAGTTGGACGCTTGACCTTCTAAACATGGTGAAAAAACAATGAAATTCTCTAACCCTAAGCTTCTAAAAATAATCTAAGAATATTGATAAGTCACATTAAACCAGTCGAAATTAACCTGGGATCTCCAAGAAATCGACCCAATTAATGACAGGATCAAAATATTTTTAAACAAAAATATTCATGGTATGATCTGATGTTCAAGTTGCTAATTCGCCTAAATCCATCTTTGGGATCTTGATTTCTAGGACTCAATAGAAGAAAAAAATGAGTCTAGAATAAATCAAACAAGATATTAAAGGAAATTGGTGGCCACAAGGCTTGATTTAATGAGATTTTCCTAGAAAATTTTCTAGCAACGAGAGAGAAAGCTTAAGTGGTGATCAAAGCACCAGATCATGCCACATCACCAACAAAATCTAAAGAATAAGTCACTGGCTTGATCATCACCAATAAATTGAAGGTGGAGGGCTCTCATAGCACCTCATCACCCAATGAAGAGGGAGAAAGACAAACAATCTGAGGCACCAGATCATGCCACAAAGATGGGTGGTTTCTGAAGTCACCACATTTCTTGATCGTCGGTGTTGTGGCTCACGGCTTCCATCTAACAAAGCTAGCATAGCCACGATCCCCTGTCACCGAGTAAATAATTAAGACTGGTGCTCATTAATGCATGTAATTGATAGCCAACAATGCTGCACCCATAACAATGTTCCCACATCAGTACACACATATAAAACCATAAAAATCAATTCTAGGATTTAAATTAATTAAAAAAAATCTAGAAAATAAGAATAGTCGATAGAAACTTAGAAAAATCATAGATTTCAAAATTTATAGCCTTTATCAATGAAATTTGTGGCACTAGATCAAATATTAATTTTATAAATTATCACGCCATTTTAAACTATAAAAAAGAAGAAGAAGAGAGATAATCATTTTCTTTAACTTACACTCAATTAAAAAATGAAAAAAGTTAAAAAAATAAAAGTTGACTTTGATTCTCTTTGCTCTTCCCTTCTTCTTTTCATCCTTTAGTTCACCTAAGCTATGAAATCATGAAAAAGTAATAATTTAATTAGATTTCAAGTTTTTTGACTTGAAGAGTGGTCAACCCCACATAATCTAAAAGTTAACCGTAAAATCTTGTAATAATGACAACTAAGGCTTTGAGTACGGGTCTTCAATGGCAACTATTGGCATCCAAGAGATGATATACCTACCATTTTAAGGACAATCAATAAGAACTTTGGAGTAATTCACCTAAAATCCATGGAAATAATCATCAATTGTATGAAAGGAATAAGTTTGGGCACTAGATTAGGCTTTACAAGTCCAAGCACAAGGAAAAATGAGGAAAAGGCTCTCATAATAAGGTTATGGGCCATAAAAAAAATCAAAATGGTTTGTTGTTAGTCATGGTTGTCTGATTTCCATGAGAGAATTTGAATGGGAAATGACCTAGTTATTTGGCTTGAAAGCCTCTCCAAAAATTGTCAAAATCAGCACAGCCCATTCATTGGCGAGTTTCTAGAACGTTGGGTGTTTGAGATCTTGCCACAAATGCCATGAATCAAGAGTTTTAAGGAGAAAAATGGTGGGTGGATTTGTGGCAATATATTGTATTCCAAAGAGCATAAAACCCCATATTTATGATGAGGAGCACATGGCAAGTGGATTTGCTCTTGTTAGATCCTAATTTAATTGCTATGATGCGGCAACATCATGCTCTCTATTGAAGAAAAAATGACATTTGTAGTTGTGCATGTTAGATGGAGATCAAATTACCAAGAATATGCAATATGTCATTGGTGTTTTAGCCATTGAAGTTGCCAGTTCACTAAATCAATGGCTTGAATTTAATTTCGTGATAATCTTTTCCTTCAACTCCATTCAGTGCTCTTGCAATATCAAAGTCTCGCATTGGAAAAATATAGGAAATCCACATGTATATGTACCAAAATTCATAAATGCATTTGTAAACTACTTCTGAAAACTAATATCCTCTAATGACTCCCTCAAGTTGTGTCAGCCCCGGTTACCTTATAAAAACCTTACATTGAATATCTCAAAATATATAATAAAATTGCCTAGGTACAACACTGAGTAAATGAAAGATAAATATTACGTATGTAATACTTTTTCCTAGAAGGCTAGCCATTTAAATCAAATTAAAAAAATCAAGTCATGAGACAAAATCTCTAAATACTAAATCAATCACATTACCTATTATTATCCTTGAAAGTTTGTATCTTTTAAAAAATGAAAATGACATTATCCTTTTTTTTAAACAATTCTTATTGAATGATAAAAAAAGATATTCAATACTTGTAGGAATTCTATCATTTCTTATCTTTCTCTCTTAGTGAAGAGCTCTGAAGAGGATATCCAAACATCCGATGATCATGTGGATACAACTAGAGGCTAGACATTTGAGTAGGTTTAAGAACTCCTTTAGGTGAACCATGTAAATATGTTTTCTCATACATAATAGATGATAGGATTATCTATTCTTAGTGCCTTGGTGTTTAAAATATTTAATTTAACGTATTCTGCTACATTCAATGTTTTGATCAAAATTTTGGAAGGCTTATCCACCTCATATCTCAACAAATCATTGAGAAGAGATTTGAAAATGATTGATAAATCTACAATGATATTACATCTATACATCATATACCATTTTTAGGTTCTAATTAAAACTCTAACAATGATAATATATTTTCTTGTATTGTTGAATTTGTTGCAAATACAATTGAGTCTGATTGTGTATTATTTCCTAAATTCTGTCTACTGGACTTCTTGAAATTCAAGTGGTTAAATTTTCACATTTTTATGAGTTATGTGGATGCAAAAACTTATGCTTTAATATTTGAGTTTAGGGTGGCCTTAGATCCTAGAGTGGTGATTAAATATCCTGGGAGCCACCCAATGGTTGGTTCAGATTCAATATCCATGTGGGGTATAGATCACCCCTAGGAAGTGGGGAGGTAACTTCACCATTTTATAAAATTAAAGTGACGACCTCCCTAGGAAGTGGGGAGGTGATCTTGCCACTTCCTAAAACTAGGAGGTTTCCTCGTTAGTAATAGAAGGTTGCCCCCCACCCAAAGGACATGGGGTAGCCACCCTTTAAGTGTGGTAACCTCACCATTTCCTTATAATAGGATAGCGCCCCCTCCCTAAAAAAGAAGAAGTGGAATAAATTTAACAAGTGGGCATCTCATCCTACAATAAATTTCTCCTCTTTGTCCTTCTAAACTTGATTCAACTACCTTTGAAACTTCATTAAACCCATTGACCTCCCTTAACCACCTTTAAATTCATGAAATTGTATTTGATTCGGCTTCTAGGAAGGTGTAGAGCTTATTTCCTTCCTCCTCATTGTAATTTGAATCCCAATTATTATATATCTCTACCACTGTCTTTGCATTCACAGAACTCATGAAAGTGTGGGAATTCAATCATTTCACTTCAATTAAGTCAAATGGGGTTAGTCTTATTACGTAAGTCAAATACAGAATTCCATGCATGATAAGAGTTAACCAAGATAGATTGGGAAGCTAATATAGACAAATAGGAAGTATGACTTGTCACAAATGGAGTTTACCAATGTGAGGGGAATTGATCGTATAGGCACCTTCTTTCTAATATATAAAAAAGGACTCGATCACAACTATAATGGAGTTTCTAGATAATTTTGATCTTGAGTTACACTAGATGGATATAAAGGTTGCATTCGCTAAATGGAGATATCAACAAAACAAATTTTATGGAACAAGCTCAAAATTTTGTATTGGATACTTAAATTCTATGGTTTGAAGATTAAAGAAATACCCCAGTCACAAATTTCACTAGTTATCATTTCATTTTATTTTCAAGTAAATTTAGATGATGGATATATCAAAAGTTTAATGGGAAAAATATATTATCCTTATATTACATGTGAATGATATCTTGTTAGCCACTAATGATAGTAATTCTTTACATGACATTAGGAAATTTCTAGCGAACCATGTTGACATGAAGGATCTTGGTGATGCCTCTAATTTATTGGACATTGATATTTATTGATATCATTCTCCAAAACATCTTGAGTTTTTCACAAAAGGGTTATACTGAAAAGACATTACAAAGATATGGCATGCAAAATTTTAAGCCACTAGATACCCATGTTGCTAAAGGAGGTAAGCTAAGTTTATGCTTTATCAAATGAAACTAGTTTCATGGACAATAAACCAATTTCTACCCATATTTTCACTAAAAAATAAATTAATTAAAAATGACAATGATGAGTCAACTAATAAAGGAATATACCAAAGATTATAGGGAACAATAATTTACTTATCATATACCAGACATATATTTCCTATTTCACTTCTTATTTTAAGCCAATTTTCTATCTCATAATTTACTTACATTCATCATTTGTAGGCTGACTCACCTAATACTTAGATACCTAAATAAAGGAAACTACGGATTATTCAATTTTAATCTTGCCATCTGTAGTGGCTCGGATTATGCAAGTTCTTGGTTTGATAGTCACAATTCTATAAACTTTACTGTGAAAAATACTCATCTATAAAGTTTGCCAAAAGCAACTAGAACTTGACCAAGTAAAAAAAATAGTTTTCAAGTTACTAGTTACTAAAGGAAGGGTTCATAACAGGCAACTATCAATAGAGCACATCAGGACAAACTCCATGATAGTTGATCCACTCACTAGAGCACAACATGAAATGGTCTTTCATGAGCATATTGCTCGTATGGGTTGATGGTCCCCGGTGATATGTAATTTCAATTGGAGTTATGCATTTTGTGTGCTCATTGGATATAGACATGTGTTTTATCTTTAAGTTAGTTTTTCATGCATGAAAAAATTTGTTCAAAATGTAATAGTTAGTTTGAAAAAAACATAAGTTTATCTCACTTAAGAAATTAGTAACCTAAATTGGAAATGTACATGTATCAATCACATTTCATGTAATTTCCATGATACCATCGACATCTATATCATTTCTTGGGTCAATATATGCGATCATTTTTATGTTTTAACTATGCTCAATGTGATGAAATTCCCCTTGGTTCCATGCTAATCTAGTGATGGACAAGATCAAAAAAATGTCTTGCAACGATAGCAAAAGTTATGAGCTCGTTAAGTTATACCCTACGATATCCACTTATATATATGTCGTCCAATTGGTTTTAATTTCTTCAATGGACACTAATTATAATTTAATAGTAAACTTTCGATATTTTTTGAATTTCTATAAAGTTTTCGAATTAGTAAACTAAGGAACGAAGATTATTAAATAAAGTGTGGGGTTTATTAATTGTGTAGAGGCTAATTATAATTAATTAATAATGGGCAGATTGATTAGAATTAAGAGGGTCAGGCACGTCCTCTTTTGTATATATTGCGGGCCATGGTCCTCGAGCCACCCAAGCCTTTAACCCTCTCTTGGCAGCCCATTACCACAGTGCGATAGAGAGCTTTGCTTTGGAAGACTCAAAGGACCGGGACTCTGTTAAAGACAAGAAGATGATGCAGTTGAATGGACTCTTTGATTTCATCTTCATTAAAGTAGCTCATCCTTAAGAGAATACATGCAGTCTTCCGGTTAGAGTGTTTGAGAGAGAGAGAGAGAGAGAGAGAGATGGAGAAAGAGAGATGGAGAAAGAGAGATGGAGAAAGATAGAGGAATAAGGAGAGGGTTGTCAGGAGAATTATTTGTGCGTGTGAGAGGGAAGGGAGAGAGAGAGAGAGAGAGAAAGAGGAATAAGTAGAGGGTTGTCAGGAGAATTATTTGTGCGTGTGAGAGGGAAGGGAGAGAGAGAGAGAGAGAGATGGAGAAAGATAGAGGAATAAGGAGAGGGTTGTCAGGAGAATTATTTGTGCGTGTGAGAGGGAAGGGAGAGAGAGAGAGAGAGAGAGGAGAGAGCTGGAGAGAGAGAGAGGAATAAGGAGGGCGGGATGCAAGAGCCAGGAGAATTGGGAAGAGCAGAACTGGAGAGAGCCAGACGACTAAGGAGGGCGGGTTGCAGGAGACAGGAGAATTGGGAAGAGCAGAACTGGAGAGAGCCTGACGACTAAGGAGAGCGGGTTGCAGGAGAATTGGGAGGAGAGAGACAGTAGAAAAGGGCTGGGCCAACTTGGGCTGATCTGGCCCAACCCGACTAGAAAACCCAAACCTACCCACTTACCCCAGACCCGGTTCCTTATATGACATAAGTCGAATGCGGCCGAGTTGTGAAGCCCGTATATGCCTCAACTGTAAATTTTGGCGGGAAACGAAACTGTCGGTGGGACCCACATATCTCTCTCTTATCTCCATTTCAACTTCTACGGCGGAGATCCCATGGAAGAGGAACGCGGAACTTACACTCTCGGAAGCTTCATCCGTGTTTCTGCCGTCGATCTCTTACTCCGGTAATTGAAGGGCGAAATTCCGGACGAAATCATCTGATTATTCATAAGTTGTAAGGTAAAGTTTCTAGCAAAATAGACTCCTCGCACAATGTCGCAAATTGAAATGCTCTGCAATTAGAATATTGTTCATTACTTTCAGCAAAAAATTTTCGGATATATTTATTTTTAGTTTCATATGGAAATTGTTTCGACATTTAATCATATGGTGTTCCTCGTGAATTCTTCTCTCAGATTAGCATCTCCGAAGTGATGAAATCTCTTCTCGCCTGCTGCAAGATTTACATCTCCGAAAGCAGGAACCACTTATCATTAGAATCAATCGAGAGAGCAGTAAAGAAATTCCCGGAAGTTGTGATGGTGAATAAATTCACGGATGAAGTCTATAATAGAGTGGGATACACTCTTGTCTCCCATCTCGATGAAGAATCCGCATCTGTTAATAATCATTTGAAGAGGGCAGTGTTTGATATGGTTAAAGAAGCCTTTAGAACCATCAATTTACAGGTTCACAGTGGAACCCATCCTCGACTTGGAGTTGTTGACCATGTTTGCTTTCATCCATTGTCTATGGCATCTCTAGACCAGGTTGCTTCCGTTGCAAGATCTGTGGCAGTTGACATTGGTGAAAATCTTGAAGGTCAGTAGATTATCTCTGGACTTAATGTTTTAAGTGTGCATGTTCTTAATTTTTTTTTTCATAGCCTTTTATTAGCATATTTAATGAAAACTTCTAGCTTTGAGTTCAGCTATTTGGGATTGGGTATTTGGAGATGATGAAAATGATAGGATCATTGCAACTACACCACTGAAACTCTTAAAGATAAAGAAAAGATCAGATGGAATTCTCAAAAATGGAGTTTGAGTATCCATGATGGATGGCCATGTTGCCATGAACACAAATGCCGGCCAATGGAGATGAGGCAATCAGATGATAAACAGCTGTTCATCTGCCATGTTTGCCACCATTAACATGGGAGAGATCATAACTGGAGTTGATCTCCCATAAGTGTATTGTGTAAATACTGTGTCATTAAATTTCTGACATTTACGTTGACTATTTTTTCTTATTTTCTCTGTTGTCCTCACTTTTTTGCCCCTATGGTTGACAATTTCAGTACCTACATACCTTTATGGAGCAGCCCACAAGGAAGGAAGAACCCTTAGCCTCACTCAGAAGAGAATTAGGTTACTTCAAGCCCAATTCAGCCTCCAATCAATGGACCGGATCCCTAGAACTCCAAGCATTGAGTCCACAACCAGATGTGGGCCCCACAGAGGCCTCAAAGTCCAAGGGCATCATAGTCATCGGAGCCACTCGGTGGGTCGACAATTACAATGTGCCCATAAACTCAAGGGACTTCAAAGCAGTCCAGCAAATTGCAAGACTAGTCAGCGGGTAGAGGAGGTGGGCTTCACTCAGTCCAAGCCATGGCCTTGACTCATGGAGAAAAGTCAATGGAAGTGGCTTGCAACTTGCTGGACCCAGAAAACGTCAATGCTGACCAGGTCCAGAGTAGAATTGAAGAACTTGCTTCTCAAGAAGGGTTGACTGTGGAGAAAGGCTATTATACTGACTTTTCACAGGAATCGATCATTGACCATTACTTCTTGAGCAAGAAGATGAAGGTATGAGTAGATTGTGACATTCCTTGTTGAACAAAGAATAACTGTGGATTCACTCGTTATTCATCACTAGAAGCTCGTACTTTTCACACAAACCTGCTTATTATCCGATCAGAAAAAATGAAAGAAGAAAGAAACTCAACAGGGTTGATTCTGATCAATTGAGCCCTGGCGCATCGTATTCACTAATCTTTTGGAGGAGATTAAACGGGCCCGGGCCCGCTCCATATTTGGCATGTGCTGCTCCAGCCCATGCCACGTGGTAATCTGCCCACCAGCCTGCAACCGTAGCTTTGCCAGCTGTCTGTGCAGCTCAGCCAGGTCAATCAATGGAGCAGTCGTGGGCCGTCCATGTGCACACTGAAATTCGATAAGTTAAATTCATATTTTACCTAAATTATAAACAAATAGAAAGGATGAAAATTAGAAACCCTTGAAAAATTAAGACATACTTGGAAACAGAGGGATGTTTCCTTGAGTTCATCAACGATAAGGGAGCATTCTGAGGGCAGCAGAGGATCTCCAAACATAATTGCTCCTAAATGCATGTCATGAGTAAGCTTTCTGCCTTAGGTTAGAGAAATAAAATTTCCAAAATAATATACATTTACTTACTTCAATAATAAATATCTTATCTCATGAATAATACTCAAATGTTCATTTAGTATTCCCTGGGACCACCAATCATGACTTGTGCTATTTTGACATACAATTCTAAATATGATATCTTGTAGATAATATTTCTGCTATTTTGAGAGAGAGAAATGCCCGCAGAGAATCAAATATTTCTGTATACTGTAAAACAACATACTGCATTTTTCGGCAACAAAACATGATTGATGGTAAGATGTGTGAGAGAGAGAGACCTCTGCAGGCTTTGAAATTGAGGATGCGAAGGACAGAGGGCGGCATGCTTGATGCACCATCTGTATCAGCAAGCTAGAAAACGAAGAAGATCACCATCATAACAACAGAAATTGATCATCTTTCGTTCTCCTAGATATGACAAAATCACAAAATTGATCTCCTGACAAAATAAATGATAGTTCTGTGATTCCTAACAAGGGATCCTAGTTGCCAACATGGTCTTATCACGGTTAAAACAAATGAAATTTCTATGAATTAAATGTTTTGTAATCTATAATTACCTGCTCGAGATACTCCATAAGATCTTTCTCGGACAAATCTATACCCAGAACACAAGGTACCTATATTTAGTGACAAACAACAAAGCGGGAATAATACTTTATAAGGAGTAAAAAATTTCCTCTCTCATGAAGCACATGCAATAAATAACCAAAGAGGTATTATCTATGGAGTATATTACAGCCACAATGGTGATGCTACTTGACTTCTGCTTTAGTAAACTCAGGTTCCTGCACAAAACGAATGCTTTGGTCACCATAGTAAAAGAGTATTAATCAGTAGATAAAAAATTGCCTCGAGAGTGATCCTGAACATCGCGCATTGGAGTTGCATATCCATCCCCATTTTTTAATCTGTTCTTCATAGTTATGCACCAGCTGTAACCCCATCTCCGGAAGTGCCTGTTTTGAATAAAAACTGAATTATAAATTCTAAAAATATGATTAATGATAAATAATAGCATACAAGCTCATGCTCGGAATCAAGGTAAGTGATGGAGCATCCTTCACCAGACAAGACCTACAGCACCGACGATCAATGGCCATTGTAAAGCAGAAACAATAGTTGCAAAAAAATTAGAGCTTTGACCTTTTTGCGCAATTCTTCTAGGCGGATTCGTTCATCGGCAGCATGCTGTCATACACCATTCAACAATTAACTGTTAATTTGATGATACACTTCTTGCCCCCACATTATGTATAGAGAACCATACTGTTTCATAGTCAGAGATCATTAATTTCTTGTTTTAATTTACAATTAGGGTTTCATAATGTTAAGGGCATCTTCTTAATCTACTTCAGCATGTCTTTTATGTAATTTTTGGCTTCTTTTCTCTCTCCCTTTCCCACGTTATTTTTCTCTCACTATGCCTGATTCAGGAAGCTTTTCTCTCACAATCACTATCCCCTCCCTTCATTCTCTCTTCAGTAGTATTTTTGTGCAACCTGAACGATCGGATGCGTATGAAGACGAATCCAATGACCCAGAAAGTATCTTGCTCAAACCTTACCATCAATTGCCATTAATGATTGACAATCATTCATTACTCCCTAGATCAATCAATCAAAAACTTGATCTTGATCGATCAGTTGATCTTGAGTAATCAATCTCCCAGGAGAAACACAATATCAAGTTCTTTCAGGTTGACAGAAGTCATTCTATTTTATAAACGTCATTTCCTAGATTCAGCATCATCCAATCAATGATGAGAAAAAAGATAAAAAAATTTGAATATACGAATATTCTTTGAAAGCTGAGTAATAATTGAAAGCGGAATTTAGAAAAAAAAAAAAGTCAAACCTGGTCAATGACAATGAGAACAGAACCAGCTGTGGCGGGTATAAATTTCTGGTCCAACTGTTGAAGAACTTTTGCATCCTGCAGTGTTTCTCGACAGACAGATTCAGGCACCAACGAAATTCCCTGTCATTTGGAGGATTCCGGATGATACATTGAGTATGTCATCATAGATAGGACGTTTCTGATCCCGAATGTCCTGTAATACAAAAAGATAAAATTACCCTTTTACCTTGTCCAGAAAAGAAAGGCAAAATCATCCAAGCACTTGTCTGCGATCAATTTCCATGCTTACCTGAACAGATGAATTTACAGGTAAATCACGGGTTCGCCATTTGCTAGAATTTGAATCCAAAAGAGCTAACTCATCAGCATCTGCAAGTTGAACGTACCCACATGTAAATAAAATAGTTTAAAGTATCCATGTACTTATAGTCTTGGCAGTTTCAATATCACAATGAAACCTCACCTTCCGCTGGTGTTTGACGGAATTTGGTATCATCTGATTCTGTTCCAGATTGCTTGTTAAGAATAGTGTCATTTGTTGTTGACTTTGTAACCAGCTGTGTTGTGCCACACGGCTGTGATACATTCCCTGAACAAAGAAATGAAAGAAATAACTTAAGAGCTTTCCACGAGATTAAAATGAAAAAAAGTATCAGAATGGAATAAACCTAACAAATCAGCAGCTCCTTTGGAAAACCTGGCATCTAGATTTTTACTATCACACGCATCCGAGAGGAGGCGAAATGAGATCTTTCTCTTGAATTCATTAAACGGGGGAGCAGATCGACTTCTTCTTCTATTAGGATCTTTTAAATGACTTGAAACAAGATTTTTGGATTCTTCTGCTAGTTTTGAATAGCTGCCATACTTAGAAATAATGCCATTTCTGGATTTTAATTGCTTGGGATTAAACAATAAAGCATCATCATCAAACTCCAAGGTTGAGGAAGCCTGTTTTTTTTTAAAGTTCCAGTCAAAATACTTTGAATCCCTTGATCCAACACACCAATCCAAATCATCGAAAGAAACAGGCAAACCATATCCTCTGGATCCTCTAATTGTTTCCGTGTTTTTCATATCATAAGAATTTTGGGATACTGTCTCTATTCTCTTTTTCTCCATGCCATCACCTCCCATTAAATCAAAAGAAACTGTAAACGTATCTCCTTTGTGGAATTTATCATCAACTTGGTCAGAGAAAATCTTCTATGACTTCGGGCTGATCCTCTGGAGATAAAAGATCATTACCATGGTTTGTGTACATGTCAAGACTTTGACCACATCGTGTCAAAAAAGGGACACTCCACATGTCTCTTTTGTTCTCATTGAAATTGGATGGTGGCTTGAGGAAATTCAATTTTGGTCTTTTGCCCTTATCCTCTTGATTCCATCTTTCTGGGCTAACATCAAATACTTCAGTCTCGGTGATCCATATTTTGAGTTTATCATCTTTTGGGAAATCTATTTCATCCACCAGAAAAATTGATTTGGCATTCTTCCTCTTATGGGAAAAACTACTATGATAACCATAATCCGTTTCTGTTTTCAAAAAATTTATATCCCTGATAGCTTTGTTTGCACTCCCATGAGAGGATACGTTTCCTTTTCTGTCCAAGTTAGCAGATGTCGCCAAGACATCTGTGAATCAAGTAAACAGTGAGCCCAGATCAGCTAAAGAAAGATACCAGTAGAAACAAACATAAGAAAAGAATTATTGAAATTACATTATCATCAAAAGAGAATTAGGACAATAATTTAACTATCAGATGGGATGATTAAGAAATAGTGCCTGCAATGCACAGATAATGCAGGATATAAAGCTATGAACTGCAAAGTCATGCAAATTTCCTTGGCCTCAAAAAAGGCGTATTAAAAGAAAGTGGGAATTATTATGTGTTGTGATCTTTGGAGGACTTGACTATTCAGAAATGGTAAAGCCTTGTATAATATATTAATAATACAAAAAATGAGTATGTGCCTCTATAAAGAGAGGAAAAGAGAGCAGAAACAGAGATGTGCCCCATGTGAGACTAAGGTCTCCTAACAGGCCAACCTTGTTGGTTATACTATAACGGATCTAATGGCTCATTCTAACACTGTCCCTCAAGCTAGAGCGTAGACATATCCAACTTTCCATAGAGAGTATCAAAGGAGGCCACTGAGACGACTAAGGTAAGTTGCCGAGAATGCCTTGGCAAACGTGCACAGAGGCGCTGGCAAGGGCGCACAAAATCACTCATAGGGGTGCCCGGAGGTGCTAGAAGGGGCACAAAGAGGTGCTGGCAGGTGTGCTCAGAGGTTCCAGCAAAGGCGCACGAAAGCACTGTGAGGGGCGCATGAAAAAACTGGTAGGGTTGGTCAGAGGTGCTGGCTGGTGCAAACAGAGACACTTAGAGGCAATGGCAAGGGCACACGGAGGCGTTGGTAAGGGTGCATGGAACCACTGGTGGGGGCACATGGAGGCACTGCTAGCAAGGGCACCCAAAGGCACTAGTAAGGGTGCTTGGAGGCACTAAGCAGGGGGGCCCAGATGTACCTACAGAGGAGCCCGAAGGCGCCACCAAGGGCGCCCCTGAGACGCTGGAAGGGAAACACATGGATAGGGCACCAGATGATGACTAACCACCCCAGCAAGTACCGGTGATGTAGACATGCATTTCCAAAAGAGACATGACAGAATCTCCCCCTCTCTAATGACGATGAAAGGCGGGAACAATGGTAATGACTGCTCCACCTGAGCAAACAACAAGAGATAGAGACAGAGCCTGAAGTGTCTTAAGGGGTCTCTCCCTCTCTCCGACAAGAAGACAACAAAAAAACATCTGCCCTTTTTCCTTTTTTTCTCTTTATTTTTTCATTTCTTTTTTCTTTAATTTTCTCCATTTTTTCTGCATCTTTTTTCTCAGTTCCCCTCTTTTTTGCATTTTTTTTGCCTTTTTATTCTTTTTTTCGTAGAAAGGGCTGGCTCAGTTCAATTAGAACTGCCAGCCCAGCACGCCCCACCTGGACTGGCGACCCACTTGGTCCATGGGCCCCCGTTAGGGGGGAAACCCAAGTAGGCAGCTGCCGCTGCAGCTGCCAGAAGAAGAGGATGTGGTGGCTGCCACCCTGACCATGAAGGAGAGGATGTGGTGGCCGCCACCCGAAGGAGAGGATGTAGCAGCTGCGGAGAACGTTGCCACACCCACAAGCAGGGGCCATCATCCACACCATCATGCCCAGCAGGAGGGAGTGTGGACAGAAGCAGGGGCAGCACCAGCGAGGGCAAGGCAAGGAGTGGCCAATGCTCCAGAGGCCACCAGCCATGGCCAGAACAGCAGGGAGGCCACTCGCAGTGGATAGGCAATAGAGTCCTGCCCACGGTAGGACAGCAAGAGCTTGGGTAGCAAGGCAGGAGGCAGCTGCAGAACAGCAAGGGTGGTGGGTCGATGACAGTAGTGGTTGAACAGCAAGGTGGTGATGGCACAATCACGGCAGCAGCAGAAACAAAGAGGCAGCGGCACAATGGTGCCGAAGGATCAGCATGGGGGCAGTGGCAGCACGATGGCTGCAGCGAAATAACAGAGACGCAATAGCCCAATGGTAGTGGCAGAAAAAATAGTTAGGCCAATGAATGACTCCATGGGTCTGATATAATGTGAAATAGTATAGAGTTGTATATTAGATTGATAATAGAACAAAGGAGTACATACTTCCCATGTTCAAACAGGCAAACCCTATTGGGCTATACTTAACAGGCCTAATGGTTCATTCCAACAACTATAATATGTGATAGCCTCCCTTTGAAACCTATTTAAAGCACACTTTTGAATGAATGAAAAGAGAACTTTCCAGGGAGGCAAGATTTCCCACTGCCCTGCCTATGTTCATTACTCTATTCCCTCTTGAAGTATCAACTTTAAGAGTCCCATCTTGAAATCTCCAAATTTTTTATGAACCTCTCGAGATCTTTTAGTAGGAGATAATGTTGTTCAACTGAAGCATAAGTAATATGGAAATGGCAAATCCGAGTAGCCAAACAGTTAAAACCTTTTAATCATAAAGAAATTTTCTGTGAATAATCTCAAATATAAATCTGATGGAAAGAAGAAAATCCACAAAATTGCAAACTACCTCTATCATCAGTTTTGTCTCCCGAAGAATGGGCCACATTCCTGCTTTTTGGCATTTCCTGCATAAAGAAGCAAATGGAGATAACATTTGAATTTCAGAAGTTCACATCAAAATTTGATGTTGATTAGACCTAAAAATAACTGCTCAGGACTTTGCTTCCAGGAGTTCCAGACAGCTTGCTCAATGAAAGACAGAACAAAAGCCCAATCCTAGATGAGGAAAAGAATACAATTTTCAGAAAGTAAAAATTTAAAATTAAATAAATGAATAAATGACATCCGGTTAAAAGAATTTAAACCATATATACACCAGATATAGAATAATCATATTCTGTGTAAAACGAAACAGAATGTGGAAGAATTCTCTGTTTTATTGAATTCAGAACAATACAAGTGTCTTTTCAAGAATTGAAAGAATTCCGGAATCTTGATTTCCGGTAACAGAACTACAGATAGATGTATCTAGGAAATATTTCCAAGAACCTGCGGTCGATCTCCTCGTAAGTCTCCCTGGTGTAGAATAGTATTTGATCTCAGGTAATCCAGATCGGATTTCCAGTTCTTGATCCTTATCGCCGTCGGACTCTCCTTCGGACGATTCCTCTGCTCTCTCCCTCTCTCCACAAGAAGGTAAGATCCCTTCCAAATAACCGTAGTCCTCCTTTTATTCCCCCACGACTCTGCTACTAGGACTGTGATTCTACCCTCTCTTCCTGACAGCTGGCATTGGTAGTCCCCTCCGGTAGTCCTATTAACTTTCTCTTATTTAGGCGTCTATGCTTACGACGTTGATAAGCAATTATGGGAGTCCTACCAGAATGCAGGTGATGATTTCCTGACCTCAAGCAGCCACAGTTCGCTGTGCACAGAGTCAATTAAAATATACAGAATTACACAATTACTTGAAAGCAATGATAACAAGCCAGGTTTTTCTCCCTTGAGCAGCCACATTCAGAAATCAAGAGAGAGTTGGGAAAGTGAGAAAATAGAGCAAAGAAGCCATGTAAAAGTTGAGAAAGCTGTGAATAACTTATTAGGATTATTTTCAGTGGTCATGAAAGGTAATGATTGCTCACATAAGTTCTTTCCCTCAAGCAGCCACAGTTACTCAGAAGAGAGAGAGATAGGGAAGAAGAAGAAGTAAAAGAGATGTATGAGAAGAGAAAGCATCATATATGTTTATTAGGATAATTAACGGCATTCTAAAAGGTGATGATTTCTCACACAAATTCTTTCCCTCAAGCAGCCACAGTTATACACAGGAGAGAGAGAGAGACAGAAAGAAAGAGAGAAAGAGGGTTCAAGAGAGATTCGGATTAAAGACATCATTCTACATCTTTAAGTATAGGTTACTTCGAAGTGGGCCTCAACTACCCCTTCACACTCCTCCAGAAGTAAAATCACAGAGATAAAACTAAAAATAAGAATTAGAAAAATTTCACAAACATTAGCTATAATATCTCAACAGAAGGAAAGTGGAAACTAGCACGCCTTAAAAGATTTGCTCTGAGGAAACAAATCAGATGTGTAATTTAGCTGAATGATCACATTAGTTTCCATATCTAGCCTGAAAATTAATTCCAGAAATATTCCAACACAGGATGAACAAAATTCTAGAGACATCTGACCTTGAACTCCACAACGGTCTTTGAGGGCTCAAAGGTCAGATCGTAGCTGGATAGAGGACACTGCAGATTTAACAAATATGCAGGGCAATCTTCCATCCGTTGTCTCTTCATATCACGAAACTCTGGCCCATTTGAATATTTCAAAGAAGAAGATAAACCCAAGGACAAACTATTAATCAACTTATGAACTGGACCTCTGCAGACAAGCCTGGAATTGATATCTGAAAAAAGTTAAAGTCAACTAAAATGGCCCAGCTCCTGAATGAACTTACACATGTCACCCTCCAAAAGCCATAGCCCCTGATTCGAGATAGTGAAGGAAATGGAAAAAACTAACTTAACAAGGTAAGTTTATTACCCGTGAAGGTCGCTCAGAGTATGTAACCTAGCGACTGGGCCTTGCCCCATAAGACATGGGGATCCACGAACCCAGATTCATTAAGAGAGTACTAAAAGTAAACAAGAAGTACATAGAACTAAAGTAAAGTACCCAAAGTAATGAGGTTTCTTTACAGTACATATTAAAATCTTAACCCAAAGGATACAAAGATATTGGAAAGCCTGCCCACAGAGAGAGAGAACAAATTAATGAGTGACAGCCAATTAAAATAGCCATAGGAAACCTAGTAAGTGAAGCAAGCAAAACCATATGTACCTTCATGAAACCAGCGCCATGGGGCACTGATAAGAATCCGTTCAGCTTCATTTTTTTATCAAAGTAGTTCACCTCATGCAGGCAACTAGAAATATCGGTGCCAAAATAACTGGACACTAGCGGCAATGGTGAAGATGAAGGAACCGTGTGGAACATCTCACTTTCACTGCATATTGATAAATCACCATAAAAAAATGTGCATAAATTTCATTTGAAAAGTAGAAAAACCTAACCAAATTATTGCTTCATCTGTCAAAATATAACAATAAGAACAGCACAGGAAAATCCAAACAAATTACATAAAGTATTTAACCATGTAATGATACAATAAAAACCTGAATTTTGAAAGTTACTGCAAGAACGCATCAAAGGAAGTAATTTTCAGTTCAAATTCTGAAGGAAAGATTGATTTTCAAAATTAATAGGCAAGCCTTACAGCAGTAACAGGAACAAACCATTGAAGATCAGTTAATTTGAATTGAATTGTTGGGTGGACAAGAGCAGTGTGAAGCATGCACTTCTTTACTGAAAGACTAACCTTCTTCGGGCTGTAAGGATCATTAATGGAGAGAAAAGTTAATAAACACCCATAACACATTAGCAGAGATTTATTAATATGAAAAAGAGGAAATAAAACCTGGCCTGCATGGATCTTCTCCTAACTGGTTGATTGTAAAATAACTCTCGAACAATGACTGCAATACATGAGCAAAATCTTCATCTTTATACTAATTTCACTAAAAATTCAATCTGTTTTATGATAAATTCCCCAGATTATAGAATTCTCTATTTAACTGTTCCTATCTCTATCTAGAGATAATCCAGTAATTGATTGTGGCTATTCTGAAACAAGTGTTTTTATTACCATGTTTTAACCCTCATTAGAGGCACCCTTCAAAGGATTGAGTGTTCTCCTTGGTACTACAAAAGAACCGTCCTATACAAACCCTAGATAAAAATTCATGAATTCTCTGTCAAATTGTCTCTATCCCAACTGATTTTAATTGACAATGTCTCCTCTGACATGAGTGCCTTTCATCATGTTTCACTCCTCACTAGAAGGAAAAATCAAGAGCTTATTCATTTTTTCCATCATCACAATCCTCTCCTGAATTAGCATTGACATTACCAGACACAAAACTGTTATCCTGGGGAAAAAAGCATTAACATTACCAGTAGTGCCAACATTTTTCCTGCTCTCTTCTATCCCAAGGAATAAGCATTTCTGGCCCTTACGAGACAACAGGTAAATGTCAATCAGGAAAATGCAAAAAATTTAGAGTGATGATTTTTGTAAAGAACAAAACTGACTTTCATGACTTTGCGGTAAGCATTTGGTCTACCCCGAGCTCTGGTAACAACTTCCAAGAGAGAGATATCAGAAAGAGAACTCAGAGTCTCTCCTCTTGAACTGAGTTCTCCAGTAATATCATCGATGCCAAAAGATTTAGAAAGTTTAGAAGTTGCTGTTAAAGAAGTTTAGTATAAGACAAAGTTATTAGGAAATTATCTGCACTATGCATCGAAAAAATTAATAATCAAGAGATTAATGCATCAACATTCAGATGGTACAGAACATGAGGATATTAGCAAGTTTTTCAATCTTATCCATCAGGCAGAAGAGATTTAAAAAAAAAAGATAAAGCACAAGCAGAAATGCACCAAACGAACTAATAAGAAGAAACTGGTTACACAAAAGTCACCAAATATTGGGCCAATTCTTACGATCATTAAGATTTACCATATCTTTCACCCACAATTGTCAATCCCTCTCGTGTAAATCCAAAACCTGTGGGCATATGAAAAGAATCAGAAACTTAACAAGTACGTTTTGAGTAGGATATTGAGAGCCAGAAACGCACCATTGTCCTCCACTTTGAGATAACATGCTTCAACATCCACGCCAACATCAACCTGGAAAGTTAACAACATTTGTTCAGAGGTCAACCTGGACTGAAACGGCGAAAATGTTACTATACAGGAAATATCAAAGTCTAATTTATTAACATGCTTAAATGTATTAAAATAGGGATTCTAGGGGTAAGAGGTTTGTGCGATGAGATAAAAGAACAATCAAAATGTCTGATTCATCGTAGAGTTATATTTTAGTCGTGTGTCCGCTCCTTGTTTCTGTACATCTCCAACCTCTTGGTACAGATTCAAACAAGGAAATGAAGTTTAACAATCTCTCTTCAAACCCCCCACCCCCCACCCCAAAAAAATCCCCTCTCTTCTCTCCTCTCTCTTCTCTCTTCTCTCTCAGATCCATACCTCTCTTGGCTACATTCTTATGTGACGGACTAGGCTTCCAGCCTCAGACTTCAAGTTTTGGATTTGGATATATTTTCATTAATAATATAAGACTTGCAACATCAAAAAGGCCGACATCCAGTAATAGAATGACAAAAATAATGCCTCTTCCAGAACATGTGCATTTACATCTGATGACCTTTCTTACTTTGTCTTTTATGCATAGTAACACCATTCTTGAGGATAATAGATCAGCTTTCTTCACAGAGCTATGAAGATATGAGATAGGAAAGTGATATGACACTGCCTTCTATTCTTATGGACATTCTCGACCAGCCCACTTGAGAAGGAAAGCCAAGTGATGACATCTTTTAAGAATTGCCACATGATGGTTGCGGGTCAAAGGGCATTAGAAAGTTACAGTAAGGGGATAAACACACCCCTTCACTTAAATTAACCCCACAGACCGTCTGATGGTATAAATACCCTTTGATTGTAATTTGAAGACAGCCAAGAAGTGGAATAATATGTGCCCTCACACTTAGCATCTCCCACCCCTCTACCTATCCCTCTCTGCCCTAGTTCTGCCCTCTCTGAAGTCATCATTTTCCTCCTCTCCTTGATTCACCAGACCCACCTTGATCTATCTATCTGTCCTCTCATGAAGACCTCTTCCTACCTCTCATGCTCTTTTTGGCTGTCACTCTGACTCCTTCTTTCTCTCTGAGACATCAAATTCTGCTTTAAAGTACAATCTTGGATACAGCTCCAATAGCGTTACATCAGAAAAGGATATTCCTTCTGTCTTCATCTCAAAGATAACTGTTTATACAGGGAGTTTACCGACCTATTTCATCTCAAAGATACTCCTCGGATGATCTTCCCTCTTTGATTTTAAAAAATATAACTTTTTTTATAACAATGATTTGAATAATTAAAGATAAACTATCCATGATAAACAAAAGAGTACAGAATATATAAATTTAATATGGTTACCTTGGTAGCGCCGGCGTCCAAACTATTAAGTATCAACTCGTCAACTATTCTCGCAATGTCAAATAGGAAAACACTTGCTCGTAAGGAGCTATGAACAGATCCAGACAAAGACTTTATCCCCTCCATTAAATTCAAATCTGGAGGGAAAAGGACGCCAATCAGGAAAACCGGAGAAAGACGATATTGTAAATTCTTATAACAAAATTTTCGAAAGGAATAGCAGCAAAATTATACCTCGAATGACCAAAGATGTTTACGGTAGCGAAAACTCTTTCACCCGTGCATTCTCGAAAACCTACCAAATACAGTACGCCAAGGAGCATTCTCAAAAACCCGTCAAGATTCTCTTATTTAAAAATCAGGGAGAGAGGGAACTCATGAGTCTTGACTGAAGCGAAGGTGGCAAAACGCGCCAAAAGCTGGTTCTTTCCCATTAAAAGTAAGCTTCGAAAGGACCTTTCTCGTTTCAAACTAAACCGACTTCGTTAAATTGAAAAAGGAAGACTCTGAGAGAGACAGATGAAGGATCTTGATCGAGCCGAGCCCTCGATTAACGATCGGGCGCTCGGGATTTATCACAGAGATTTTAATTTTTTCCGCTGAACCTTTCTCCTGTCTCTCAATTAGAAATGATCGTGGCCGTCGATCGTGACGAGTTATAGCAGCGATGAAGGCGACACGTGGACAGCGGGCCCCAAGATCGTTATGGTCGTTATTGCTCTTGGACTCATTGGAGTGTTATACAATACCCCTCAATGTGTTTGTAGATATGCTTGTAAGATGATCTAATAACACAATTCCATGAGATCCTCCTTCCAAATCTCTCCCCTTGGTTTCTGTTTGACTGTTCTTGGCGACCTCAGATCATTCCTTCTGTTTGTTAGTGCAGAAATGCCGAGAATGAGGGAGACGTCGGCGAAATCTGAAAAAATGCCGACTTCTGGCGAAATTCTTCTGAAAATGGAAGTAGCTGCTTGGTCTCCATTTCTTGTTTTAACAAAAACAAACCATTGTCAATGGGCAATGAGAGTGGAGGTATATATAGAAGCATAAAGTATTTGGGACGTGATTGTCGGCTCAAATGTTCAATTCAACAAAGATCGCCAAGTACTTTCCTTCCTCATAAATCCTATGTTGGAAGATTATGTTTAGTTCAACATCGAGAGAATGGCGAAAGAAAATTGAGAGATCTCGAGGACTCTCAATATCGGTGTAGAAAGAGCGGTGCAATCTTGTATTCAACCGGTGAGGAGAGAATACAAGAATATGGTGACGAAAAAGGATGAATATTTGGCTGGTTTCTCTCTTAAATTCTCCAAGATTGTGTCAAAATTGGGGAATTTAGGAGCAAAGCTATGGAAGAAAGATGTAGTGTGCAATGTTCTTCTATTAATTCCACCAAGGTATGATCCTCTAACACTCTCTATTGAGTACTTTAATGATCTCTCTACAACGTCCCTAAAAGAAGTGACTGGGTCTTGGAAGGTTCATGAGCTTAAGCTTCTCGAACGAGGTACTAGAGAACAAGATTGAACCTTGATAGCAAAGATGTTGACCAAGTCAAAGAAAGAAGATCAAGGTCAATCATCATGTGGTCTTGGTCATGGTTGTGGCAAAGGTAGAGGAAGGGCAGAGGACATGGAAGAAACTTCAAAGACGAAGTCAAAGATGAAGAGAAAAAAGAGCATTTGACAAATCCAAGGTATAATGCTCTAATTGTCAAAGATTTGGTCATGTTGCGAAAGAAGAAGGGAAAAGAGAAAGAAGAATTTGTGCATATTGATAACATGCAATCTTAACATGATAAAACATGATTATTAATGCAATTTAAGGCATAAAACATTACATTTATGTGCATGTTATCATACTTTGAGTGCATTTCTATCATTCTATGTAATTTTATGTTATAATCTCAAAATACGTTAATTTAGGGTTAATTATGATAAATTAAGGATAAATGATTTTATAACCTATCTTTACTTGAGATTATAAGTGATTTTTAAAGTTAAATAATAAGAGAAATTATTTTTATAAACATTCATTTAAATTTCTAAACTTAAAATCTTAAGGAAATGAGTATATTTTTGAAATATAAATTAAATCTCTTGTTATTTAAATATTTTGAATTTTTAGAATGATAGATAATTAAATTTCAGATCGAATGAAAGAAATTTGGATTAATTTGGAGTTGTATTTTAAAAGATATGATTTTTACAATTTTTAGGGATTTTTCCTGATTTTTCCGATTTAATTTCTATTTAAAAAATGTTTAAAATAAATAACTAAAAAGCAAAAAGCGCGCGGGTTCCGCGCGGGTGCGACGTGGCACGCAAGGCCACGTGGCAGAGCCACGCGGACCCGCGCAGCACGCCTACGTGGCGCGGTTTTATATGTATAGTATTATTATTATATATATAAGAAAATGGGTCTTCAGCCTTCCCTAGATGGGAAGGGTATTAACCCTTTAAACCGTCGAGTCTTATAAACCCGACGGTTTCCTATAATATTTTCCGTGTGGGACTAATTCCACACGCTACTTACCATGCAGGCGACGTGGCGCGACGAGGGGCGACGGATCAAACGGGTGATCGATCGATGCGCGTCGATCGCATGCGCCCTGGACCACCGACGATCAATCAAGCACGTGGCTTAAAATGAGTTATTATAACGGTTAGATCGTCGGCGACGTGGCAGCATCACACGCGTCGATCGTGTGGAGGCGGGGTGAACCGGAGATCAATCAAACACGTGCTGAATTAAATGGATTATAACGGCCGAGATTTAATCGCGTGCGATGCATCTCGACCGCCAGATCAAGATCCAGTGGGCGAAATGACGTGCGTTTTATAACACATCTCAAGGCAACGCATCTGGGCCCTCCATCCACGATCCGACGATCGCGATATTTCCGAAAACGGTCCATCATGGACCATTTATCGTAACCGTCGATCGTTTCGATCGGACGGTTACGAAATTACGCCCTATAAAAAGACTCGTTCTTCACAATTGTATGCATTCGAGTTGGATTTCAATCAAATTGAATTTTCTAGACACCGATCCACTCGTTTCTCTTGATTCCATCCTCTTCCTCTTTCATTTCTGCATCCATCGAGGGGTTGAAATCAAGATTTGGTGGAGAATCGAAGGAGAAATCGCAACTTGAAGCCCGTCGTGACGTTCTTGACGTTTTCGGTGATTAATCGGCTTAATCACCTCGTTTTGATCGCTAAACAGGTTTAGTGGAAGCAGTTTTTCCTAGATTATCTTCCTATTATCTTTAATTTTCGTTTAGATTAGGTTTTAGATTTCAATTTCGTAAATTTTCATTCTAAATCACGATTTTAACGTCCGAAAATTTCTCTCCACTTCAAATTTCGATTTCTCCGCGAAATCAAGTCCAAATTCGATGATTCTTGATTCCGTGGATTCGTTTTGAAGTTATCTTTCTAAAAACACCATTTTCCCTAATTTCTCACCTCAATTCATCGTCCAATTTGACCAAATTCCAAAAGATATCTCGAAAATACCTAAATTCCCTGTGGATTAGACCCTTATTTACCATTATACCCTTCAATTCACTCTTAATTCCCCAAATTGGTAAGTTCGGATTAATTTTTGACACGAGACCGTGTGAAATTGACGACCTCGCGGTTTCGTCTCGTCACATATGGTAGAGGAGGATGGGAAACTATCTCTTCTCTTGGCCATTTTTCACGAGAGGAGAAGTTCTTTTTGCAAGAACTTGGGGGTAGGAAAGAGGCATGCAAATGACTAATGGTATCTTGATACTGATGCTAGCAGTCACATGACGAGTAGAAAGTCACTTTTCTATTTTCTTGATGAAGAAAAACAACGAATTGTGTGCTTCAGTAATGATCAAATCATCAAACATGAAGGAAGAGGAAGTATATTCATGAATTGTTCTAATGAAGATACTATGAGACTTAAAAATGTGCCTTATGTGTGATGTTTGGAGGTCAAAATTCTAACTCTTGGGAAATTTGATGATCACACTTGTAAAATAACCTTGTATGGCAGATATCTGAACATCTATGACTGGTTGAGACTAATCAATACAGTGCACAAAATTGGAGGAAGACTTTACTAATTAAAGGTAAATATTGAAATTGTCCTAATCAATGAGAAGGAAGCTAAAGCTCCTTGGATTTGGCATAAACGGTCTTGACACATAAAATTTAATTCACATCAATAAATGGAAGGTTTTCATGTTTTCATCCCTCCTAAATAATTATGTCACAGTTGTGTAGTTGGAAAACATCACGGCAAGACATTTCTTTCATTTGCAAATCATAGAGCCTCAAAGCCACTAGAGTTAATTTTTGGTGATATTTCTAGACTGATCACTTCAATAAAATTTGGACGAAACATTGGGTATTATTTATAATCATTGATGGTTATGCCATATGGTTGTGGATTTTGATGATTAGGCATAAGGCTGATGCAATTCAAGTGTTTCAAAAGTTCCAGATACTTTTTGACACAAAAAACACAGGTGTTTGTAGCTTCTCCCCCACAATTCTAAAGGTAGTGTTTTCTCTTCAACATACTTCTCATAAATTCAGTTATAGTCCAATTTTTCCTTTCTACAAATCCATTTTTCAAAAGAGAAGATCAAGTTTTTTAAATAGATCAAATGCGAGAGAATTCACTTCTAAAGAGTTCAAAAATTATAGTGATTTTCATGGTATTGAAAAGGTACTTGATATCTCCTTGAAATGTATTTCAAAATGGATTCGTAGAAAGGATCTCTTCATGGCCTCTTTGAACTCCTTTCAAAGGATCTCTTCATGACCTCTTCGAACTCCTTCATCCCCTCAGGATTTGATCTAATGATGATTAAATGATCAACATAAATTTCAACTAGTAATTTCTCACACCTGGTATGTTTTTAGTACAGAACATGATTGTTTTTGCTCATTAACATGATTTTCACTAAAACTTCATTTGATGTTAAATTCTAGGTCCTCAATGCTTGTATTAAGCCGTATAGGGCCTTCTTCAATCTTAAAACATATTCTTCTTTTCCTTCTATCACAAAACCCTCAGGTTGTGTGATATAAATCTCCTCAATCTCTTCATTCAGGAGACTATATTTCACATCTAAATGATGTAATTCCCAATAAACCATGGCTGAAATGGTATTAGAATTAGAATAGATTCTAACATTGCAACAAGTGAAAAAACATCATCATAGTCCACTCCATATCTCTAAGAAGAGCACTTCACCACAAGTTTTGCTTTATGTTTCATAATCTTTCCTAGATGATCTCTTTTCACTCTATATACCCATTTCACATTAGTTGGTTTCACCTCTTTCAGTGGTTTAACAAGAGTCCATGATAACATGCTAACTAAACATGAAAATACATGATTATTAATGCAAATTAAGGCATAAGACATTCTATTCTAATACATGTTATCATATTTTTTTAGTGTTTATCTATCATTATATGAAAAAGTCATTATAATATCAAAATGCACTAATTTAGGGTTAATTATGATGAATTAAAGATAAAATTTTTATAACCCATCTTTACTTAAGATTATAATTAGTTTTTAAGGTTAAATAATAAGATAAATTATTTTATATACACTAATACATTTTTCTAAGTTTTAAAATCTAAAAGAAATGAGTATATTTTTTATATATAGAAATTTATTACCTTATTATTTGTTAAATTTGAATTTTCAGAATAATAGATAATTTAATTTCTAATCCAATAAAACAAGTTTGGATTAATTTAGAGTTATATTTTAAAAGATATGAATTTTCTAATTTTTAGGGATTTTTTGGATTTTTTTTAATTTTTTCTGAATTTTTCAGAATTTTCCAGAATTTTTCTGAATTTAGAATATATTTTTTTGATTTAAATAACATTTTAATTTCTCATAGGTGACGTGGCAGCATGTGGAGCATCCGATCGTGAGATTAATCGCGACCGTCAATCGTCACTTAAGGGGGGGTATGTGGCGCAAATCTATTCATCGACGAATCGTTTTAAAACTAATTTAATCTCAGCCGTCGATCTAAGAAATTAGAACGGCTGAGATTAAAACCGATGAAACGCATTTGGAGCGTTGGATCAAGATTAAACTGTGACGGTTTGATACGTTAGTTATAACACGCGCGACGTGGCTTTATCTCGACGGTCCATCTGAGATCCAACGGCCACGACTTAACGGTAACGATTCGTACTCTTGCGTTTCATCAGAGCCGTTAATCAAAGATTAAATGCTTGATCAGATTGTTACACCCAATTCGCCCCATACAAAGATATGTTCTTCAACATTGTAAAGCATTCTAAGGCAGTTCAAGTAATCGAACTGTTTAGACACCAAATCCCTTGAATCTCTTACTTCCAATCCCTTCTAGACTCATTTATATATCCACAGAGTCCTTAAAAGTGAGATTTCGCTGAGAGAATACTAAGGAATCAGCTCTTGCGCATCAACGATCATTTTTTGAATTCGGGAATGAATAGCCTTTGATCTAGCGAGTAATTGGATCAATTCGATCCCAATCTTTCGCTAGAGATCGTGTTTCATCCTAATCTTAATTCGCACAGCTTTAGATTTTAATTTCAAATCGTAATTTAATTCAATTTAAATTTCAGTTTTTCGCGATTTTTATTTTCAGAAATTTCTCTCCTATTCACTTGATGATTTCTCTGCGAATCTTAATCCAAGTTCAGTGGTTATGTAGATTATGTGGATTTGTTTGATTATGTGGATTTTTTTCAAGACTTCTTTCCAAATATATTGATTTCCCTAATTTATAACCATGATTTATTGTTCAATTTGATCGAATTTCAAAAGATCATATGAAACTACACTAATTCTCTGTGAAACTGACCCTTATTCATCACTATACTCCTTAATTCGTAATTATTAGATGCGACCCTTGATAACATGCTATATTAATATGATAAAACATGATTATTGATGCATATTAAAGCATAAATGATTTCATTTCCATGCATGTTATCATATGTGTATTTTTCTATCATTCCATGAAAAAGTAATTATAATATAAAAAATACCTTAAATTAGGGTTAAATATGATAATTTAAAAGACAAATAATTAATAAACCATCTTTACTTGAGATTATAAATGTTTTTAAAGTTAAAATAATGAGAGAAAATGTTTTATAAACTTTTATTTATATTTTCTTAAGTTAAAACCTTAAAAAAATAAATGTGTTTTTGAAATAAAATTTAAAACTCTCATTATTTATCAAATTTTATCTTTTAGAATGATAGATAATTAAATTTTGGATCAAATGAAAGAAATTTGGAGTTATATATTAAAATTTATGAATTTCCTATTTTTAGGGATTTTTTCCTGATTTTTTTGATTAATTTTATGATTTTTAAATGTTAAAAATAATTTAATAAATGCAAAAAAGGGGGTTTATCTCGCGCGGGACCCACGTGGATGCGACGTGGCACGCAAGGCCACGTGGCAGCGCCATGCGGGCCCACGCGCCGATGTGACGTATGCACAATATTCATATTTATTACTATATAGTTTACTATATACTTTCGCTTATCGGAAGGGAATTATTACCCCTCAGATTTAACGCACCTTATAAACCCGATGGATCCTCTTAATGTTCTCCATGTGGGACTAAGTTCCACACAGTTATTTTGAATGCAAGTGACGTGGCCGAATAAGGAGCATCGGATCGAAGGCTCATCAATCGTCGCGCGTCGATAGGATGTACCTGAGGTCCACCAGAGATGATCAACGCATGTGCTGGAATTAAATGGATTATAACGGCCGAGATTTAATCGCGCGGGGAGCATCTCAACCGTCAGATCGCGATCCAACGGCGCGATCTTAAGCATTTTTATAACGCTAATCCACGCAGCTCATCTGGACCGTCCATCACCATCGGACGGCTACTACTTAATTGAAACGGTCCACGATGGACCGTTCCATCGTAACCGTCGATCGTTTCGATCGGACGATTACGCCCAAATGTGCTATAAAACAAGATGTTCTTCAATGGTCTAAAGCATTCAAGTTGGAAATCAAAGCAATTGATCTGTTTAGACACCTCCCCTCTCGTTTCTCTCGATCCCATCGTGTTCTACACTCATTTTTGCACCTCCGGAGCCCTTGAGATCGAGATTTGGTTGAGTAGATTAGGAGAAATTGGTGCTTGAAATCTCCTCTTCGCGTTCTTCGTGTTCTAAGCGATTAAGCGGTTTAATCGCGGCGATTTGATCGCTAATTGGGATTAGTGGAAGTGGTTTTTCATAATCTACCTTCCTATCATGTTTAATTTCAATTTAGATTAGGATTTCAAGTTTAATTTTAGTTAATTTTCGTTAAAATCGTGATTTCTTCATCCGAAATTTTCTCTCCACTTCGATCTTCAATTTCTCCACGAAATCAAGACCAAATTCAATGATTCTGATTCTGTGGAATTGATTTGAAGTTCTCTTTCATTATTTACCATTTTCCCCAATTTCTATCATCAATTCATTGTCCGATTTGATCAATTTTGAAGCAAACATCAAGAATTTCCTTATTTCTCTGTGGATTCGACCCTTATTTACCATTATACCCTTCAATTCGATACATTATCATCAAATTGGTAAGTTCGGAAATATTTTTGACACGAGACCGTGTGAAATCAACGACCTCAGGGTCCCGTCTCGTCAACCCATCTAAGAGTCAATCCTCACTTTGTTAATCCCCTAATAGCAATTATTAACTAGTCGAGTTAGTCAAATCAAAGTCCATAATGAACTTAGAATCTATTCTACTCACGCTCGTGGTTAGTGACCACACATTTTTTGTATTGGATTTTGTTTCCAAACCCCTTGTGCTAGTCCCAAAAAGATACAGTTCTCCTAGAGTCACTCCTAACTTTGTTAGTCCCTTAATAGAAATTATTAACTAGTCGAGTTAGTCAAATCAAAGTCCACACATGAACTTAGAATCTATTCTACTCATGCTCGTGGTTGGTGACCACATATTTTTTTATATCAGGCGTTGTATCCAAACCCCTCATGCGAGTCCCCAGAAAGGTGTAGTCCTCCTAGAGTCACTCCTCACTTTGTTAGTCCCTTAATATAAATTATTAACTAGTCGAGTTAGTCAAATCAAAGTCCACACATGAACTTAGAATCTATTCTACTCATGCTTGTGGTTGGTGACCACATATTTTTTTTGTATCAAATGTTGTATCCAAACCCCTCTTGCTAGTCCCAAAAGGATACAGTCAATCCTCACTATGGTAGTCTCCTAATAACAATGATTAACTAGTCGAGTTAGTCAAATCAAAGTCCACATATGAACTTAAAGTCGATTCTACTCATGCTTCTGGCTAGTGACCTCACTCCTCAGATATCTTTCCATACATCGTTGCTTGTCTTGTCTCCCATGGTCCAACTCTCAAAATTTCTTTTGCCTCTCTGATGAAACGAACTCGTGCAGTCATTGAATACACATGATCGTGTGTCAAAAAAAGTCCAAACTTACCAATTTAAAGATTAATTCATGAATTGAAGGGTATAATGGTAAATAAGGTTCAGATCTACAGAGAAATAAGGAAAATTTTTGAGATATCTTTGAAATTTGATCAAATCAGACGATGAATTGAGGTTAGAAATTAGGCAATTTAGTATATTAAGAAAGATAACTCAAATACGAATCCACAGAATCAAAAATCAAGAGATTTGGAATAGAATTCGCAGAGAAATAGAAGTTTGAAATTGAGATAGAAATTCGAACAAGAAATTTGATGAAAAACAGAAATTAAACTGACATTAAACTTAATCTACGATTCAAAATGTAAATCTAATGCTGAAAGATGAACGATTAGGATGAAAACACGCAATCTAATCCAAAGTCGCGCTCGAAATGATCCAATTAGTCTCCGGATTCATGGCTTTTCATTCTGCGATTTTGAAAACGAAAATTGGCGTTCAAGATGTGATTTCTTCCGATTCCCTCGATCAAATTCTGATTTATTGCACTCCTCGGATGCAGAAATGAGTCAAGAAGCTTAAGAAACCAAAACATTCTCAGATTGTGGTCCCAGACAGTTCAATTTGCTTGAAAATCTAAGAATACTCTTTCGTCGCAAAGAACATTCTAATTTATAAGAGAAATTGGGCATAGCCGTCGGATGCGTCGTTTCGATGCTATCAACAGTTGAGATTAGGCGTCGTTTGATGAATCGACTCGATTAAATCACGTCCGTTTGATCGTTGATGGAGCGTCCGGATGAATCCACGTTGCGCGTGAGAGAAGAGGCGTCGTTTCATCACGTTTGTTGGATCTTCATCGAACGATCGAGATGAATGATGAGTCAATCGGGCTCTTTAAATCTCAGTCGTTATAACTCCAAGATAGATGGATGAGATTAAATGATGTTTAATCAAATCGATGTGTAATAGGATTCTGCCACGTGCCCCTGTGAGTAAGTGACATCCGACACACGTGATTCAATCACGCGATCAGATGTCTCACATGGCGCCACGTCACTTGAAATCAAACACATGTACAAATAATCCTACGCGGAATAAAATTTAAGGCTTTATCCACTATATAATATACACGAGATTAAGGGGTTAGCTTAAATCCTTAAATAGATGCTCTAACCACTATTTAATATCGTGCACACGTGTCACGCACACACACGCGTGACACGCACACACGTCACGCACACACACGTCCAAGTGTCACACAGACACACGTCCACGCGTCACCACATGGCTTCGCTCTGCCACATCAGCGCACGGTAATTAAAAACCTTTTTTTTATTCTTTTTAACTTATTAAAAATCGAAAATAGAGTTAATTAAATTCAAAAAAATTTCAAAAAATTGAAAAAAATTGGAAAAATTCTTAACTTTCAAAATATAACTCCAAATAATTCAAATTTGTTTTTTTGGATCATAAATTGAATTATCTATCATTAAAAAGTCAAAATGTTAAAATAACAAGAGAATACATTTTAATTAAATAAATATACTCCTGTATCTGATAAAATAAATTTAGAAAAATACATGAGTGTAAATAAAGATCTTTTACTCTTATCATTTAGTCATGAAAACATAATTATGATCTTAAATATAAATAAGATTAGAATCATATTGTTTAATTATGCATAATTATCCATAAAATCATGTATTTTTAGATCATAACATGAAATTACATAAAATGATAGAAATGTACTTAAAATATGATAACATGCATACAAATGAATATATTAATGTCTTTATTTGCATTAATAATCATGTAAATTCATGCATAAAATGCATGTTATCACTCTCCCTAGTCTCTTTTGGCCCGACTTGCCTCTCTGAAGTCAGATAACATGCTAATTAGACATGATAATACATGATTATTAATGCATATTTAAGTCATAAAAGATTTCATTCCTATTCATGTTATCATATTTATGAGTATTTATCTATCATTCTATGAAAAAGTCATTATAATCTCAAAATACACTAATTTATGGTTAATTATGATGAATTAAAGATTAATAGTTTCATAACCCATCTTTACTTGAGATTATAAGTAGTTTTTAAAGTTAAATAATAAGAGACATCATGTTTATACATTCATTTTTATTTTCTAAAGTTTTAAATCTTAAAGAAATGAATGTATTTTAGAAATAGAAATTAAATCTCTTGTTATTTATTAAATTTGACTTTTTAAAATGATATATAATTAAATTTCTGATCAAATGAAAGAAATGTAGATTAATTTGGAGTTATATTTTGAAAATTATGAATTTTCTAATTTTTAGGGATTTTTTCAAAATTTTTTTCAGATTTTTTTCTGAATTTTTCTGAATTTTTAATAAATTTCTAAGGATTTTCTGGAATTAAAAATCGAATTTTCTAATTAAAAATTGATTTTTCTAATTAAAAATTGATTTTTCTAAATTTTATTAATGCGCAGGTGACGTGGCGTGATCTGGGACCGTCCAATCAGATCGCGATCAACGATCGAGGAGAGGAGGCGACGTGACAGCGTGAGGAGCGTTCGATCGCGCATGGATTCTTAGCCATTGATCTTCACTTAAGTGAAGGGGGGTACGTGGCGGAATCGGGTTCACCGATTGTGTTTAATCTCAGCCGTTGATTAAGAGGAGTTATAACAGTCGAGATTAAATCGACAGAAAACGCATCTGATGCGTCCGATCGCGATCCAACGACGTGCGTTTTTATGCCTTTTATAACGCATGCGACGTGGCTTCCTCTCGAGTGTCGATTGGCGATCGGACGGCTGCAACTTAAACGGTAACGATTTGCGTCCGATGCGTTTCATCAGAGCCGTTGATCGTGAATTAAAGCTCAATCGGACGGTTACGCCAAAATTACCCTATAAATTGAGATGTTCTTCGAGATTGTAAAGCATTCGAGAGCAATTCGACTTAAATCGAACTGTTTAGACACCAAATCTCTTGATCCTAATATCTTCTAGACTCATTTCCGCTTCCGAGGAGTGCTTAAGATCAAGATTTCGATGATCGGCGAGGAAGAAATCGACGCTTGAACTCCATGAATCACGATTTTCAGATTTTGATGAATAGCCTTGATTTCGGCGATTAATTAGATCAATTTGATCACAATTGTGGGTTAGGGATCGTGTTTTATCCTAATCTATCTTTGTTTAACATTTAATTTCGTTTTAGAATCATAATTCAGTTTAATTTCAGTCTTAATTTCTGTAATTTCGCGATTTAAGTTTTCGGAAAAATCATCCATCCTCAATCTTCAATTTCTTTGCGAAATCAAAGTCAAATTTATTGATTTTTGATTCCGTGGAATCGTCTTCAAGTCTTCTGTCATAAAATACCATGTTCCCTAATTTCTATCACAGATTCATCGTCCGATTTGATCAAATTTGAAGAGATCATCAAGAATTTCCCTAATTCCTTGTGGATTCAACCCATATTTACCATTATACCCCTCAATTTGAATTAATTTCATAAAATTGGTAAGTTTGGACTTTGTTTTGACACGAAGCGGTGTGCTATTAACGACTGCATCAACTCGTTCCGTCAAAGTCCTCGAGCCCAATCATCGATCCACACACACTTCACCTCTCCTCTCATCTTACATGATCTTGAATTTTAGAGAAAAACCACACCACAAGTTGACTACTTGACCATTCCCCTAGACTCATGCTCAACCAAGCATCGACTCACTAAAGAGTTCAACCCCTACCATCTCATGTACCTATTACTTGCCCATAGTGCATCTAGCGTATACATATGATATTTTTCATATAATCCAATAAAAGATATCAAGAAGTGGAGTTGAGAGACTCTAGTTTTTCTTTATATTGTGTAACTTATATATCCATGGAGAATTTATTTTAACGCTCAACATCTTTGACCTTGAATGTATTCATAATGTGGATTAGATACCCCAAGAATGATCCGCTAAGTATGCTTAAGATATGATCCAAATGTGCCTTTATGATATATGAAATATGGAGTGATTTACTTATCACAATCGATGTAGCTTTTAATCATACATGAAAAGTTAGTTCTCAATAAAGTTGAAACTAAGCGTCCCTGAAAAATTGAAGAATCCTAAAAAAAAATTCACATGAAGTCTTTCTCAATATTTTTGGAAAATTAAAGTCAAGTATACTCTAATTCTAAATTAAAGTCAAATATACTCAATATTTTCTCAATGATGATGGCATTTAAATATATGAAACATTCAGGTCAAATATGATCGATTTGAAAATAGTAAAAAATCAATCTAAATACAACGTATAATTCTCACGACTTGACTCTAAAACACAACTTAAATCTAACTCCAAAACTGAGTGTTTGAGATCACCAAAATCTAAGTCAAACCGCCTCTAATTTCTCTAAACCAATAATAATCAAAATCTACAAATCAGATTTCAATCAAGCCTCTAATACTTAAAAATTCAGAAATAATCGATTAGACCTATAAACCTAATCGAGCCCACAAGTCAACTAAATCAGACCTATATTAATATGAAATTATAGTTCAGACTAACCTGATTGAATCCTATTGTCTCTCATCCTTTTAGATCAGAAATCAAAATTAGTTAGATTTAAAATGCTTTACACAAGCCTAACTGAAATATGAACTAATAAAAAGTCAAAGTGTTAAACCCTAAAGAAGAAATCATTAGGTTAAAAGAAACCCAAAGTTAAACCCTAAAGAAGATCAAAAGTTAAGCTTGAAGAGGATTTAATTCTGGTCCCCTTAACACCTCTAAAATCGCAATCAAGGAAATGAAATAGAATGAAGATTGAAATTGAAGTAAGAAGATCAAGAAAAAGTAGAAATCTAAAGAACACCTACATGTTCTCAATTAGATATCTAAAAACAGACTTATAGAACCTCCAATAAATGCATGAGATGCCTAAGAATCGATCTACAAAACCTCCAAAAAATGCCTAAAATATCAGACCTATAGAAACCTCAAAAAAATTTCCATAAATTGGAAATGTAGGACCTCCTATAAATGCTTAAGAACAACTCCTACCACGCCATTAATCAATCTTAACCAGAATAATCCAAGCCCATATGATTTTCACACAATAGAAGCCACCTTTAGAGCAACTAAGGACTGGCAATTGCTTGTTGATCTCACAAACAAGGGAAAACAAGCCACCAAACATCACAAGAAGATGGATATGATTTAGCTTAAGTGAGAGAGAGAGAAGCCGTCAGATCTCAAGAGCAAGAGAATGCATCAGATGTTTTTCGTCGAGAGTGAGAGCGAGAGCATCGATCATGCGTACTAGCCAAAGAGAGACAGTGCCTTTTCCTCCTATTTGGTGCCCTAAACTAAGATCAGCAAAATATGACCGGTAGAGTCAACAACAAGACAAAAAATTGTACCAGTAGAGAATTGGATGAAGAAATAAAATGATGAGGCGATGAAATGATGAACTTCATGAAGTCATGAATGAATTTATTGACAGTTGCACTCCTATTAATTTAGTTTAAAACACGAAGAAAAAAATGCATGCAAGAAATGAAGAGATAGAGATGTTCAATCTTCAAAGTTTTCGGGTTCTATCATTGTTTCGTCAAGTGGGCTGCTAGATTCTTTCCAACATCTAGCAATGAAAATAGACCTTACTCAAACACCATGGCTAAATATACAAAGCTCAAGGGAACAAAGAGGTCCTTTACCCACACAATGTTGGCAAAGGAAGGCTGCGCGATTTAGCCATGCCATGGCGTGTTGAAATGTTTAAGGTTTAAGGAAGATAGAGGGAGACTAGACAAAGCATCATGCAATGGGGGGGAGGGAGAGATGATGGCAATTGGCGGGTCTCGAGTAGGGTTGTGCAAAAATGTTCATGGGCAACATGTTAGCACATGAATGAACAATTTAAAAGGCTATTCATGTTCACATTCGATCGTCTGATAGCTCGTTTCGGCATTCCTGAAGCAAATAGATTAAGGCGCTGGCAAGGACTGAAAGTAGTTTCCTGTATGGTATATGGGAAAGTGATAAGCACGAGAATAAGATCGACTTTTGCTAGCTTTCTACTCTTGTCTTCAGAGGTGGAAACTTCATTTGGCAGTCTGTTTGGGGAGTCTTTGGTGGCGTACGACCCCCATCGCCACCAAGACACGATACCATGGCGCCGGAGGAGCCCTTCTGCGCGCGGGGATCTATTCGCTTATCTTTATTTCTTTATTATGAACTTTTGACCCGCACGTGTTTAAGCGGGTCCTCGTTTATTTCTTCTCTCCCTTTTAGGCTTCCGGGTGGGTTCTTCCCTTTTCGGGATCCCATTCGTGAAGCCCATCTTTCTTTGTGAACCTTATTTCTTTTTATGAGCATGTTAGGTGTGGGTTGTGGGCCTCAAGTGGGCCCTTTCCCCTCTCGGCCCATTATGGGCTCTATAAGAGGGGAAGGGACCCCCCCCACAAACGCTAGCCGTCATTTGAAGAAAGAAAGGAGTGCCCTCCCTCTCAAGTGGCTGCTCAAGGAAGGCCGGGGAAGGAGTCCAACCGCCGTCCTCACCGCCGTCGCCGCCGCACGCCTCCGTGCCGCCGCCGCCGCCGCGACGACCGCCGCCACTCCTTGCCCCGGCCACTGGTTCATCTCCACTGTCATCGCGACGCCGCCGTCCTCAAGCCGCTGCCGCCACCGCCTCAGCCGCCGCTGCCGCCGCCGCCGGACCACCGCACCGCCATCATCTCCACCTCCACCTCCATCTCCGGCCATCCCCTAGCATCTCCTCCGGCGAGATCTCCTCCCTCTCCGGCCAGCTCCTCCACCTTCCCGTTCATCTCCTCCATGACCTTCCCCTTCAACCCACGATCGCCCTCCCCTGCTGCAACTCCTCTGCAGTTCCTCCACCATCTCCACCGCTCCGTGCAAGAACTTCCCCTCCCTGTTGCGCATCACCGCTGCCGAGGCCCCTTTCCCCTCCCACGATTCCCGGGTTCCTCTTGCCCTGCCTCCTCATCCGTGAATCTGCGTTCTCCCGCTCCCGTGCATCCTCACCCCCCGATTCCCCCGAATTTCCCCTCCCTCCTCTTTGATTTTCCACCGGCCTTGACGCTCCATCACCCCTTCCTCCCCGTTTTCCCCTTCTCCAGCAACGCCTGCCCTCTCTCATTTCTTGATCCGGATTTCCCGGCGTTCCCCTTCCCCACTCTGCCGGTTACACGCGTTTCCTGATCCGCTTGCCAATCGCGCGACCTCCTTCCCCATTCCTCCCGATTGGAGTCCTTCTTGCCCGCGCCTGAATGCCCGCAAGAGGTCTTCTCCCCTCCACCTGCCTGCAACTTTCCGCGCCGCCCTCCTTTCCCGTTAATCCGTAAAACTCCCCTTACCTCTACAACAACCGCAATCCTCCCAACCGAGATCTCAACCTCCCTCACCTCCACGTGCACGCTGAAACTTTTCCTCCCCCTCTCCCTCATTCCCGCAATACACCAATCCCTTCCCCGTCCCAAATTCCCCCTGTGTGTGACGTCGGCATCATCCCAACCCGTCACATTTCCCGTCCGACTTCCACTCACCTGCCTCTACCAACTATCTCCTGCTCCCTCACCGAATTCGCTCTACCGTCAGCCGTTCTCTCTACCGTCCTACGGCGAAATCCACTCTGTCGTACCTCCCCGTCCACCCACCCCATCTCCCGAACCAATTTCACCCGTCGCCCGCCAACGTCCTCCCTTTGAATGAATTCGTGATCGCCGCCTGAATTCGCATTCACGCACCTCCTCTACATCTGCTATCCCGCCGGATATACAAGGTCTCTGGCGTGCCCTGCAACGCCTCACGACTTGGCCAGCGCGCCCCCCACCTGCCGATCAGGGTCTTCCTGTCCGCGTCTGCTCGCGCCTGCCCGGTGGTCAACTCCACTCCTCTCCTCCGCACCGAAGCGCCATTGGTCGACCTCCTGTCCGCACTCAACTCGCAGGTTCCGCCTGTCGCACCTGCGAGGAGGTTCCCCTCCTTGGCAAAATGTGGTCAACACGATGACCACTTCTCCCTGTGCTGGTCCACCCTGTGTCAGGCCAACCCATGCCATTTCCTCGTGAGGTTCAGCCCTCCAGCGGCCCGGCGTGCCCCTCGAGTCCATCAGGTTGACCACGCCTACCTCGGCTACTTGCGCTAGTGACCTCACTCACTGCCCGCGCCCACGCCTGTGGCCCGCTCCTACCCCTGCTACTTGTGAACACACTCGTTGCTGCCCCCGCACTTGCCACCACGCCCGTACTTGCTTCCCGTGCCCGCACCCCTTCACCGCGCAACTCCGCTGCCCTCGGACCGTCGCGCACGTACCCACGGTACGCCCGTCCCTCCCCGGGATCACCGCGTTCCGGCTGGCCTCCGCCGCGTGACGCACTGACTCTCCACTAAGCCACGACCCACCGGGTATCCCGCCCCGCAGGTTAGCTTCAACCCCTTCATTTTAAAGTCAATTACTTTTCGAAGCGTTTCTTTTACTCGTCTCCATCGCCGTCGGACGATGTAGGTAGGGTAGTACGGATATAGGTTCGAGAGTTCCCACGCGTGCGTCAGGTCCATCACTGAGCGTGAGCTGCAGTCTCTTGGCTACTCCACGACGAGCGACTTCCACGCCTCCGGACGTGGATCGAGAGGATCTCACCCTACCCCTCATCGCGAGTTTCCCCGGGTCACCCGGAATCGGCTCCGCTGATCGGCACGCCTGCCTGCACTTAGGTTTAGGTTAGAGGTCGTATTTAGAGTCTAGGATTCGCCTACCCATAGGTTAGGTTTGACCGGCTACCTCCGGTCAACCTCAGTCCCATTGATCAGGCACGAGGGTTTTCACCACAGCGTCCTGCATCAGTCTTTGGCTTCTAAAAATGGAGAGCCTGATGTAGCTCAGAATGGAGATCAAGGCTTTATTTTTGATAAGGCTGAGAAAGTTCACTTCAGAGACCCATTTCAAGGTCATTGGGCAATGGAGAATCTCTAGGAGCTTACAATATTGTTAGAAGATTCCCTAGAGACACACAATACTTTTTGTTAGATCTAGAGTGCCAAAATCTACATAATATCTTTGCTAAGTCCTAGAAATTTTACTTTAACTTTGACACATGCATGCTGCTAGAGTTATATTTTTTAATACTTTTATTTTATCTTTTCATGGGTCAAATCACTTAAATGATCCTCCACTCTTTGAGGCCTATATAAGGCCCCCTATTATACCATTTTAACTCTTTTTAAGTGTTCTCCCTACTGAGAGTGCTTAAGTGTTTGTGGGTTTAATCACACCCCTTTATGAATTCAAGGGTTGAAAAATGTTAGTTCTGTGGGTTCAAACTCTAACCCTTCTTGAAGAGCAAGGTTTGTGGATTCAAGCTATTGTTTTTCGTTGTTCCTCCGCTAAGGCTGCGTCAAAGCCATTTTTAAGGGCTTTTTTCTACGGGAAGAAAAGGAGAGGGAACCTTAGTAAAGGCAAATCCTCTCTCTCTCTCTCTCTCTCTCTCCACAGTGCTTTGTCGGTCACTTGAGCTGACACATGCTAGCTTCTGCTTTTTTTTTGGTAATTGGGCCCCGGTTAATATAGGCCCATTTTGCTGTTACCCTAATCTCATTTTGCTCTTGGTAATTGGGCCCCGGAGATTGGCTTCAGTAGCGCTACATGTGCTTTCTACGGGAGCATTCTATTCTTTCTATCATCTCTCTCCTGGAGAGATCTCTCTCTCCATTGCCAATCATCCAGAACCAGTCCCATCCAAACTTTACATTTATTTATGTTCATCTCTCTCTCCCCCTCCCTGTCTCTCTCTATATAATTATACATGTCTCGTGTTCTCCCCTTTCCGTCGAGACCTCCATGGACTGCTGCGAGAGAGAACTCATAAGTCACTAGTCCTAAGCCAGTACTCAGACAGAGAGAGAGAGAGAGAGAGAGTCTTCTTGTCCTCGATGGAGGACGACGTCGACATGTCCCTGGACATCGACTTAGGGTTGAAGGCGGTCGCGGCGAGGCCGAAATCAAGATTCCAGCCCAAGCTAAAAGGAAAGATTCTCCCTAAGCCCAATGGCGCAGCTCTTCACCCACTTCATCCAATCGAAAAACAGGAGAACTCTGGCGTCGATTTCATGGAAAAGCCTGAGGAAGCTCTCTTCTCCGGAGATCAGTCTGGCGCCGATTTCTTGGATTTCCTGAAGGAGGAAGAGGAGGATTTCAATTTAGGGGCGGTTTCGATGGATTTGGACGGGATTGGAGATGGAGAGGAGGAAGATGAGGTGGTCAGGGAGATTGACGTGTTCTTCAATCCTTCTCCCTTGGATTCGGATACACAGGTGTGGAGTTTTACTTTCTGTATTATATTCTAATATTCATGCGTTTTGACACTTTGATATGTTATCTAAGGAAAAGCTCTTTTTCGGGTTCACACGCTTGTGTTCTTTTTACTAGAGTTTAATCATTTTTTCAGCTTTACATGTTGCACACGTCTGGAGTATTAGTTTCTCAAAGTATTATCTATATATATCTCTATATCTATTCTTTTATTCTTCTGTTTCAAAATTTTATTTTTTACTTTTTAACTTAGAAAAAAATTATTCCGTTGCGCTCAAGTGTTTTCTTTACTAGATTTTAATCATTTTTTCATCATTTTGTGATGCAATGACCTTTTCGGCCTTGTTGGTTAATTTGTTTCTCTCAGTATTACATTCTAATACTCTTTTTAATTACCCTCTTCAGCTGTGTTAGACTATTAGTTTCTCTCCGTGTTACATTCTGACACTTCCATGTTTCAACCTTTTAAATTTTTTTAATGTGGAAAAAAAATAAAAGTTCTTTGTTGGTTCACACAGATTTTGACCATTGTTGCAGCTTTATGTGATGCAATACCCTCTTCGGCCATGTTGGCGTCCATATAATTTAAATGACAGATGTCAAGAGGTGTAATGTTGTTTTGTTAATGTTCTTTTTACATTAATCTATGCAATACGATTTTAATTGTGCCATTGTCTAATCAGGTCAGAATAAAACCTAAACAGTCAAAGGTCGAATTCGAACTGGCCATGGATGTTAACAGTGAGAACTATGATGGTGAGGTTGATGAGCACATAAAGCTGAGAAAGCAGGTGCGTCTGGACAGCTTGTCTTCACCCTTGGTTACTGTTTACATTTGATAATCAGGCGGGAAATCACAGTTGGCATTATTGTTATTTTCATCTATTTAGATATTATGGTCTTAACTAATCTTATTTTTCATTCGTTCTGCTTGTTTGTTATTTAGCTTTTAATAAACCAAAGCCTATGAAAATTTTCTTTTAGGACAAATCTGCCATCAGTGATAGAAAGCTTGAGAACATGGCAAAGAAGATATAATTGTTTGACGTGGTCAATTTGACTTAGGTTGATCCTAATCTCTTGATTCACCAACTACGTGCATAGTTCCTTGATTTTTGGCTGCTGTAAAGCTGGATGATCTGCCTTGTGAACTCTGTATGTTGAACTTTTGGTATTTAGGGTTTTGGGAATGGTGTTCGGATCCTCTTGCTTTATTCAGACTTGTAATCTGCTTATTTTAGTTTGGCATCCCAATAGTTATTACTGATTTCCACGTCAATTTCTCTCAATTCAGGTCTCAGAATTCTATCAGAACTTTTTTGCAGACCTGTCCTACTCGCTGATAAGATCCTTGATCTTATCTGGTTTCTCTAACTGAGATCCAAATGAGTTCTTGAAGATTTCTAGAAGAATCAGAGCATGTGCCGAAGAAAATGATACAGAGTTCTTCTGGGAAAGATATACTTGTATAGGAGAGGAGAGAAAGAAAGGGGAAGGTGTTATTGGCTCCATGAGGAATTCCCATCAATCCAAATGATTCCAGCTTGTTATCTGGAATTTGGAAAGACATATCACCCATGTTTATGGTGTTGATTATGATTTTCTGTCTCTAAATTGGACTGGTCACCTGTTTGGTAGCATATTTTTTCGAAGGGAGTAAGTAATACCTGATGCTTCATCACTTTTAGGCGACCTATCTATAGATATTTCTATGTGTATTGAGGATTTAACCATTTATCACCGCTGTACTCTTGGAAGGTTTCACTATTTCACCAGATGTAGGATTCATGGGGGTAGTTCTCCAATAAATGGTCTATGACTCCATTGATAGTCCAACATGCCATTGTATTTATTATTGGGCTTGTCACCTTGATATCAAGTTTACTTATGACCCCTCATGTGTATATGTTTGAGTTATTCGATGTAGCCTTTTATTCAGTTTCATCTGATCGGATCTTATGTTTTTCATTTGGACATACAGTCTTGCATTAAGCAAAAATTGGCAGTTGCATTATTTCTTGTGGCATTATTCTATATTATTGCATCATATTGGCTTGGAAGGAGGTTATCATATTGTTCGGGCGGCATCATATTGGCTTGGAAGGAGGTTATCTTTGACCGAGCCGAGACATGGCTCGGACGGCATGTGGTGGCCGCCCGTCTGGTGAACAGAATGGATGGCTCTGCTGTTGTAACGACTTCTGCGTATGTACCCTCGGCCACGACCCTCCGAGGCGAACTATGGGAGGACCTCGTCCAACTGTGTAGGGCCTTCCCAGATACTCCCATACTCATTGGTGGCGACTTCAACGTGACACTAGCGGTGGCGGACCGTCCAAACGGAGCAGGGGGACGCGATCCAAGATCAGCCGAGTTCCGGGAAGTTTTAGCCCAACTGGGGCTTGCAGAGCTGGGGCCTTCAGACCGGAGGTTCACATGGAGGGGTCCAACCTCCCAATCGAGGCTGGATAGATTTCTATGCTCCATCGAGCTGCTTGATCGATTTCCGCTAGTTGAGGTGATATCCCTCCCGCGCCCGTTGTCGCACCACACGCCCATCTCGTGGTCGACACAAGCAGGACCTAGCCGGCCTACATACTTCAAAATGGATCGGTCGTGGCTGCGCGATGAAGGTTTTAAAAGAGACATATTTGCGTGGTGGCATTCTCACCCAAATTTTGGCTCGACATCAGACCGACTTATCACCAAGCTGAAGGATCTCTGTCACCATCTATTCAATCTTCGAAGGCAAATACGGACAACAAGGATTCGGAACCGAGACACGGCCCTAGCACGCGTCTAGACGTTAGATGCATTGGAAGAGCAGAGACCTCTCACGATAGAAGAGTCCATGGAGCGGAAGACATCCCGAGTAGAGGTGGCGGAGGTGGATCTCCGGATTGAGATGGACTGGCGTCAGCGATCTCGAGAGCACTGGCTGTCAGCCGGAGATGCCAACACGCGCTTCTTCCACCAGATGGCGAACGGGCGACGTCGCCTCAATGGCATCCGTCATCTTCGGATTGGAGATCGTGTGCTCAATGACCAGGCAGCAGTTGGCCAGGCTTTTGCAGAGCATTTCCGGGATTTTTACCGCCGGGGGCCGACAAATCAATGGCGGTGGTTGGCCACTGGGGCCTCTGTTTTAGATCCGAGTCAACAGCAATAGCTGATCCTTCCGTTCTCGGAAGATGAAGTTAAAGATGCCTTACAAGGGCTAAACAACGAGGGAGCCCCTGGACTAGATGGCATTCCGGTGTTCTTCTATAAGGATTGCTGGGACACGGTGAGGCACGAAGTCATGGCAGCGTTGGAGGATTTTAGGACAGGCCGATGCCAGATGGACATGCTTAACAAGGCATACATTGTGTTGTTGCCGAAGTTTCAAGGGGCGGAGCAAATTAGTGATTTTCGTCCGATTTCACTGTCCAACTCTCTGTACCTGATATTTGCAAAGGTGTTGGCTAATCGACTTCGGGGGGTGCTTCCATTATTGATTAGCCCGTTTCAGTCTGCCTTTATCCCGGGCCGACAGATGGCAGACAACATTGTGTTGGCAAAAGAGATCGTCGCAGCATGGCATCGAGATGGCACCACCGGGTTCACGTGGAAGGTGGATTTTGCCAAGGCCTATGACTCTATAGACTGGCGTTTTCTCTGGAACGTCCTCCGACGTCGGGGCTTCCCAGAGACATGGGTGCGTTGGGTGAAACAGTGCGTTACTACCTCCACTTTTGCCGTCCTGGTGAACGGTCGGCCGCAAGGGGGATGGATTCACCCCCAACGAGGCACCGACACGGATGCCCGCTGGCCCCCTTACTGTTCATCCTAGCTGCGGATGCTTTGGCGGTATGCACATCGCAGGTGTGTCTGCACGGGGCCATGACCGGATATCAGTCGGCTAGTCTTCCCGGTGGCATACCCTTGCTGCAATATGCCGATGATACCACATTTTTCATCCAGGGATCCACGGAAACGGCGCAGACACTCTCGATCATGATGGATATATTCTCAGATTTCTCTGGGCTTCGACTAAACCGTGCCAAGTCCACCCTCGTCGGTTTCGGTTTATCCGCGGAGGAGCTGAGTGGATGCTCTCAAATCCTAGAGACTCCTATTGGAACACTGCCGATCCGATACCTTGGGGTGCCGCTTGTTGATCGCCGCCTTCGGATCCAAGATTGGCAGCCAGTGTTCGAGAAGGTGGAGATGTGCTTGGGAGGCTGGCAGGCACGCCTCCTCTTGCGTGGGGGCCGTTTGGTGCTACTGAAGTCAGTCCTGGCCGCTATTCCAATTTATTATATGTCGATCTTTAGGATGCCGGCCGGAGTGAGGAGACGTCTCGAGAAAACTATGCGTAGTTTCTTTTGGCGAGGTTCCCAGCCCGAGGGAATCACGGGGGCGGCGCTCGTTGCATGGACCACCGCGTGTAGGCCGGTTTCTCAAGGCGGACTAGGCATACGCCATCTTCAACATACCAACATGGCTCTCCTGACTAAGTGGGTGTGCCGGATGATGAAGTCTTCGGGAGACTTAGTATCGGTGGTACTACAAGACGGGTATGGACATTCGCTAGATTGGGAGATGTGGCAGACCCCGAGGCGCGGCGATTCGGCATTTATGGCGAGCATGCGGACGTGTTTTCCGCAGGTGCAGAGGTTCTTCTGCCCGCAGCTTGGGAATGGGGAGACTTTCCGGTTCTAGGAAGATAACTGGCCTGGACACGGTTGTCTCAGTGGGGTTTTCCCTCGTCTCTACGCGTTATCCATGGATCCGCGAGTTTCAGTACAGCAGGCTTGGCACGGAGTATGGGCCCCGGCTCTGCCCGAGGCATTATCAGACCATCGGGTGGCTGAGTTGCTGAGGTTGCAGGAGCTCCTTGCCGACCGCAGCTTGTCGAGGCAACCCAGATGCGTGGGTGTGGAGCGGCCCTAAGCTTCACTGTCCGAGCAGTTTATAGATTGCTCCGAGACCAGGGGGCACCAGAGGACCCGATCCTTTTGCAGAGGTGTAGATTGGTGTGGAAGCGACGTCTCCCTTTGAAGATCAAGATTTTCGCCTGGCTCCTGCTACGATGACGATTGATGACGAGATCCTTGCGGCAGCGCATGTTCCCGGACTCTCCCGTGGAATGCCCGCTGTGCGCTAGGGCGGTGGAGGATTGCCAGCACTGGTTCTTTGCCTGCTCATTGGCCCAAGAAGTGTGGTGGGCGGCGGATGTCGGCCGGCTTGTGACGACCTCAGAGGAGGCATTCTGGCGGTCTCTTAGTGGCGGAGCTTTTCGTCGAGAAGCTGAGTGGCAGTCTATTTTTGCCACACTTTGGTCCATTTGGACCCATAGGAATGAGGTCATATTCAGGGGTTGTTCCCCTTCCGTTGATGCTATCCAACACAACGCAAGGGGGTTTGCGTCTTTTTGGCACCGAGGTGGTCTAGGCCCCTCGACTACTGTACCCCTGTAGCACATGATCTGTACTTTCGTCATTGCTTTAATGACATTGGGGGGGCACTGTTCCGGGGTGCCCTTCCCCCTCAATTCAAAAAAAAATAAAAATTATTCTATATTATTGCCAATTTTTTCATATTTTTTTGGTCCAATTTTTCATTTGTTCATGACATCTATTTCAATTTTTTTTGGAAAAGTGATCTATTTCAAATTTAAACGTGTTTTACTATTTCATCTGTCCCTAAATCTATTCCTTAATTTTCCCAGGTACTATCTTCATCAAAGATGCCACATGTGACTGGATATGCAGTTGGAATACTTGTGGGAAACCAGGTAACTGTTACACATTCTCCAGCGTGTTAAAAGTAAACGGAATTTTTTTGTCAAGAAATATGTAATTTTTTTAACACAGTAGTGATGTTCCAATATACTATAATTTATAGTATTCAACCTTCAAATTTGGTGCGAGTTTAGATTTCAACAAATCCATTTGAGATTGCTAAAAAGTATCCTTGATAAAATCAACTGAATGGGTAATAATGGAAATATATACTTATCCAATAATTAGTGATGAGAGGAATATATTTCGGGTTGGTTTTCGGTGAACCTTCAGATACTGAGTGTGCTAATCCGTTCATGATTTTTCTTTTGATTAACACTTTTATTCAGTTAGGAGCTTAGAACATTATTTGATTTATGCTTTTGTTTTCTTAGATTGTGTCAAGGTAATCTGTATCTCTTTTGTGGGATCTCTTAGAAGTCGTGAAGTTACTGCAAAATTTAAATCTATGTTGGTGATTCCTTTTTTATGAAAATAAAGATGTCCTTGTTGGAGATGGATTCAGTAATCTAGTTGAATCTGTTAGTGTTTTTTGGCAATCTTTTCGAACTATAAGACTTCGTTCTCCTTTATGTTGCAGTTACACTTGAATCCTGTTCATGCAGTTATGCAGTTTCGCCCGTTAATGTCCCATATGGATTCCAGTGGGTTTAGTACAAAGAAGCATGTTAATCAGAAAACAGGTGTTTCCACCAGTGATGTTGAGGAGGCACCAGAAGCTTCTAAGCCTTCAACTAGCCGGGTAAGCGCAATCCCTTTTGCTTGGTTCTCCCTCTAAGAAGCACCAGTATCTTGTAAGCCATCAAGTAGCCATGTAAGCATAATCCTTTGTTAATTGGTTCTCTCTTTCTCCATTGATTCATTTGCCCTCTAGGTCATAGACTTTCAGGATAGAACTGATTGTTGTGTTTGTCTGATGATCATGGCGATCACAATTACCATGTCTCCTCATCAACATCAAGCAACCATCTGACAAATACTTCATCAAAATGTTCGAGGTCTTTGACCCACACTTGATGGGTCAGAAGGGATCCTTAAAACTATTCTTCTCCACCTTTGCTGTGCACCTGGTGGTGAAGCTGTTGTACTACCATTTCTTGGTAAGGTAGGACAGCCAAAAGCAACTGTGGAGTGGAAATAGAGGTGGCACCAGCTGGATTAACCATCTATTTGTCTCTCTCTTCTTTGTCAAAAATTGATTACACTCTCAAGCTTTTTTCCATCTACGTGGATTCTTGATTCTGGGCATTTAGATCTGTATCATTGACGGGATTCAGCTGTTCTCAATCTTATGGGATCTTTCCAATCACATCCCTCTCATGATTAGTGATAGATCACAAGGTCCCCAGGGTGGGTCAATTGAGAAGTCATTCATGACCACTCAGATCTCTGAATCTTATTGGGTGATAAACTCTAACCCGTACTTTGTGTTCTTTTTCTCATTATAATTTGTCTCAGAAAATGGTTATTTTCTGGAGATCCCTGTTATTGGATGTAATTTAGTTGTCCTTTGGGCAACGTAGTGTTGACCTCTATTCCTAAAATTTCTCGTCACAATTGAGTTACCTTGATTTTTGAATTTCAGGTTTGTTACATCTTAACTTACACTCTATTAAAGAATCTGCCAGACTTCTGATTTGTCCACTTCGTTTTACATTCACAAATCACAGTAATTCATAAGGTTTTTCTCTTTTTTTTTGTTTTGAATAAAGCGAGGGGAACACCCGGAACGGTGTCCCCAGATGTCATTGATTTAATGGCGCTATTACATAATGCGCAATTACATGGGTACATGTAACAAGGGGCTGGTGCCTCCTTGATGCCAAGATAAAGCAAACCCCCTCGCGTCGTGCACAATCTCCTTGTCGGCAGGGGGACGACCTCTGAAGATGACCTGGTTACAGTGCAGCCGCACCGACCATAAGGTGGCGAATATCCGCCGCCCCTCCGCCTCCTGGCGGAAGGTACCCCCGCTGACTGAAATCCAAAACTCCTCGTCTGATGTAGTGACAAGGTGTCCCCCGCCCACCGCCCGCCATGCCGCCTGCACCAGTGGGCATTGGAAGAAAAGGTGACAACAATCTTCCTGTGCCACATGACAAAGAGGGCACTCCACCGGAGCCTTCGGGTTTTGACGGTGCCTCAGGGCTCTTGTCATAAGGCGACGTCGGATAAGTAGCCATCCGAATAGGCGGATCTCCAGCGGGAGTCGCTGTTTCCATACCAGTTGGCATCGGCGGACAATCTGAAAGTCTTCCGGCGGCTCCTGCCCGCAGAGTGTACGGTAGGCCGCTCGGACAGAGAATCGAGAATGGCGCCATACCCACGCATCTCGTACTCTGTTGGTCAGGCGCATACTTGCGAGCCATGACTGCAGGGTCAAGAGGTCCGCCAGCCTCTGGTCAGATAGTGCCTGTGGGAGAGCCAGACACCAGGCGTCTGACCACTGTATCCGGACGGTGGCTCCAGGGACCAGTGCTAAAGCATAAAGGCGTGGAAAGAGATCCTGCAGCCGGCCTAGTCCTGACCAGTCTTCTTGCCAGAATCTATGTCCTGTCCCGTCGCCAAGCTGAGGGGGAGAAAAGGCTGCATTTGTGTGAAAGACTCCCGCAGCCCCGCAATGAAAGGGGAGTCCCCCCGTTGCGGCGTCGCCCATGTATCCCAGTCCATGGAATGTCCATAAGTCTGACGAAGCACTAGTGAGAGGATGTCCCCTGACAGCTGCATAACTTGAAGTACTCTCTGGGCATGGAGGGCGTCGTTGGTGAGTTGGATTTGCCGAATTTCTAAGCCACCTTGGGATATCGGCCGACACACCGTGGACCAGGCGACGAGAGCTCCCCCTCTGGTCGTCGCTGGGCTTGGCCCACGCCAAAAGAAAAGCTGTATCACCCCTTCCAATCGTTGTCTCACTTCAACAGGCATTTAGAACACCGACATGAAATAAATAGGTATGGCGGAGAGGACCGCCTTCAGCAAGACTAGGCGGCCACCGCGTGATAGGAGGCGAGCCTGCCAGCCCCCTAATCTTGCCTCCACCTTTTCCAGAACAGGTTGTCAGTCTAGTGTTCGGAGACACTTCTCAGTCAGTGGTAGGCCCAACTACCGGATGGGAAGTGTGCCGATCGGTGTCCCCAAGATACCCGCACATTGTGCCAGCTCTGTCGCAGATAGGCCAAACCCACTAGAGTGGATTTGACTCTATTCAGATGGAGCCCGGAAAAGTCGGAAAATATCTCCATCATGATGGATAGGGACTGAGCCACTGCCTCCGAGCCCTGAATGAAGAAGGTGGTGTCGTCTGCGTATTGTAGCAGGTAGATTCCTCCAGGGGAGCCTGCCACCTGGTACCCCGAAAGGAAACCCTGTGAGCATAGTCGTGTTGTGCAGAACGCTAACATATCCACCGCCAAGATGAAGAAAAGGGGCGCTAGAGGACATCCCTGCCGGACGCCCCGCTGCGGCTGGATCCATCCCCCCTGCAGTCTTCCATTCACTAGCACTGAGAGGGATGTAGTGGTAATGCATAGCTTCATCCACTTCACCCACTCCTCCGGGAACCCACGGCGGCGAGAAGGTTTTTCTCTATTTGGGCAGTCATACTCTGGATCTGGCCTCAACAAACGTGTTTATAATTATTAATTTATGAATTCATGTTAACATTGCTTTTAGCACAAATTGGTCAGAGATTGCACTGCACACTGTTTGTTCTCTTCTTATATTTTTCCTCTTCATGCAGGGGACAGCAGGTTCTGAGACTACAGTTGAGAATGACGATGATTCAGAGGTAACATGAGGGTTTTTCATTGATTTAAGGGATACAATGACAGTTGTCTTTATTAAAATAAAAAATTTCTCTTCCATTTTCCTGGCTTCAGAACTTCGCAAATGTTTCTAATCAATTGATGTCTCTCATGTGAATTCCAGTTTGATACTTATTTTCTCTATGTTTTATAATTGATTTTTTTTACCTTTGAAAACTAATAAGGTGCTGGAACTACTGATTCAAGCTACAACCCTGCTGTCTTTTCCTCCAAAATTTAGTGGAGAAAATCCTGGTAACAAAGTACAAGCGATAAATCGCTCATTACTGTGAAGAATTCCGCAGTTGCTGTGCTTGGGAGAATAGAGGTAGGTGTGTCCTTTAGACAGAGAGTATTACACAGAAGAAAGTGTAGGAAGAAAAGAGCAAAGTTTAATGTTCACCTAAGAACTATTTATACAAGTTTGAAGAGACCGTTACATCCTAACAGTCACTTTCCCAACAGTCACTTAGCAATAGGGCATAAACACAAAAGTCAAAAGGTACATAAATGCAATTATAGAGAATATGGGGTGAGATTGTAATATCCTTTATTTTAACAATTTCATAAAGTGAAGTCTAAGTCCAAAGGCTTAATGCTTGATGGAAGGGGATACTGATAGGAGAGCATGTAATGGGCGGCTCATTACTAAAAATAAAACATTGGGTACTAGCATCATCCCAGCTAGAAAATACTTCTTTTCCTGAAGGTGTGTCTGGATGAAGCTCCCTGGTTTGCTGCCAGCCCGTGAACATCTTCCCCAGGGAAGCAAAGGTCCCTTTCTCCTTACTTGATGTGGTCTCCTCATTCGACGTGGCTTTCCTGTTATTAATGTTCCACTCAACTAGTCAGAGTTCCTGTTTCTGTGTATGTCTTTTTACAAATGTCGGTGTGGTTTTTTGACCTGATAAGCCATGAGCTTTGAACTCATGGCTTCTGCTTACCTCCTGATGATTTTTGGAAGATGGGCATGTCAGTCAGCCTTCTGCCTGTCTGACACCCTCTCCCCCATGCCATCCATATTGCTAGCAAGCTGTCGCAGGACTAGGCACTCCTCTGCCACATGTGCAAAATTTATCTATTGCTGCACATTGTGCGCCTCAAACATCTTGAATTTGGCAACCACTGGGGAATCCCTCAGCAATGGATGGAATCCGTGTTATTCTTCAATTCATTAAAGAACGCTCCATCTGTCAATTTGAATGAGATATCTGAGAAAAATGACGAAAGGACTTCAAAGGTGTCTTGATTCACATGGTTTGAAACTCGTAGGGCTGACTTACCCCCATCAGCTGATCTGGAAATCAAGTCAATTCTTGCACAGGAATTGCTTCACTGTTGGCATACACCAAGGGATATCCCTTCTACTTAGTCTCATTGTGGTGACCAACAATGTCTTCTTCTATGTTTTGTTGTGTGTTGAAGAAGAATTCAGCTTGAATATTCACTCTGTGGAATTTTCTTGTGTGAACATACACAGCTCTATTTGTACTTTGGTCTGGTACATTCCTTTTAAAGTATTGGAATCACACAGCGGTGAGAGAATATAGAGAGAAGAGAATGCACCGGAGAGAGTAAAAGGTTAAAAGATAGCCCCCACTAAAATCCTTACAATTAGAGCTAGTTATACACCGGGGGACAGATAAGACCATTTCCTGATTCATTATTGCTATCATCGCTTTCCCTGCATTGTTTCCCCTGTCAAGCTGATTTGGAAAGTGCCTGTGGCAGGCAGCAAATGCAGTGGCTTTGGTGGGGGCCTCATCTTAGTGTGTTGAATGCGGAGTGGCATCGACAGCGGGCATGGTGGATGTCTGCAGGTGTGGTGACAGCAATGGCAGTTACAAACACTATGGCAGCTGCCAAGATGTCAGACTTTACTGCAGTGTGGGAAAGGCAGACCCAGGCTGGACTGCAGATGGACCCTTAGGGCCAAGTCGTGATGGCTTGGGTTGCAGCAGCCTGGGCTGGGGAAGCTAAGTCCTGGTTGGGCCCTATGTGATGAGCCCAACTTCAACTGCTTTGAAAAAGCCTTTCAGGGGACTGAGATTTTGGGCCTGGCATGATCTGAAGGCCCATCTCAGAAAGGATCGTCACAAACCTGGTATTCATGACAGGCAGTTCCCTTGGCGGTTGTGCCACCAGTAATTACATGACCTATGTTGTGGCCGCCAGATGGTGCACATGCAGAAAATATGGCGATGGTGACAGATGCTGTGGCTAGGTCTGTGGCAAGGGAGATGGCAGAGGCTTTGACAGCAGAGGATGTGGCAGCAAATCTGGCTGTACCAGAGACAGCGGCAGTGGCAGCTGCAGCATAGTATGGTGAGGTGGCAACTAGAGATTCTCAAAAGCTCTTTATGACGATTGCTTGCCACGGTGGTTTCACCTCCTTGCAGTCTTAAGCTGCATGCAACTCTCTGCTCCAAAACAAGCCTCCCTCATAAGAATGCTAATTGCCAACAAGATCCAGCTTCTTTGGACATCTGATCAAATCCAGTACTGCCAACATCTCCTTCCATTCCTTGTGCCATTTCTCCCAAAAATTCTCCCAATCTTCTTTCATTTTTTCCTGCCAAGATGGCGGTTCTGGTCGGATCCTTCATGGGAACATGTTGGAATCACAGAGTGGTGAGTGAAGAAAGAGTGAGAGAAGGGTGTGCACAAGAAAGAAAGCAAAATGGTAGAAGGTATCTCCCACAAATATCCTCACTATTACACCCCAGGAGGCGGTGAAATGGCCCCCTGCCCCCATTGATACATATCATGATCATACCATCAAAAGCTCCTCCTCACTCTCCCTCTGCTGCAATGCGCATTTTCTGTCTTCAGCCAGCCTCCACAAGCTCTGCCTCATGGCAGTGGGTGAATTAGCAGGAGTTGGCACCTTACATGGCTCCCTGGATTCTTCAACAAGAACGTTTGCCCTATGCATTTGTGCTCATGTCACATTGGTGATCTGATCCAGATTTCCAGCAATAGGTTTTTGGTTTCTACCACTTACGTATTTGCCAACCACGAAGAGAGAGAGAGCCTTTAGTTTGTAAGCCTGTAACGATAATAACAGTAAAGAAGGAAAAAAGGCATGAGTCTACTCCTAACAGTACAAAACTTTCTCTCTATGCCAGTTTAACTGAGGTTATTATTTTGTGTGGTGCCCCTTTCAGAATTTTTGCACTTATGGAACGTGTTTCTATTACTTTTCAAGGATCGATCAGTCATTGTCTTAGTATCTTTAGTCTTGTCTTTTTACTTAGGATTGGATATCACTGAAATACCATGGCATTGATAGCCCAATTTCAAGCAAATACCAAAGAAAAATGATGACGGAAGTGGGAGATCCAATACCATTCTTAACTAACAGGTACATGTCTCTTCCCCTCCATTCATTATAATGTTCATCAGTTTATGTTTAGACCTCCTCATTTTACTCTAATTTAATGTTTTACGAAGGTCCGAATATCTCAACTCTTTGTGCCCGGGGACATCAGCCAGTAATGACATGAGCAAATGCCTTTCTAGAAGGTTAAGCATCAATACAAAACTATCCAATTTGTGTTTTGGTCTTCCATTCATAAATGATATTTAATTTAATTCCATATTTTCATCTCGATTGTGTCTTCATCTATTTTCCTGAATAATTATCCAGTTCAGTCTTCAAGATCAGTAACCCACAATGGTACATTATCAGCTTGTGCAAATGACTTTATGTATCTCATGCTGTTATACATACTAAACTTAGAATTTTGAAAGTTTCTAGAATTAGGGTTTAGTTTCTAGAATTTTGAATCTCTCCTTGTGTACAAACAAAGTCGTACTTTTGATTAATGGTACTTTTGATTTTCAAATGCGACTTAGAAATGCATTTGCAAAATTTCCTCGTTTTAGTTAAACTTTTCTTACTTATTAGAGCTATACTTAATTTTCTGTTGTTTAATCTTCTTTTTCTGAGCCTGAAATTTCTCTCTCCTTTTAATCTCATCTTTTTGTTCTGTATAGCTTACGTTTGAGGGTTATGTTCCCTTCTCTCCTTAAGCATTCTCTTTTGTCTTTATGTGTCTTTATATTTCTTCCTCTTTCATTATTTTTTTGTAAATAGCTAGACTGGATTATGTCTTTTAACTACCTACAGTATGGCTTAGATTTGTGGATTTTTTTGTCCTTGCTCACCCCTACATGTCTATAATTTCTTTTTGGCTGTATATGTAATTTTTTATTTTTGGTCTGTTCGCTCTTTAGCATTCTGATAGGGCCGTGCTCAGGGCCCTATCAGAATGCATCGGTTCTTCTTGCATCCATTTGCAATTTGGGGTTTCTGTGTACAAGTGCACTGAAATCTTCTTTTCCCCTTCTTTTGTAATAACAACTTTCTCGATCTTTGGAAATGGTGATTCAAGAGGGTAGGCTTCTTCCAATGTTCAAAATGTGTCTTGACAAATCATCTACTTTTAAATTTTATTTTGTTTCATCTGATACCCTCACTAGTGAGTTGCACTGAAATTTTTTTCCTGTCACTGTGCTATATTAAAAAATTCTGAAACTTGGGCGATCTTTTATATTGTGCAGGATGCTGTTGTCTATCCCATTGGATGAGCGCCTTAAAAAGTTGTTTCTTGAGGTCTTTTCTAATTCCTAGAGATTTGTACTTACATATGAGCTGTATAATCGGTACAAAAATATTTTGTAACTGTTTGAGAGTATCTCTGTGAAGAAGCAAGAATCACTGTATTTCAAGAAATGTGACAGAATGTTCATTATAATTGAATAATTCAACTGACCGTATTCAGTAGTACAAGGGGAAATCGATTAAAGATGGTCCCCAAGCTTCACCTGAATTGATCATGATATCTTGATAATCCCCCCTCTAGATTGACTGTCTTTATTTATAGGCCTCAGAACAACTTTTTAAAAAAAAAAGGAAAGATCACCCTATGATCAGTGATCAACCTGATAATATTAAGATTTAGATGTGAGACAATCACAGAAGAGGCCATACTGATCCTCTCCACCCTTGCCATTCACCTCCTCCTGAACAAACATGGCACAAAGCCCTCTACTTTGTGGATTACCCTGTCTGTCAAGGCCACAGAACGATAAGCAGAAGTCCCTGTTTGCTTTTTTGACTTCTGTGATGTCCTTGGATTGTCGTCTTCTTTTCCTTGAGTAAGTCAAGAGGGGTTTCATAACATAATTATACCAAGCTGACATTTTCGGCCGTCTGTATTTTAGCATTAAAATTTCCTCAAATAAAGTATAAGGTAGCAAAGTTTATGTACTTGTTGCGAGGTTCCTTGGTAATTCCAGTTCGATTGAAAATTTAGTCTGGCTGCTACTGTTTGCATACAGTTATTTGTCCATGTCGTGGAGGGAGGTTTATAGTAGGGGAATCAAAGGGGATTTGGGGAGTTGTATAGGTAGATGTAACCCAATATCTGAAAGTGCTTCCTCGGACTTCCTTGGCTGTCATTTTGATTGCCGGGGCTTCTTGTGGGTCTCCTTGGGCTCATTATGCTCCCTAGCTCTCATGGGTGCAAACAGTTATTGCATCATTTTTTTCTCGTTATCTTTTGTTAGAAGTTTTTATTTAAATTCAATTTGTAAAAAAAAAAGTTGAAGTAAATTGTTGAAAGAATTTTGAAGGGACTGATTTTCTCTGTTGTCATTTTGTTCTTTAGGGAGGCCAAATACACAGATTTGATGCTGTTATGCACCTTGCTCCTTCTGAATCACCAGAGTCTATCCTTACGGTTATTCAGCAATACGCAGATTTGGTCCAAGGGCTATGGATTTCAAAAACTTCATTATTATTGGGTGGGCGCCAGGCCCTAGTTAGAGACTACATACTGTTTCTTTTTTCGAAGAAGAATATGATACCCATAAGCAAGATTAAAGAGATAAACCTCCCCATGGATGATATAAAGTCCATTTTGAGTTCCTTAGCTTTTGAGAGAACAATATGTAAGGATTGGAAGTTCAGAGAGCCAACTGACGCATCATTCATCAAACGTTTCCCGTTAATTGTAAAGATTCACGAAGGCTTATGGTCCCGCCGTCAAGAACAGATTATGAATAGTTCCCCAGGAATTTTGAAGATCTCTATGATGTCAAAATGCTCTTCAAGACCCGGTTTGGGGGTCAAGTCTGGATCTGGAGGCATTGATCAAAGTGTTAGGAAGTCCACTGAAATGTTGCCTGGACCTGGGGTGTCAACGTTGTCTGAAGAAATCAGAGATGCTCTACCAAAAGCTCTGATTGAGCTTTTCCGGAATCACAGAGTTTGCAGGTAATTATTGATTCATAGTTCACTTCAGCTTGTGTTTATCAGTTTCCTTAATTTCTCTTCTTATTGAGGAATTTTTTACTTACAATTATTTCAACTTGATTTCCGAATTCCCCAGATATTGCATTATTAGGATATTTTTCCTATCACTTCTTAAGCTAAAGGTTGTTATTTAATGAGGAAAAGCCTACAATCATTGATTCCCACAATTCACAGTTGATTGTAGATTTCAGTGATAAGCTATTGCTCTTATGTCATTTAAGAGTTATAAGAAGTACGGTGATCAGTGTACTATGGATAGAAATAAGTTACTATTCTCTAATTAATATTTAATTTGCTTAACAGCATGAACCAGATTCGCCAGGGATTGAGAGAGATGGCAGTATCGAAAATCCACGCTCCCAAAAGCAGATCCTAGAGTTTTTGTTCTTGCTGCTCATGGTGCCTCTGCTCCAGCACCTGAGCTCGAGTTCATTATATGCAAGGTTGCAGAGAAGATTCATGATGTGTTTGTCCCGAAGTCTAGTAGCAACCCAGCTCTCAACCCATTGAGGTGATTCAAGACTTCGTCTTATCTCTTTCTCTATAAACACACAATCATCTTGTGCATGTATTCATATCTATAAATATAACTCTCTCCTTGTCATGGGACTTTTTCATTCCCTATTGTCTCTCTATGTATTTGATTTGTCTTCACCCTCATTGTCATCACGAAAATTTTCTCTTTCTTTACGTGTTTATTAGTGCTGGTATTTTCCCTATCTTTGTATATGTCCTCATCATGGGAATTTTCTGCCTCCTTGCTCATTGATTTGTACGAATATTATTAATCTCTCTCTTCCTCCTTATCATGAGAATTTTCTCATTTATTAAATTCTTTATATTAATGTAATTTACTCTGTCTCTCTCTTGTCTCTTCTCTCTCCCTCAATCTGGGAGTTTTTGGTTCATAGTTTTCTTCATAGGACCATTTATATCTCTCCCTTGTCATCTTGGGAATTTTCTCATTTGATACTCGTTTCATAGAAACATTATACTTGCTATTCCTGTCTCAGTCCTCACTTTGAGAATTTTCTCATTTATTGTTTGTCTCCTAAGAATTCTATTACTCACTTTCTCTCTTTTCTATTACTCGTTCCGTACTCGTTTTGTTTATCTGTTCTCTTTATCTGTTTTCCCTCTCCCTACTTTTTGTTAATTACTCTCTCTATCTCTCTCCTCATTCTGCTTATTCAAAAAACAAAAATCTTTCTCCTCATTCTGAGAATTTTCTCATTCATCACTCTTTTCTTTGTGAAAATTCTCTCTTTCTCTAGTTATCTTAGAGAATTTTGCATCCATTACTTTTTTCTTGTGGGAATATTATGAAACTCTCCCTCTCTCTTTCTCTCTCTCTCTCTTCAGCATGGGATTTTGTTACGTGTTTAACACTCTGTGGGAATGCTAATTCTCTCTCTCTCTCTGACTTTTCTCTCCCCTTATCATCTGTTTCATTGTAGGAATGTCATTATCACCCTTTTGCGGGGCAGACCACGCACTGAAAAGCTAAAGAAAGGAGAGATCGTTGCTGCTGTTGAAATGGCCCTTAAGAAGCAATACTCTGCTTCAGATTTTAATCAGGCTAGTATTTGTTGACTTCACTTGTGTTGTGGGTCATAGCTTCTCATCTTTAATTTCACATCTGATTATTTACAATATTTCTAAAGAGTAATGAAAATAAATGGAATAGATCTGTTGTCATTGTGTGGTTGGCCCAACGTTGACCATAAGAAATTTTACACTTAATAGGAAATTTTGGGCTTAAGATCATTTATTTTAATTTTCAGTCATCAACAATTTAAACTGAAAATCTTTTCAGTAGTGTAAATCTTTGTTGATCATAATATGCTATCGAAACTAATCCATGGTGGGTTTCAGGTGCTGAGCGAGCTTTGTGTGTCAAATAGAGGAGCTGGGTGGCTCTTAAAAAGTGGAGATGACATGCCCAAGTGAGATTACCGAAATGCCCCTCCAATTCTTATTGTATCAATTTATCATCACATTCTTGCCATTCACCTGTATGGGTCTTGGGGTTATTGCAGGGCTTAGGGTTTAAGGATAACTTTCTAGGTTTTATATTGTACAGTGAAGATAATTCTTAATTTTTTGGTCAGAGTTTCATTCAAATTCATTCATTACAAGTTTCAACGTCAATTTCTTGCCAGATCAACTTGTTCTAATTCTGAGCCGTTTTTAATCCATGTTTTCTCTAACACACTTTTATTGATAGTTGGAACAAAGCTCCTGAATGATTTTTAGGGTGAAGATGATCGTTTCACAAAAGTAATCAATGTGGGGGAATGACTCTCTCTCTTCTTTGTCTGTCTGTCTGTCTGTCTGTCTCTCTCTCTCTCTCCTGTCACTCCCTCTGTCTCTTCTCTCTCTTCTCTCTCCCCTGTTCTCTGATTAATTACTTCACAAGTTCATTCAATCATCACAGTAGCCTTTCTCTCTTTTTGGCTGCACTGCCCGACCTCGCCATATTACAAAAGTAGCCTCCTAGGGCATCATGACAGTCTAAGCAGAATCCTTGCTCTCTGAAGGTGACATGTAAGCATGTACTTATCAATAGAAATGCTTGACAGTAAGAAAAAAAATTCCTTCAAGAGTTTATGCTCAAGAAGATCAGTGGGCGATGGCTGAGCTGATATTCTCATAATAAAATTTTTTAATTTACCTCTAAACTTCAATAAAAATATCCTAGTTTTGCCATCCACACAAGAGAGATAGATATGGATCTTTCACTAGAGAAATAACCAGAAATAAATAAATAAATAATGGAAGTGAAGCAGCAAGGAACCTTGGTGTTCGTTGGGGATGCTAATGTTCTGGAGCTTTATGATTAAGTGATCATTACTATATCGATATAGAAAGGAAGAGAGATCTTATAAAATCCTACTTGTTCAATTGGAGCTCAAAGCAATGGGATGCTCAAGAATAATCACTGGACTATAGAAGATGGCTGGGGCAAATAAGGCATGACACTCTCAAGAAAAGAAGATCTTTAATGCCAATCATTGTGAGTTACATGCTTATGTGCGCGTGCCAAAGGGATATCCACAAATGAAAAGCAGTTTTTTGAAGGAAATTTCTGAAAGGAGCCATCCTCATGCTTCATTGACATTGAGAGTGGAGCCTTTGCATTCTAAAATGGGGCCTCTTTGGACAGTTCTAGAAATTGCTGGATGTTTTCAAGAAATATGCGATGTTTTGTGCTTGCCAAGTTCTTTGCATACTTCTTGAGTGCTCAATAGAACTTCAAGAGGATTGATACTCCTCTCAAAATGAACAAATCTAAGTCAAATCATACAAAAAATAAACAATCATTTGAATCCAATGGTGGTATCTAGTAATTCTTAAAATCTTTGGGATCCTTTGATGAACTTTAATTTCTTTGTTTTTAGTGACTTGGACATAGAGAACTCTAATTTCTTGAGTCAATTAAAGATAGTTTAAAATTACAAAGTTGAATATAACTCTGGAATAATCACCAAGAAATTACTCTTTGAGTTATAGTTATCCACAATGCTTTTGTAACAACCAAGATAAGCACATCAATACCCTTTTTCCTTATATATGCTTTATGCTGATAATTTCATCTTCAGATGATAATCATATTTTGGAGGAATTTTCTCAAAGTCTACTTACTCTTGGACTCATCATTTGATGGGTTTTACACGGTACCCTATGAACTGCTATATTAACACTAGAATATCACATGTTACCTTTTGTCAATTTTCATGCAGTTTCCTTTACCTTAAATATTTCAAGAGATATTTTTTATGCAATATTATTTTATAATTTTTTACAGTTCTAAATAAGTCATTCATATTATCCAAAGACCATTCTCATACTTACCATTTCATTTCAGATATTAAATTGCTTTGGGTTCAACCAAACTATGTTTGTTCATTCGGACACAAGTTGTTCTTATGTTTATATCAACATCTAGTTGGGATATTATTATGAATTTCTTATTGTAAATGAGAATATTATCTAGGAAAATGTTATTTTCCTAGAGAACAACACAACAATATAATAGTAATTTATTTTGGACAATTCACTTTTCAGGAGATCCCTTAGTTTATATAAAAGGCCCCATTTTTGTGGGTGCATTTGATATGGTTAACCTTGATAAATTTTGGGTAAACTATGTTCACAATTTGTCTCACATTATTTATGTTCTCATGAATAATGGAATACACTATTTCATGATAGCTGTTAATGGAGTAAAATAAAATAAAAAGGATGAAGTAGCTTATTCTACAAGAATTATTCATTAAGTATCGTATTTGGTTATCTTCAAACGGAACTCAGATAATGTTGATTTATGATTATAATTACTTTACCATTTATGATTATGTTTTGAAAATAATATAACAATGAGATTTAATTTATTCATGATACTTTGCTGTTTTCAAGATCTTACTTAAATGCATGCATTAAATTGAATTCATCAAATATTTGCATCCCTGATATGTATGAACAATATATGCATGAAATTCAAAGATTATACAAATAATGATAGATTAAGGTTAATCAAGATGTAAAATTGAAAAGAATTTATTTTTATTAAATTACTTTGATGATTGAGGTATAATAGCATTCATTTGTACAATAATTGAATTAGATGGCTGAAAAGTACTTATAGATTTCTTGAGCTAGATTTTATTATATCTAATTAAAATGATTTTATTATTTTTTTCATAAAATTATAAATCATTGATAAAAATGATTTTAAAACTACCTATTTTTTATTTAAAAAATCATGAGGTCAATATTGAGAGAAGAGAGCAAAATGAATATGCATGCACACACATATAAATGTATATACATTTAATTTTATATTTCTATGTTAAAAATAATATAGAAATTTTCAAAGTTCTAAATTTAGTTATACAATTTTAAATACCATAATACTATTAAAATTCAAATTTTATTATCTATACTCTAGTTGGACAAACATCAATCATGTCTTGGAGCTCTTCAAGTCTCTCTTCACCTAAAAGCAATGTGATCTCTCACATCAAGCTCACTTAGGTAGCCTTCAAGCTCTCATCCAAGAGGTTGACATCTATCTGTCTCTTGCTATGGGTTGTCTGACTCTTTGGCGATATCATGAGTTTTATGTTGAAGTCTACCTTAGCAAGCTACATCCATCTATCTCCACTCAGATTCATGGCTCTGCCCTCTTTGGTAATTGCATATTAGATCTCCCCACTATCTTCTTAGTGGCACTTGAGGTTATTATTAGTACACCACTGTCCTCTCAAACTTCTCTTTTTCTAGGCCGCATGTCTACTCAATGCACTACGAAGGTTGGCATCCCTCAAACTTGGGATGATATCCATCCCCTAGAATTGATAGTGGATGCCCTAACTCATGGGAAAGGACACAATTCCTTCCCCTTGTTGGGATTTGAAGTTGACAAGATCTCCAAAACTTTGATGCAAATATTGTACGCAATGGAAACTTATCAAATTGAACATTCGACACTTAGAAACACTGAGCGGGAGATGATTTTATCATCATTAAAACCATACTTACGAGATTTATTTGAAGGAGATCTATAAACTGTTCAAGTGTCCAGCCTCTAACGATATGCACATAGTTTTCAAATGATTAGATCTCATCTTGAACACTCGTCACCACGAGAGGAAGAGAAGAGATGAGAGAATTTCCACTAGGCTCGAATGGGTACCTCTATTACGGTTATTCTCCCCCCTATTTATAAACTTTGGAAATGTGAAATTTATAAAAGAACCCTTATTATTATGTCTATATCCACCGACATCTATCGACCTTATGTGTGTGACCCTCTAGGTCCATATATCTCACCATTTAATAACTCCATTGACACAATAACATATATTGGTCTTCCTTAATTAATTATATCAAAATATATATTAATTTATTAAGGATCGATTTAACCCAATCGACAAGTTCAGTTTGCCAGCCCGTTAGATGCTAAGCTACATCATGTACTCCAAGAGATATGAAGTATATGAGAACTCCCTAGTGAAACCTTGTCGTCATCAGTTATCGTATATGTATAATTCTCTATCCGTGTGAGACTTATGAATTACTTAGGGTATGCTTAGCTAGAATTTTTATAAATTTTTTATAAAAAAACATTGAAAAAGAAGATTTTTAGGGCAGGCTGACGTGACACATGTGCTTGTGTGATAATGTCTAAAGGCACCATATGGTGCGTAAGTGGCACACACAAGCATTGTATGAGGAGAGAATCATTTAGTGTTAAGTGCCCTTAATAGGGAAATTTTTAGCTAACTAAATTTTCACTTTCTTCATAGCATCTAAATGCCTCTAATTTTTTCAATAAATGAATAATGCTTGTTTATTTGGGCATAGGTGATGTGGCACGATATGGAGCATTCGATCTCTAAGTTCAATTGCTACCATTGATGATCATTTAAGTGGAAGGGTACGTGGTGCAATGCTATTTGAAAAGGATTCACTTAAATAAGTGACGATCAATCCTGAGCATTCATCCAGGGAGTTATTTATAATGGTCAGGATCAAATGCAAGTGACAGATACCTATGGATGTCTGGCGTAATCTTGATTGTCAGATGGAAATCGAACGGTAGTCGTTATGTGCTGCTTGATATACATGTCATGACGCAAAAAAATCTAGACACTCTGATGCAAATCGAAGGGTTAAGACTTAGTGGCATCAATTCATCTCCCTTTAATTAATTTCAACTGTTGATTGCATTTAAAGAGGCCATCTAATAGCCAAGCTCAAATCGAAGCCTATTTATATTCTCCCTCCACCACAGTGAATGTATTGTTTTTAGATTTTTTGAATTTATTGGCCTTTTGGATGACATGATCCTTAAATCTCTTGATCTAAATGTATTTTAGACTTGTTTTTGCCTTCATAGAGCCTTCAAAGTCAATATTTTGTCAAGAAAATAGGAAGAAATCAATACTTAAACTCCTAATTTCCATTTATGAAATCACAAAATGAAAAGCCTTTATTTGGAAATTGATTGGACCATTTCAAGCGTGATTTTGGATTAATTTTGGTGTGTTCTCTCTAATCTATTGTCATTCAGCTTTAAATTTTTAATGTGACAAATACGAAATCAAATTTCATAGTTTTTCATCATAATCTCTCTAATTATAAATGGTTTTCTCTCTTTGACTTCCCTCTTTGAATTCTCCATGGATATAGATTCGATTCCAATGATTTTTTATTTTATAGATAGATCTTTGAGTTTTCTTTAAATAATTGATTTTTCTTAATTCCTCACCCTAATTCCTTATTAAATTTGATATACTTCTAAAACATCTCAAGAACACACCCTAATTCTTAATGGATTTGACCCTTACTCATCTCTATATTAAATTAAATTTGATTAATCCACATTTAAGTGAGTTTATTTAATTTTGACACGTGGATGTGTGTTTTCGACGATCGCATAATCACGCTTTGTCGGTTTTATTTTCCTAAAAACTGTCACTACATGATACCAATTCACGTCGCTTTCCATGAGGAGTTTCATTTCTCTTTGTTGCATTGACCCCCGTTTGGGCTATCATATCTCCTCTACCTAGTCTCCCCTCCTTACCCTCCCCCTTTCCTCCCTCCTCCCCCCATGGTGGTCATTGCAGTTCTCTCTACTTCTCTTCCTTCCTACCCAAATTTTATTTCGGGGGTGGTCATTATAGTTCCCTCTACTACTCTTCCTTCTTGCCCAACTTTTATTTCATCAACTCCCCGACCACCTCCTCTGTTTTAAGGGCCACTTCATCTTGACCACTGACCAATGAGCCTCCCAACCTCCTAGGTGACACTCCATGTACACCCAAGATGATCTTCATCTCTCTATTTCCCTCTAGAAAGGTACTCGTGCTTGTACCAAAAGTCTCATCTCCAACTTCATTTCCTATGATCATCTCTCCTCCTCCTTTCATGCCTTTGCCTTTTTCATGGCCTCTAAGTCTATTCCATGGTCACATGTTGAGGCTGCACAAGTACATAAGTGTAATGTGTCCATGGATTCCAAAGTAGATGCTCTAGTCTCTCAAGGGACTTAGACATGTCTCATCCGACTGATGTGAACATTGTCACATGCAAATGGATATTCACCCTCAAATATAACTTGGACAGTTCCATTGCATGACACCAGGCTTGTGGTTTCACTAAGGCATATGTCATTGACGACATCTTGACTTTCTCCTCAATTTTTTGGCTCACTTCAATTCATATGCTCCTATCTTTAGCATTCAATTAGCTATAGTCTTTCCATTAGTTAAATGGCTCTAACACCTTTCTCTATGGTGAACTTGAGGAGTAGGTTTACACAAATAAACCTCCAAGGTATATTGCTCAAGGGGAGTCCTCGAAGGTGTGCCTTCTATAGTGAGCTATTTATAGGCTCAAGCAAAGTCCTTGTGCATAGTTTGCCAAGTTCAGTAGCCTCCTTACGACATTTGGCCTCGCGTCATAATTCCACGGGTCTCATAGTTTTCACAAATAAGATTGAATGTGGTATCGTCATTCTTGTTATATACATGGATGATCTCCATGTGGCTCAGAGTGACGAGGTAGGCATCTAGGCCACAAAGGACTGACTTGGGGCCTCAATATTACATCATTGGGCTTGAGTTCGCCTACAGATAACATTCTAATTAGACACGATAATACATGATTATTAATGCATATTAAGGCATAAAAGATTTCATTCCTATGCATGTTATCATATTTATGAGTATTTATCTATCATTCTATGAAAATGTCATTATAATCTCAAAATACTTTAATTTAAGGTTAATTATGAGGAATTAAAGATAAATAATTTTATAACCCATCTTTACTTGAGATTATAAGTGTTTTTAAAGTTAAATAATAAAATAAATCATTTTTTCATAAACATTCATTTAATTTTCTAAAGTTAAAATCTTAAAGAAATGAATATATTTTTTCAAATAGAAATTAAATCTCTTGTTATCTATTAAATTTGACTTTTTATAATGGTAGATAATTAAATTTCTGATCAAATGAAAGAAATTTGGATTAATTTGGAGTTATATTTTGAAAGTTTATAAATTTTCTAATTTTTAGGGATTTTTCTAGAATTTTTTTGAATTTTAAATGAATTTCTAAGGATTTTCCAGAATTAAAAATCAATTTTTCTAATTTAAAATCAATTTTTCAGAATATGTAAAGCACGCTGGTGACGTGGCGCGGTCACAGCTGTCCGATAAGATCGCGATGAGGATGCGACATGGCAGCGTGTGTGACATCAGATCGTGCGTGCAATCTCAGCCGTCGATCTTCACTTAAGTGAAGAGGGGTAAGTGGCAAGATCGGGTTCACCGCATGCGATATAATCTTGACCATTGATCACAAGGAGTTATAACGGTCGAGATTAAATCGATTGAAAACGCATCTGATGCGTCCGATTGGGATCCGACGGTAGGCGTTTCAATGCGTTTTATAACGCGTGGCTACGTGGCTTCATCTCGAGCATCCGATCGCGATCCAACGGCCACGACTTGACGGTACCGATTCGCGATCATGCGTTTCATCAGAGCTGTTGATCTGTTTTATCGGACAGTTACGCCCAAATCTCTTATAAATTGAGATGTTCTTCGCATTTGTAAAGCATTCGAGAGCAATTCAATCAAATTGAACTGTTTAGACACCAAATCTCTTGAATCTCTTCTAGACTCATTTTTCGTGTCCACGGAGTGCTTAAGATCAAGATTTGGACGAACGACGAGAAAGAAATCGACGCTTTGAACTCCACGATCATGATTTTCAGATTTTTGATGAAAAGCCTTGATTTCGGTGATTAATTGCATCAATTCGATCGCAATTGTGGGTTAGGAATCGTGTTTTATCCTAATCTATTGTTTCTTACTGTTTAATTTCATTTTAGAATCATTAATTTGAGTAATTTTAAGTTTATTTTCGTTATTTTTGTTCTTTCGATTTTCGGAAAATACCCCTCTCTTTGATCTTCAATTTCTCCGCGAAATCAAAGTCAAATTCGATGATTTTTTATTCTGTGAAATCTTCTTGAAGTTCTCTTTCATAAAATACCATTTTTCCCAATTTCTATCATTGATTCATCGTCCGACTTGATCAAATTCGAAGAGATCATCAGAAATTTCTCTAATTCCATGTGGATTTGACCCATATTTACCATTATACCCCTCAATTCGAGTTATTTTCATTAAATTGGTACGTTTGGACTTTATTTTGACACGAATCGGTGTGCAATTGACGACCACATCGATTCGATTCATCACCTACTACAGGGGAAGATTGCCATGATCCAACGAAAGTATGCACGATAAAAGTTCTTAAAGAGATTGGACTTCTTGTGTGAAAGTCGGAGTCTTCACTGATGGAAGCTCATCCACGATCTTGGGATACCTCATTTCCACTTGTAGAGGATGCTACTATATAACTATGCTTATTGGGAAAGCTAATCTACCTCATCATCACTCACCCAGACATTGTTGACCAGGTCCATGTGTTCAGCCAATTTATGCAAGAACCTCTACGAGTTCATTGGGAGGGAGCTCTAAGGGTCTTGGCATACATTTAACAACCTTTGGGGAGAGGATCTTTTTATTGGCGACACAAGCATCTTCAAATTGAAGCCCACTCGGTGATAAGGATGATCACAACTTCACTACAAATTATTGCACATACATAGCTGGCAATCTTATCACTTGGTAGTCACAAATTTAGAGGGTAGTATCTTGCTCCAGTCTTGAGTCTGAGTTTCGAGCCATGCATGTGATAGCGGGGGAAATGGTGTGACTCCGCTCATTCCTTGAAGAACTCTGTATTTCTCTGCCTTCCTCAATGCACATGCATTGTTGTAACCAAGCAACCATCTTCATTGTCGGCAACTTCACCTTTCACAAATGTACAAAGCATATCAAAATGGACTACCACTAAGTCCATTACAAGGTGATTTCCGGATTCATCTCCACTCCTCATGTGGCATCATCTCATCAGCTTGCAGATGTCTTCACCAAAATTTTGTCGAGATCTTATGATGCCACGTATACCAAGCTGTGCATGTTTGGCGTACATGCTCTAGCTTGAGGGGGAAATGTCCAAAGGTATTGTCAAGCTCCCGGCCCATTGGGGCTCATTATCACTCTCTTTGTCTCTTGCCTATATAAACCCATTGACCTCTCCTATTATCTTCAAGCACTCTACAGTTTTCTGACCTCATTTTCAACAAAGTAAGCACATAAAAGAGATTAAAAACAGAGAGAGAGAGAGAGAGAGACGGTGACAAAAAGTGTTGCAGCCTTATCATAACAACAATGCAAAACAATGTGCTGAATCGACAAGCCTTATTCGACAAGGAGAGTTAGATTCTGAATCTATAGAACTAATCTCTTCAACTCTTGAATTCATGAGGGATTATGCTTGAATCAAGAGGCACTAGAGCATTCCAAAACATGGAGATCACTCAAAGGGCAGACAACAAAGCTCTCAAAGGATTAACTTCAAATCTACCACAAAGGGAACAATAAGGGTCTTATTATATGCCTCAAAAGTAAAGAGTCATCCAAATGATTAGACCCTTAAAAATTACAACTTACAATAACTATCTGAAAACATTAAATGTGTCAAAAATAGAAAAGATAAGTAAAGAAGCTTATGGGATCTATATAGTAAGCCTTAATTGCGAATCTTGAAATTGAAAAAGAAGCATTGACTCTGAACTCTGGGAACTTCAGGGAACTATAAATGCACAGTCTTGGAACTATTGCTTCACCCCTAGGCTTAATTTGGCCCACTAAGGTATTTGGGCCAAACCAGAAATGGCTTCTTGGGCACTATCATTAGCTACATCACAGAGAGAGAGAGAGAGAAAACCTAGAGAAAGGTTGTGAGCTTATAGAGGAGAGAGCCCACAGTTGGGGAAGAGAGAGAGTACAGCAGAAAATAAAATTGAGTTGAGGAAAACAGATGTCCGTAGTTTTTGAGTTGAGCATGAACTGATGTTCTTGATGATTATTTAAAAACATTCAAACTTGAAGGATTTACAGAAATCAGAAAATTGATCTCAACCAAAATAAGTCCTACCTTCTCAACATCATGCAGCTGATAGGATCATACAAAATCTGCTGTGATGAAAGCATGGACCATTTAATAAATAAATAAATAAATAAATAGGATTGGATACATGGACAGACAGATGGATAGACAGACAGAGTCATAAAGAGTATAGACCATCAGATAGGATTCTCCATGGTCAAAGTTTGGCAGAGCTGCAACGACCTCTTTCTGTGTCTCTGGATGAAGGATCTATGGCTTCTGCCTCCTTTCCGCATGAACTCTGTAACATACTTGAAATCTGGACCAAGCACATGGCATGCACATGCAGCCTTGTATGCCATCCGCTGCAAATCTCCTGCAATCATCAATTTGACTGAATTCTTGGTTTCTATAAAAATAAATGCATCGTTACGAAGTATAAAAGTCAATTATAGGGTTGACTTTTACCAGTCTGAATTTCTGATATGTAGATGCCCTTGCTAAAATGACATTTTTGCCACCACTTGCAGCGATAGATCCACAATATCCTTGATTCTGCTGTGGTCAATGACTTTGGGATTCTGCTGGAAGTCATCGTTTGACTAGTCGACGGACTAAAATGGGTTGACCTCGTCGTTGACTCTTCTACCTCTTCATATTCTGATGGGTGGAGGGATTGAATTTTAAGAAAGCATGAGGCCAGTTCTTCCCAGATGCTTGAATCCCCATTTGTATGATCCATATGTAATGCAAGATATTCCATAAGCTGCACTGTATGATAATTGCCCTATGATGAAAAAAAAAAAAAAAAAAACGGAATTTTCAGTCAAGCTTTGCCTTCAATACTATATGTCGTAATACATTCTACCTTTTACAGTTTAACCCCACACCCACCCCCGCCCCCAAAAACCACAACAATAAAAACCAAAAAACTAATGTTAAGCTTGTATTCATACCCCCATTGACATTCGTGCAGAAGATAAGCAAAGCTTCATTCAAGTTACAGATTTGAGCCAATTGAAAGGATCTTAAGATTAATCCAGAAACTCAGGCAAGTTTTAATTTTATTGCTACCTGTAACTATAATTATGATTTTACAGTATAACCTCCACTTTAAATTCTAGTAGTACCCATGTTAAATCTTAGAGAAGAACAAGAGTTCGAATTCAGTAACATGTATCAGAAAATCATACCATCCATGTTCAACTTGATCAATCTCTTCAGAGACGCAAGATGATTTGGTTCAGTCTCGACAATTTGTTCATGGCATTTAGCAATTTCACTGAATTGACCGTCTCCAATGGATTCTAGCAGTCTAGCCTTGTATCTGAGGGAAAGAGGAGACTAATTATGTTGGAAAATGGAAATTCACGAAACTGAAAACTAAGCTTTAATTAATATGTGTATTTTGGTTTTTATTTCAACAAATTAGAGATTAAATAAGATTAAAACCTTAGAGGCAGCAATGACTTTGATGTACATAAGAATTCATTGAGCTCCTTAAGTGCTTCTTCCACTTGATCACCCATCAACAAGAGCTAACACATGGAAACAATTATGATAATAATCAGCAATTGATATTTTTGAGAATTCCATACCTTAGTTTCTCTACTTCTATAACTAGTACCTTTGACTCTTCAAATTTGAAGACATATCCTATTGAGATCCGAGATAATGTTAATGGACCATCATAACAGGTCTTAAAATCATTAAACCTAGCCCCATAAAATACGTAAAATTAAATGTAGGTGTCCGACTAATGGACTCAATTTCAGGTCTATTGCAATATCATTTCCAAGAATAAATTACCTGTATCAAAGGATGCAGTGCAGCTAAGATTGGTGGATTTGAATGAAGTGATGCTCTCAGGTGCTTCACTGCATCAATATAATGTTGATTCAGTAGTCTCTTATGTGACATAATCATGGACTCAAGATCTTCTTCTATCGGTTGATGCAACTTGATTGGTAATAAACAAGCACCCAATCCTGAGAACATTAAACATATATCAAATAACTTTACAGAAGAATAAGTTCATCTGTGAAGAAAGAGAAGCAAGCGGACAATGTAGAGCAAAGAGTAGACATAAGTAGGAGAAGCCCCTCTGCTTATAGGTAGGAAATATAAAAATTGTTGTATAACGATCAGATCAAAAAGAAGAAGCTTTTAGAAGGATGACATCCAAAGAATGTATGAAGCAAAATATTGTTTGGTAGGCTTTGGAGATCCCCATCTTAAGATCAGATAATTTATCAGATAGTATGACTCTCTCTCCTTTCTATTTCTCTCTTTTTTTTCTGCCTATTTAGTTGACACTTTACAACAACTTTCTGGAGAAATATATCCTTGAAGTTTCTCTTGATAAGAATAGTCAGATTAAAGTATTAAACATTATAAGTTTGAAAAAAAAATGGCAAAGCAAAGAAGTAACCAAAGATGTAAATAATGAGAAAATGTAAGTTTTAATCAAAAAGAAATCAACACTACTTCTCAGTTTCTACAACAATAGCAGAATAAAAATTTACACAGGAGATTACAATATTGAAACGAAACAGTGACAGTCTGATGGTAATGTTGCCAAATAATCAAAACAGCACATGCAACTATGATGGTTGGGCATCAAATACAATTATTTGACGATATGGAATACAAATTCAGAAAAAAGATCAACGAACCATGTGTGTGGAAAATAGATACATCAGCTCTGGTGATGACATTGTGACGTAAGTCAAGAATGTCTTCATCCATTGAATCTTCAAAATAATGTCTCCTTTGACTCTTCAAATTGTGTTCTGCTGGAACTTTTACATCACCAATCGAGCTTTCTGAATTGCTCTGTGCACATATGCCAGCACATTGAATATTAGATGAATCATGAGCACTTAATCGTTCAAGGAACCCAAACTTTTGGGAAGAACCATCATTTGAGGACGTGACAGAACTGTCTGGTTCCATGAATGCATCAAAATCCTTCACTTTAATCTCCTCGGGAAGTTCAGAATACCATAGCTGATACAATGTCAAACCATGGATCAAGTGAACATGAGGATCATTCCCCGACACCGGATCCTGTGCAAGACTGAAAATGTAACTATCTTAAGTATAATATTGAAATATCTCGGGTACAAAAAACAAGAATTTAAGAGAATTGACATAAACGGAAAGCAGTGGGCCCGCCACATATCTCTCCATAAAATTCTCTCTCTTCTACCACCAATACATATCCCTCCCCTCCAATACCAGCCACCATCCCTTGTAGATATTTTTCGTTTCTTAATTTTGAGTAAAAAAAAAGTACATATCTGCAAACAACTAAAAAAAATTGAAAATTCAAGATGTCTACTTAATTGCACTTAATTATGAAGCACAGTAAATAACAATGTTGATCAGCCACTCTACTCATTGATCGGCTCCTGATTAAATGTCCTAAATCCAGCAATATGGACTGGGTTATCAGATATCCCTTGTCCAGACTGTTGCCAGACTCTTAGCACTGTTCACCAGTTTGACAAGAAAAAAATTAAAGAACTCTTTTCCCAAAAAAACTTACAACTTCATCGTCTGATGTGCTTCTTTGATGTTACCTTGAACCAAGCAGAAGAGAGCTAATTCCATCTGGATCAAATGTTTCTGTACACCAAATGAAAACTTTTGAGAAGAGGGTGGCTAATAAAAAATTAAAATAATAGGCTTAAGCAATCAAAGATTTCCTCATTTTAACAAGTTTGCATCACATCGAGAAAAGTTGATAAATGATAAGATCCTAGTTCTTATCGAAGGAAAAATAGGAAATGAAATGGAATGAAACAGGTATTGGACTATAGTAATATTCTGATTGTGGAAGATTGTATGAGAGGTCCTCTTGAGAATTTTTATTGTTTTTTTGGGCTAAACGGTAGTCCACTTACAAACTCTCTATGAAGGACCAGAAAGGCAAAAATTCAAGAAAAGAGGAAGAAAGAGAGGGAGCATTGGACCAGGGGGAATTTCGGCATCTAGAATGCCTCACTCTGGGTCCCTCCATTTAATTATAGGGTCTGAACCTGTTAATCTGCCAATTGAATCTTTTCCTGGGCCAGCCCATAGTTTGGGTTGATATTCCCCCTGACATAACTTATTATCATTAAACACATATCTTTTGTTATGATATGCAGAATAAAAATACTCTGTCACAAAAAAATACAAATAAATCTATCACCACATATCACACAAGTATGGAGATTTAAAACTGGGAAGTGCATTTTTTCAATCTGTTCGGACTGTGATTTCATAAGTTTTTGTTTTATAAGCACTTAATTATGTATGTCTATATGGTAGAGAGGAATCAAACTAAGTTAGCAGTGTGAATCTGGGCTACTGATTTGGAAACAAGAAATAAAGAAACCTTCATAGAGCACTTTCTTGCCCATGGAAGCTTGCCCATCCATATGTCAAATGTTTCTTTAATCTTTCTTGTAAGATAGTGAGAATCCAGAACACGTCGTAGCACTTCCATTGCAAGCTAGACATAGTAATGACAGAGCATAAAAGAAAAAATAAAGTCAGATATCTTATTTATGAAATGTTTGACCAGACTAGTAAATGAAATTTAAAGAATGCCAGTCCCAGACGCATTAAAGTGAAAATAAAGGCCACAAAAGAAAAAAGATAAATATGTAGCTTGTGTGTTAGGGAGAGAGCAGGTGTTGGGTTGAATGCAACTTATGTCAGCACCCAAGCGGGAATATGCGTGAAAGAGGGATGCTGGTAAGAGACCTAGATCACTTGCCATAGGCGTCAAAAGAAAGGGCTTAAACCAGTTCACGAGACTCAACCCAACAAGCAAGTTTGAGTGCTGAACCAGGTTCAAGAAGTAGTTAGCCAAAATTAGAAGTTGGGCAGGAGATCATCTATGAGAAACTGAGATCCTCCACTTTTCTTACTTCTTCTATTTTCCTTCCCTTGTAATCTCTTTCTGGAAATTCAAGAAGTGGTTTTCTCCATCCCAATCGGGGTTCTCACCAGATGCCTATTCTCCCCTTATTGAGCGCCCAAATGATCCCCTAAAAGCACTACCCCTACTAACAGACTTCACTCAAATTTAGGGCTACATTACCCTTGCTGGCATTTTATCTCATTCCAGAGAGAGAAATGGTTAGTCTGCTTCTCTCTCCTCTCTCGCGCATGTTCCAGGAGTTTCCTTTTTTGTCTTTTAAGGTCCTCTCTGTGTGTTTCATTACTTGTATTGGCATTTTCCGTAGACTCACCCTTATATGCCTCTAGGTCATCAGCCAACCTTCGCCTTTTCCTTGCATATACTTTCAGTGGGATCAGGAACATATTAAACTCATGGTCATTCAAAGGGAAGAGAGGGTACATAAATGTAGGACTAGGATTGTAACATAACAAGCCATTCAAGAGAATACAAGAGGATACAAGAAAAGGGGTAAAGAGACAGAAATAGAGAGGATCATTTTGTCTCATTCCAGAGAGAGAAATGGTTAGGCTGTTTCTCTCTGCTCTCTTCTCTCTCTCCCATGTTTCCGGAGTTTCCTTTTGTCTCTTTGTGAGATGAGCCTTGAAATGATCCTCTCTATTTGTGTCTCTTCACTCCTTTTCTTTTATCCCTTTGTATTCTCTTGAATGGCTTGTGATGTTACAATCCTAGCCCTACAAATATGTACCCTCTCTTCCCATCAAATAGCCATGAGTTTATTATGATCCTGATCCCACTGAAAGTATATACAAGGAAAAGAAGAAGGTGGACCATTGACCTAGAGGCACATAACGGTGTGTCTAGGGAAAAGGCCAATAAGAATAATGAAACACACCGAGAAGACCTTAACTGATTTAGGCGGGAAAATCAGTCAGGCAAGGTCTCTATAAATAAAGGAGGATTCTTTCAGAAGGGAACATGTTGGAAGTATCTTGGAAAAAAAGGAGAGGGGGCGCCACCCTAGAAAAAGGCTATTGAGGGGAGATCCAGCGGCTGTCTACTGAGTTGAAGATCCAGGTTACACGTTTCTTTTATGCTTGATCCCTGATCAAGAGATTAAATTCTGTACTCTGTTTTTGAAAGTAATAAAGAAAATGGACTTTTCTTCCATTTAAGTGTGTTATTGATACCAGAGAGGTATCAGAGTTGAATCTATTTTCGTTTTTCCATCTTCTTGTCCTTTCTTACTTTGAGTGTCCGGGCAACCTATCTGGAACATTCTTGTTCACGATCCTCTTCTTGAAGCTTGACATAAATGCCTCCCATTAATTGGAGAGGGATTCCGATTCCTCTTCAAACCCAAAAGGGCCAATAGAATGATCTATCCCAAAATCAGTTACCTTTATAACCCTGGCCCGATTTATGGTCAACATACAAGATTTGGAGGTATATTACAAGAATACCCTTTATGATGACCCTCTATTGAGGGCTTTATTTCTTACTAGCCCAAACTCTACTTGGGGGTTGCATCAAGATATTCAACTCTGTTTGCTCACAGTCGGGGAAGAATTACTTAATGGTTTCAGTTTGACTCTATTAAGTCACCAAAATTTCTATTCTAAACACACGTTATGCAGAAGATAGTGCAAATAACTTTCACAGTACACAAAAGTAATTTCATACCATAAAATGTTTCCGATCCTCAATTAATGAGCAGCCGCGTGGTGTTCCTTTGAATAGGACACTTAAACTGCCACTCACACTCCGCCATTCATGCTTCCTCGCCAATCTATCAATCAGAACTATCAATCTGCGCCTATGTTCGTGCTGCACTGGCTTTAGATGAGACCATCTGGCTATTCTCTTCTGCTTCGCTGCCATCTCAGATCCATTCATTTCACGGTCAGATTTCCCCAATTTCAATTTCATATTATTAATATCCTCTTTTGTACTCTTGATTTCCACTGGAGCAAAGGGATGAAGTTCTGGTTCAATTTTGATTCCCACCATAGCTGAAGCTCCTTTCAATCTGCAATGTTGTCGAGTAACAGTGACTGCATCATTCCACGATACTATTTTCAGAGGAATCAGCAGACATGTTCTCGTTGAATAAAGGAAAAAGTGCACAAATTGAACAAATAGACATTCAGACTTATAAATATCATAGGAGCAGTGAGATTATCGTCTTGTTCAATTCTGATTCCCACCATAGCTTAAGCTCCTTTAATCTGAATTATTTTGACGTGAACATGAGCGTAGAGTTCAATGACACTATTTCCAGAGGAATCATCAGAAATATCCTCATTGATTCAAAAAAAATGCGTAAATAGTTTAATAGTCGGGTTATACACGAGAAATTCCCATTTGTACATTTCACGGGACAGTATCAAGGTAAACAATATCAGAATTTGTAAATAAAAACTAGCTAACGGTTTGAATTATTCCATCTGGGCAAGCATTTTCGTCGCAAAAAACGGAGGAAACTAAGGGGGGAAAACACGTTCATCTCAGCATCCAAAACAAGAGGGAAAATTTGAAATGAAAATCGTTCGGACCTAACCAAGGCTGCTAAATCCCGGCCTCTTGTGGCTACGGATTAGAACGATTCGCGAAAACTTTCTGCGCGGCCACCATCGCCGAAGGGAAACGCCAGGATTACGGTCTAAGAGTATAATGATCGATGAAATAGCCAGAAAATTGGTATTGTTATTATAAAAAAAAATCTTATTGAATATGAAATTGGAAAATAAATAAGAGAAAAATATTGAATTGTAAATTCAGAGTTGTTTCTATACAAATTTTTAAAACAACATAGATGAACAGTGTTGAATGTTAAATATTAAATATTGAACAGACAACTAATCTATCCTTTCTTTACATAAATTCATAGATGAACAGTGTGATTGCACTAAAGATAATTCAATTTTCCAATTCCAAAAATGCTTATGCTCTATTTCCATAGGTAGATAGAATGATCCCCAACATATTAATCTAAAAAGAGATGTCCCAAAAGGAGTTTTACAAGCTATTGTCAAAGCCCACATGTAATCTATTCTTTTAAAATTCCCCTAAAGAACATTTCGTATTTCATATTTCCCCTGAATATGAATATATAAGGAAACATCCCTAAAGGTTTTTATAATATTTTGCATTTTATAATTCTCGATCTATCCCTTCCACTAGGCTTGATAATTTCTTGACCATATTTTTTTATTTCTATATAATAAACGAGGATGATAATTAGTAATCTCCTTATGATCAACTCCGTATATCTTCAACATTAATCTATGATTATAATTAGTAAATGAGATGCCCTCCATGGCAAAAAGAAGAGCTAGAACATTTCAAATCAAGAGAAAATATTTTTTTCCATAGATTTCACCATCGCCTGATGAACATTTGTCTTCATGAGAATAGGTGCTATTCATTTGTAAATATAACCAAGAGCATGAAATTTAGATGTGCATTTAAATCATTACTAACCACTTAAAAATCATGACTAACTTTGTTTCTTGATTATGCATTTTATCAAAGTTTTGATGTCATTTCACATGATTTTAGGGTTAATCATTTGCACTAGTCACTTTTGAGTTGCTAAATTTAAAATTACTCGAGATAAAAGACATTTTATTGATTTTTATGGTTTTAGGAATTTAATGCAACGAACTATGAAGAGAGAAGAGAAAGAATAAAAATGACTTAGTCTGAATAGAAAAGTCAAAATGAGTTAAAATTGAGTTTTTTCTTAATCTTTTCTATTTTTTATGTCCAGGTGGAAAATAGAAAAATATAAAGTGAATATATTCCTGATTTAGGAATTTTTCAGACCAACAAGAGAAATGCTAATGAGTAGGGTTCGCCTATCGTCGTCCGGACCGTCATCCGTGCCGGGACTCGACGATACCGGTACCCAAAGACCGAGTATTCAGAGTGCAAACCGCTCATCCAGTTCGGATGACGGTATCGGATTAAAGTGGGGACCGGGTACGGTCATCGATGGATCCGGTACCGACCCGGCACCGGATAACGGTGTCGGTATCGGTATCGGGAGATACCGGTGCCGGATAACGGTATTTAAACGGATCGTGAGCCGTCCGATGAAGAAGTTATCGCGATCAACGGTCGCGATCGCGTCTGTTGATCGAATCGGCGTGTATTCGTGATGACCGTCCGATCGCGATCGTGTGGCGTTGATGAGTCAAAGAAGAAACCTTTTGAGAAGATCTTGTGCATCGGATTTAAATCTGACGGTCGCGATTAACTTTGAGTCTCCACCGATCGCGAATGATCTGGACCGTTATAACTCGCGATCGAACGGTCCAGATCATTTCACTTAAAAAGAAATCGATCACGTGCTTGATTAAGGAATTAGGTGGCCCGCGATCTACTGGATCCACGTGCGCGATTGATCGCGCGATCGATCGAACGCTCGAAACGCCGCCACGTAGCCTGTAATCGAAATAAATAAAATGTTTTAGTCCCACACAGGATAATTTGCAAAGCAAAACGCGTATAAATAGTACGCGGAATATGAGCGATTAGAAATTTGTCCCCTTATACACGGGGGACCCCTAAACATTATTATAATATCTATATACAATATATAAGCTGACGCATGTACGCGTCATCCATGCCACGCATGCAGGCGCGCGTGTCCACGTGGCCACGGCCTTGCGTGCCACGTCGCGTCTACATGGGCCCGCGCGCTCAAACTATTTTTTAATTTTTTTAAATCATTTAAAAATCGTAAATAAATCAAATTAAATTCAGAAAAATTCCTAAAAATTTTAAAATTCATAACTTTCAAAATATAACTCCGAATTAGTTCAAATTTGTTTTGTTGGATTCAGAATTGAATAATCTATCATTATAAAAAGTTAAATTATAAAAATAATAAGAGAATGAATTTATTAATTTTATACATTTATGTATTATATAAAATAAATTCATATAAATACATAAATATAAATAAAAGTATTTTCTCTTATATTTTCACTCTTAAAAATGATTATAATCATACACATAATCGGAATTAAAGATTACAATGTTTAATTATGCATATTGCATAATAATCCATAATTACTGTATTTTTAGATCATACCATGAATTTACACAAAATGATAGAAATATGGTTAAAAGATGATAACATGCATAGATTTGTGCTGATTAATGCCTTAATTTGTATTAATATGTATGTAATGACATGCATAAATAGCATGTTATCACTTATCATAATAGAATTATTGCTTGATCGATCATTATCTAAGATATTAGATTAATATGGTTAAAAGATGATAACATGCATAGATTTGTGCTGATTAATGCCTTAATTTGTATTGATATGTATGCAATGACATGCATAAATAGCATGTTATAACTTATCATAATAGAATTATTGCTTGATCGATCATTATCTAAGATATTAGATTAATATGGTTAAAAGATGATAACATGCATAGATTTGTGCTGATTAATGCCTTAATTTGTATTAATATGTATGTAATTACATGCATAAATAGCATGTTATCACTTATCATAATAGAATTATTGCTTGATCGATCATTATCTAAGATATTAGATTAATATGGTTAAAAAGATGATAACATGCATAGATTTGTGCTGATTAATGCCTTAATTTGTATTAATATGTATGTAATTACATGCATAAATAGCATGTTATCACTTATCATAATAGAATTATTGCTTGATCGATCATTATCTAAGATATTAGATTAATATGGTTAAAAGATGATAACATGCATAGATTTGTGCTGATTAATGCCTTAATTTGTATTAATATGTATGTAATTACATGCATAAATAGCATGTTATCACTTATCATAATAGAATTATTGCTTGATCGATCATTATCTAAGATATTAGATTAATATGGTTAAAAGATGATAACATGCATAGATTTGTGCTGATTAATGCCTTAATTTGTATTAATATGTATGTAATTACATGCATAAATAGCATGTTATCACTTATCATAATAGAATTATTGCTTGATCGATCATTATCTAAGATATTAGATTAATATCTTACTACAAGTGCAATTATTAAGATTGTTTTAATTAGTATTACATTTGAGGACAAAACAGTTAAGTGGGTAATTTTTGAAAAAAAACTGATAGAATTCCTCTCTAAAAAATTGATAAAAACCCCGGAAAGTTTAAAAAGAAACGTCTACAAAGAACTATAAAGTTTTCTAATCGTCTAAAATAAACGTCAGCATCCCCATCGGGTGTTTGGTCATCTGATCGCCGAACCCTATGCTCTTTCCTCGTTATTGCTTGGGAAGATCGTCAAGCGTCGGAGCCTCCTTCGCAGTTGCTTATCCCCTTCAAGTTTAAGTCATGAAAACAAGTGAGCAAATCAAAACATTTCACGGTTAATAATATGATAAGCGATGAATTCCCTGCATATAATGTTCATACCATTTCATCCGCAACGACTGTCATGTCCGCATCCTCATCATGGACATTATCATACCACTTGGTGTTATTCCCCCGAAGCCAACACTTTACGGTCACTAGTGTTTCGATGCTTTGTGCTGTGAGACGTGCACGCTTGTATGTGACCACAGCTCGACCGGCAGAGAACACACGTTCGGACGGAGCACTAGTTGCACATATTGCCAGGAGTTCTCGTACAATGGGGGCAAGGGCAGGATATGCAATGTTTCCCTTACGAGCCCACCAATGTAGCACGGGGTCTCCCTCATCTTTCACAGTTTCATTCATATAAGCATCTAATTGCTCTGAGGGTGTCAATGTCGATTGCGCGGGTCCATCTTTCTTCCTGCATACTCGTTTCAACCAATCTTGCCTACTAGTCGAGCTGCTGGGAGTAGAAGGTGGCAATGTAGTAGATGAAGTTGACGGTGGGGAGGGTAAGCGGCCTCTAATATATGTTATCGCCGCTTTCTTTGTCCTTTCATCAAGCATTGAACCCTTCTGATAGGGGTCCAATAGAGCTGCTGCTATGATAACATGATTTTCCCATACCTTTTGCTGATAACTATCCAACTTGACCTTCATCGCCATACAAGCAAGGTCCATCGATAGCTTCTCCTCGATTCCCAATTTCTTCACCGCTACGAAGAGTGTCGATGCTTCAACGCGATTAATCACGTTGCTCATATGCGAATCAAGCTCCTATAAGATAAATAGATAAGAGAGGCAATCAGACTAAGTCATGAAACAATTAAAAAGAGATGCAACTAAAATAAAATTATTAAGTTCTACTATCATACTTGCAAAATAAATAATACGTCGGTGATTGTTGGGGTCACTGTTTGACAAACATGTTGAGTGGCGAAGGAGAATGGTTCTAATAAATCAGTAAATATCCGTAGTAATTCCCACTCGTCCTTTGATATCTTTGTCTCCCTCCCATTTGTCTTGAAATGGGATGTTCCTTCATCCAGGACGGCCCTCTTCTCAATGGCGGCTCGAAGCATATCGTAGGTGCTGTTCCACCGCGTCGGACAGTCTAATTCGAGGAGGTTATTATTAGACATATTCAAGTCACCGCATAGTTTGGCGTACATAAGCCGTCGTTGGCTACCATTGCGGGTAGCCCGAACCAATGTCCTCACTTTTGCCACTGCCTCGCCGAGTGTGACAGGTACCCTATGCATTGATGTCGATGTCGAAGGAGCAACATCAACATCCTCTTCGACATCCATATCGCTAGCATAATCAGAAGCCGTCAATTGGTCGTCGCCTTCTTCTACCATCAACTGAGAAGCAGAAGGGATATCAAAGCTCTTAATGGCGGATTGAACAACGAGGTTCAAAATATGTGCGAAGCTACGTATGTGCCTTTTTCGCGGTGAAGTTCTTATTGTCTCTTTTTCAACTTTTTTTCGCCATTACAGCAATCATCTTCTTATTGCTAGACGCATTATCAGTCGTCACAGCACTAACCTGAAATAAGAATATAAATTGATATTTTATGAGAAATTTATAAGAAAGGAAAATCAGATTTCAAGGTATACTAATTACTAAATAAGAAATTAGAAAACAAAGAAGAGAAGACTAACCTTAGCCTCCAACTTAAAATCTTCTATAATTTCAAATCATTAAGAAAATTTCAAAATTAACATTTTTTGGAGTTTAAAAACACAATTTATAAGAAAGGAAAAATCAGATTTCAAGGTATACTAATTACTAAATAAGAAATTAGAAAACAAAGAAGAGAAGACTAACCTTAGCCTCCAACTTAAAATCTTCTATAATTTCAAATCATTAAGAAAATTTCAAAATTAACATTTTTTGGAGTTTAAAAACACAATTTATAAGAAAGGAAAATCAGATTTCAAGGTATACTAATTACTAAATAAGAAATTAGAAAACAAAGAAGAGAAGACTAACCTTAGCCTCCAACTTAAAATCTTCTATAATTTCAAATCATTAAGAAAATTTCAAAATTAACATTTTTTGGAGTTTAAAAACACAATTTATAAGAAAGGAAAATCAGATTTCAAGGTATACTAATTACTAAATAAGAAATTAGAAAACAAAGAAGAGAAGACTAACCTTAGCCTCCAACTTAAAATCTTCTATAATTTCAAATCATTAAGAAAATTTCAAAATTAACATTTTTTGGAGTTTATAAACACAATTTATAAGAAAGGAAAATCAGATTTCAAGGTATACTAATTACTAAATAAGAAATTAGAAAACAAAGAAGAGAAGACTAACCTTAGCCTCCAACTTAAAATCTTCTATAATTTCAAATCATTAAGAAAAATTTCAAAATTAACATTTTTTTGGAGTTTAAAAAAACACAATTTATAAGAAAGGAAAAATCAGATTTCAAGGTATACTAATTACTAAATAAGAAATTAGAAAAACAAAGAAGAGAAGACTAACCTTAGCCTCCAACTTAAAAATCTTCTATAATTTCAAATCATTAAGAAAAATTTCAAAATTAACATTTTTTGGAGTTTAAAAACACAATTTATAAGAAAGGAAAATCAGATTTCAAGGTATACTAATTACTAAATAAGAAATTAGAAAACAAAGAAGAGAAGACTAACCTTAGCCTGCAACTTAAACTCTTCTATAATTTCAAGTATTATATATGCCATACTTTCGCCGTCGTGCTTCCCGGCGAGCTCTCGCACTGCCAACACACACTCACGGTATTCCCAGGAAGCATCAATCCAATGCGCTGTGACACCCAACAAGCCACATCCATTTTCTGCTGTCCATGCATCTGCTGTGAGCATCACATGATGTACTGAAGTGAACCCCGTTGCAATAGTCTCTTTCATCTTTTCATACATCTTCATTGTCCATGACTTGATGACCTTTGCACTAGGGGGATATACTTCTATCTGCGTCGCATATCGCCATAACTCCTTGAAAGCTTTGTGGTCGACGATGCTCCAAGGAGAGTCGGTGAGGCACACGAATCGGGCAATGACATCTTTCGTCTCATCGGGCGTTTGACCCCCCATGGGTCGCTTCTTCGGGGCCTCGATCTTCAATTGCCCATCTGCCCCTTCAGTAATTATGCATTGTTGGCCGCCATGATCATCGCCAAATCCCTTAAGTGCATCATATAGCCTTCGATGCACAGCTTTAAAGTGCTTCCAAAAGACATTAGTGCTCCCGTCTGTTGGACGCTTAATGACCCCTTGCATGCCGTCTGGATATTTCTGTCGGCAAATTTCACACGAGTAAGTGCGGTCATGCATCAATTTAAAATATTGCATGATGGGAGATCGTGTGATGCGGCTTCGCTTCACTCCTGTTGACCCTTGCTCATCAAGAGATGCTATCACATTTATGTTTGCTTCTGCGGCATCCACGTGTAACGAACTGGAACTCTCCATTGTCGACATTTTCTAAAATACAAAGTAAAATCAAAAGTAATAAAACAGAAATTAAAAAATTTTAGAAAATAATAAAACAGAAGTAAAAAAATTTGCAAAAAAATTTGCAGAAGTTAATTTGCAGAAGCAAAATTAATAAAAATCACAGAATTTTTATAAAGCCCAAAAAATTCAGTCCTAGCCTAAAATTTTTTTATATAAAAAAACTAGAGGCAATCAATCTCAAAATTAATTTGACATGGCTTGTTTAGGAATTCAGAAATTAGGAAATCCGTACCCTATAGAAATTTAATAAATATGACTAAAATAAAATTTTGATAATCAAAATAAATATAACCTAAACAGATTAGGTCCCCTACGGATCTTACATCATATCTAACAAGAATCATTTTGTTTAACAAAAAGAAGACAAACAAAAAAACAGAAAATAATAAACTTGAGAAATTACAAATCTGAGATCAGAAATATGAAACAACACATTGATTAAAAAAAATAATCTTGATTTCAAAAAAAAATTAGGCCGATTAATTTTGAAATCACGATCGAGAATCTGAACGAAGAGAATGATAACAATTTGATTAATTTTAAACTAGATTAAAAAAAAATGTAAATCGAAGGTGGTCGAAAATCGAAGGTGACAAAAATAAAATAAATCAAATACGGCCCGAATGGCCGAATCAACTGAGAGAAGAGGGGAATGCTGATTGCTGAAGATTAAAAATAGAGGTAAGAGGCAAAAAGGGTCAAATTTATCTTATCTAAACACTTAAAACTAAGAATCATCTTGATGAATTAGCAATCCACAAACTTAGATGCTTTCTGTCATTCTGTGTTTGACCCAATTGGTAATAAACACTAAATAAATTATTTAAACATTTAACTTACCTGATTTTTTGCTGAAGAACGCCGGAAGAACGCCGAAAAAATTTAACTTGCTGAAGAACGCCGGAAGAACTGCGTCGGATGTGCGGAATTGCAGATTGCAGAATGCGGGAAGAACGCCGGATGTGCGGATCGCGGAATGCCTGAAGCGCTGAACGCTCTAAGAACGCCGCGCAGAGAAGAATCGGGAAGAATGCCGCGCAGAGAAGAAATCGGAAGAACGCTGCGCAGAGAAGAAATCGGGAGAAAAATCGGAGAAAAATCGCACATTTCGGGACTTCGGGTATTCATTTAATATTATATCAAAATGAATTTAATATTATATTCATTTAATCGGGTTTAGGTACTAGGTAGGACTTAGGTTAATCAGGTATATATATATTATATCATTAAATATTCATTTTAGGTTAAACCGGATACCGGGTATCGGTATCGGTTCCGATATCGATACCCGGTATCGATACCCAACGCCAACGGTAGCCGTTAGCAGTTGACGGTATCGGATGTCGGTATCGGAAACCGATACCGACATCCAGTTACCGATACCGACATCTGGATGTCGGTATCGGGTACCGGAGGTATCGGGTACCGTTTAGGACATTAACGGTACCCGATACCGTTACCCTACTAATGAGGCAAATCGGCTTGCAAGATCAACATGCATTTCAAGGTAGTATTTTTAACCATAAACACAAGCAAGGGTGATTTTCATAAATTTAGTCCCAAATGGAAGCCAAAAAAAATCTGAATAAACCCAATTTTCAATGAAAGATTGACCTAGATTTTGATTAAAAAACTACAAATATTGCAATTTAACATGAAACTTCACTTGAATATGCCTATTCTCTCTTGATATTGTGGGGGACATCTTGGGGGCCCATTCTCTCTGGATAAACGTGGACCAAACATATCTCTCTCGTTCTCTCTCCCCCTTGTAAAATTTTATTTTATTTTCTCTCTCTCTCTCTCTTGCTTACCCTTCTCCACTCCCTCCTGATCCTCTTCCAGTCTTCCCTTTGTCTGTCTGCCTTCCGCCCGAACTCCATGGGAGAGGAAACCCACTAGCAATCTCACAGGAGAGAGAAAACGGAGGAAGAAGAAGACGATGCTGCGCCATCCGTTCACACCCTCCGTCTCCTTCTCCCTCCCCAAACCGTATCCCCAACCGCCCTCCTCCTTCTCTCTCCTCCACAAGACCAAGAGACCCACAACCCAAAGAGCATCAAAAGCGCTCACGTGCAAAGCCCTCGCGGGCGCCGAGTTCCTCTCGACGTTCGAGAACTTCCAGTCCGTCTTCGAGGCCGCGGCCGTGCTCGCCTCGATCGTCTTCGTCCACGAGTCGGGCCACTTCCTCGCAGCCACCCTCCAGGGAATCCACGTCAGCAAGTTCGCCCTCGGGTTCGGCCCGCCGGTCGCCAAGTTCACGGCCCGCAACGTCGAGTACTCCCTCCGCGCCTTCCCTCTTGGCGGCTTCGTCGCCTTCCCCGATGACGACCCTTCGAGCGACATACCCCAGGACGACCCCGATCTCCTCCGCAACCGCCCTCTCAAAGACCGGTTCCTCGTTATCTCCGCCGGCGTCATCGCCAACGCCATCTTTGCCTATGCGATTGTCTTCTTCCAGGTCATCTCCGTCGGTTTGTTGGTGCAGGAGTCCCTCCCCGGAGTGAGGATTCCTGAAGTGAGGGTCAATTCCGCTGCTCAGAGATTTGGGTTTTTGCCGGGGGACATTGTTTTGTCTGCCGGCGGAGTTTCCGCTCCCTCAGTGACCGATCTGGTGGAGATCATAAAGAAAAACGCCGGCAAGGAGGTGAATTTCGAGGTGGACAGAAATGGGCAGGGGAGAATTTTGCTTAGTGTAGTTCCTGACGAGAGTTCTGATGGGACTGGGAAAATTGGAGTGCAACTTTCTCCTAATTTTAAGACGTTTAAGCTCAGGGCTAAGGATTTGATTGAAGCGGTCAAATTTACAGGAAAGGAGTTTGTGGCGTTGACTTTGACTGTTCTGGAAGGGTTGAAGCAGACTTTCTTGAATTTCTCTCAGACCGCGGAGAAGGTGTCCGGTCCGGTGGCGATCATCGCCGTTGGCGCGGAGGTCGCGAGATCTAACTCTGATGGGCTCTTCCAGTTTGCTGCTGTGATTAATTTAAATCTCGCGGTGATTAATCTTCTGCCGTTGCCTGCGCTGGATGGAGGATCTCTGGCATTGCTTCTGGTGGAGGCAGTTAGAGGAGGGAGGAAAATTCCCAAGGAAGTGGAGCAGCAGATCATGACGTCCGGAATCACCGTGGTCTTGTTCCTCGGCCTGTTCTTGATCGTGCGCGACACACTCAATCTGGACTTTGTCAAACAGTTGATGTAAAACACTGATTCTCAACGATCTGATATGAGATAGATTTGTTGTCTCTGAGCATGTTGTGATGAAATTTTAGGCATACCTTGATTCACGATCGATGCGGAATAAATGACTCTCGATCTTCTACTCTGTTCTATATTCTGAAACAGAATCTCTCCCCAATGGATTGAATTGCACCATATGAGAATGTTGTTCTGTTGTGTAGAATCCTTTTGGTCGCGAGATCGAATTCTGATGGGTTCTTCCAGTATTTATCTTGTGACGTTGCCTCTGGATGGAGTACCTCTAGCATTGCTCCTGGTGTAGGCAGTAAGAGGAGGAAGAACCCCAAGGAGGTGGAGCACCCGATCATGTCATCTTCTTCCTAGGTTTGTTCTTGATCGTGTGCGGTAAATCCCGAATTCTTCAAACAGCTGATGTAGTGCCATTGTCATGGATTAAGAGCAGAGAGTTCGCTTCAATCCTTGGACAGAGACTCATCGGGGTTCCATTTACTCTTCCTTTCCTCAGACTGCTGAGGAGAGGAGAACCTTGCTACTTTAGGTAAGGAGAGGAAATCATGGATCTGCATGGTGGATGATAACAGACTTTGACTTTCAGCGGTCTAGAAATTTAAACCAACCTTCGATAGTTAAATTTAGGGATTTTTATACAATTTTTTTCTTTCGAGGTTTTCTTTTATTCCTAGACCATTAACTGTACACTAGAGATATATGCCTAAATTTCCACGTCTGCTGCTACTTCTGGCGTAGGCGGAAAGAGGGAGGGAGGAGGATCCCCAAGGAAGCGGAGCAGCCGAACATTACCTCTGGGATCACTGAAGTTTAGTTCCTCGGTTCGTTATTGATCGCGTGGGACACGCTCAACCTGGAATTCTTCAAACAGCTGATGAAAAATGCTTACTCCGATGACTCCATTATCTCCAAGAATGTTGGTCTCGGGATATGCAAGATTTCGAAGAGTTTGCTTCACTTTTCAAAGAACTAGGGACAGAGAGATTGAATTGCAAGTGCTTTGCTCTTTTTCCCCACGACATAGCAGATGAAATGAGGCCTTTGCTATTAGAAGCAAGGAGATTCACGAATCGACCGGAAATCGAGATCGGATAAAGTTCGCTTCGACCGTTGCTCTTCTGAAAAGAGATCTTCAAAAAATTACGAGCAAAGAGAACCTTGCAAGGTAAAGAAAGGGATTCAAGAATTGAGTGGAATGGCTGCAAGAGCATTGTTAATACGTATATCGAAGAATGTGAAGGGGATATTGAAATCAGGGATGACTTCACGTACTGTCGTTGAAACAGTTGAAGATCACAGCCTTTTAGTGGATGAAATTAACGTACAAAGCGGTTTTGAAAGCTGAGCATCATCACCGAATGATAAGGCGATCCCATGCCCCTATTGCTCAAGTTTTCTGCATGTGAAATTTTTTTCTACAGAAATGGAAGACAAGGTCAGTGTCTTCAAGTTGGTAAGAGTTACCCAACTCATCTTCTTCTTATTATGGCAACCCTGGTTATTATACTAATTATTCATCACAGATTGAAGGGTCTAGAGGAATCTGGATCAGTCTCATCATCTTTCATAAGCTCCATTTGAATCCATCTTGCATGTCATGCTTTCAGAAATTATGAATAATCAATGGAGGTGAGAGCCTGATTGGAGAAATTAGAGAGTTTTCAAGCTGCCACACCCATTAGACAGTACAAGCAAGGAACATGAAGAATGTGGAAATTGCAAATCAACTGCCTAGAAATTTTAAGACACCATGAGACATCACATCACAGTTTGTGAGTCATAAAAATTCACAAGAATCTTCGTGATCTCCCTTTGAAGAATAACTGAATGCTGGTAGAGATACTAATTGTAAGACCTATGATTAAAAAGTTGATAAAATTTCTTCACTTATTGAAATCATTGAAGGAAAGGGTATAAATAACAAAAGGAAGAATCAGTAGGAACTAAGTTGGGGGATGGAAAAAGGAAACCCCCGCCTACTCAATCCCCTCAAGCAATTGAGGAAAATCATTAGGAGAAATCCCCTTAGATCAGAAATTGTTAGGGAAGGAGAAGGCTCCGAGAGGTAGAAGGATCAATTGCAAGATTAGTGGAGCCCATTTCCACGAATACATTCATAGATCCTCTACTAGTACTTAAAATTTTACCTTTTATGGGATTAAGAAAAAATCAAACTATAGAAGTAAAGATCATGACCCACACATTGTACATCATTGATGGGTCCAATAGGATCTCTTGAGGGAAGGTTAATAGTTTGTGTATAAATACTAAGGAATATCTCTTTTATATGATTTTATTGTCCTTGAAGCAAGGTGTAGAAAGCACCCATACTCTAGGATAGCTAGTTCACTAGTCAATGTTTAATGTTGACTAATTCATTATGTACATGTTATGTGTGGTGAATGTATGAAACACACATTGCATGCAATGGATTAGATTACATTTCTCCATGTGTGATTGATGGATATTATATGGTCAGCAAGCCAATTACATTTTAATTTGTTATTGATATTTATTGAAATTTAAAATTTTCAGTTTCATTCTTTTGTGATGTTAGCAATGAAGTCTGTAAATATATGCAATGACTCAGTGAATTACGGTAAGACCATAATATGGACATTACTAGTTTTAATTTTTTTTTCTAAATATACATATCTATAGGATACTTGACGATATGGTTTTGTGTGGTCGTTGAAAATACACGAATGCGTGTCAAAATAGTTACCAAACTCATCAATTTAAAGTATTAATCAAGAATCAATTAGTATAATAATGAATAAGGGTCGAATCCACAGAGAAGGAATTTTTTAGGTATTCTTCAAATTCAATCAAATCAGATAAGGAATTGAGGTGAGAAATTAGGGATTTTAGTAAATTCAAAAATCACTCAATTTAGATTAGTATTCACAAAGAAATCAAGGAGCGAAATCTAGAGAGAGAAATCAATCACGAAGAGAGAGAAAAATATAAAATTTTGTAAAATTTGACTAATCTATTATTTAAAATTGAAATATAATATTATAGGAAGAAAGATTAGGGAGAAAACACATAAGTTAACCCAAAATCGCGCTCAGAATGATCCAGTTCATCGCCAGATCTAGGCTTTTCATTATGCATTTTGAAAAATGAAAATCCTTTGTTCTAGAGACCAATTATCCCAGTTCTCTGAACAAAATCTCACTTTTAAACGCTCATTGGATGTGCAAATCAGTCTAGAAGAGAAGAAAGCAAGAGATTCAAGGATTTAGATCTCTAAATAGTTTGATTGCTCGGAACATCTGAGAATGCTCTTTTCGTCGAAGAACATGATTTTAAATAGGCTATAATTGGGCATGACCGTTCGATTGGACTCTTTATCTTTGATCAAGGGCTCAAATGAAATACTCGGATGTGAATTATCATGATTTCGTCCCGTTCGTCCGGTCAAAGATGAAGCGCTTAGATTTTGTCAAATCACATGTGAAGAAGAAGCGTCATGTAATGCACACTTTTCTATCTTCACAGGATGCTTGAGATGCTACTGATGGGTATTATGTGGCCTGCAAGCCAATCACACTTTCATCTTTTGTTTATATTCATTGAAATGAACTTTTATTCATTGGTCATTCTTGTGTGATGTTTGCAATGAAGTCCATGAACATATGCAATGATCAAGTAAATTATGATGAGATCATAATACAATGATCGCTGGTCTTTAAACATATGTTCTAAATATTCTTATTCGTGGGATATTTGATAAGGACATCGAATTATCTGAAAAGAATAGCACTATCTGATCTGACTCATATGATGAGTATGGTTGATCTTGTGGTCATCAGTGTTGAGACACCAAGGATAGATAGTGGGTGCTCTTCAAAGAAAGAGTTCACTGAATTGATCTGTATGAATCCCTAAATGGTATTATGGTAAACTGTCAATCAAGTTGATTCATGTCATGGTTGTGTGCGTGGTCCTTTGACCTGAGATGCCAAAGACATCTTGTGGATAGATGATTGTGTTTTGACTATGACTTACAAATCCCTAGCCACGGGATCTCCAAAACGTCATAGATTGGATATAACATGAAGTCTTCAAAGATGATTAAGTGGTTTAGATGAGATCGTCTGCCCTCGGTATATGAGGAGATCGACTCAAGGAATGAGATGCGGTTAAATCCTTGGCTAGGGTAGTGGAAATATTAGAGAAGTTGATGGAGAATATTCTCAAAACATGAACACAAGGGTTCCAAGTGAACTAATATTCCTCCTTACTCATGAGTTTGAAAAACTCACCATCTATTAAGTGAATGAAGAAATCCTCTCTAAATAATTCAAAGAGAGTGTAGATCTTAAGGGAATTATCTTCCCTCATTTTCATATTTCATACTGATCTAAAGATTGACTTGGTCAAAAGAAATTAAAATTTTATCCTTAGATACTTAGAATTCTTTGAATGGACCAAGTCAACCACCCTTTCACCTTTAATATAGGTTCTTGAATTCCAAACCACATCCACTATATCATAGGTACCTTGTGTGAATAAATGATCTCAAAAGAAAAGAATAATAGGAACATCTTTGTTATTCCATTTCCTTTTTCTTTGAAAACATCTCTTAGATAGAATTTAGGAGAGATCAAATTATTAGTACTTATGGAAGCATTGCCATCAGATTCTACTTCAAATCAATCTCCAATGCAAGAAGATTCTTAAGTCTAGACTCTTCCAAATATGCTAACAGTGAACATCATGACGACAATAGCTTTAGTAACCTCTAAACCATCCCATGTACTCTCTACACTTGGGAATTCCACAAGAAGATTAGAAGCAATAACGGTAAGAGAATTTTAAGGCCTCTCCAAAGCGACAAGAGCTTCTCAACATCAAAACAATTCGGCCGGAACAAGGTTGTAGGCTAGAAGAATTAGATTCTCCACAGACCCACGGATTAGCGCAGATTAAATTGTCTCCTCTTATTTTCTCATGGAGATCAAATTGCTCCAGCAGAGGAACACATCGCCGTCCGTTGCATAGAGAATCCTCATCTACCACATCCGTCAGAGAGAAACGCATGGAGAAAAGTTTAGCAGTGATGTCATCATTTATAAAATATTTTCGTCGAAGAGCAGCCGCAGATATCAATCGAAGAGCCCGATCGTCAAGCAACCTCCCATGAAGAAGCTTACTATGGAAAACGAGAAGATCTTGAAACGTGAAAGTGTGGCGAAGAATCATCGAGCAAACAGAGAAAATGATCATGGACCTGGCACTTGATCGATGCTCCACGAATCGGAATAACACGATTATCTTCAACTTTCGGGAGTTCAATCCTCAACGAAGACATATTTGCCAACGACTCCATCGAGTTTCCTCACCAATCCAGCATCGTCTTTATGAAGAACACCGACCAAGGACTCGATTCTCTGTGTTTCGGCGAGCTTTGATATCGTCCAAGACCGTGCTCAACGAGAATGCCCTACGCGCGGGAATAAAGAAATTCGGGAGCTCCCTAAAAGAAGACGAAACTTCACGTGGCCCGGTCAACCATCCCACGTCAACATAGCGCTTCAAAGAAAGAACTCATCGTGACGACCCCACGTACGCATCGAGATAATATTACGATCATCCTCATCAACACAGGTTCAGAATGCATCAACAGCCATCTACCGATCCACGTACGGAAGAAGGAAAATAACACGAAAGTGCATTTCTTATACGCGTGCAAACGTCGCGACACATCCCTTCACTTCCACGTTCTTTCCTCCCTCTTTAAAAGACAGATGTAAGTCAAAGAAGACATTAGATGTATTTTGATGAAAATTTTGGTTTTGTAGGTACTTTACCCCTGTGTTCGTGTGTTCTAGTGCCTCTCCCGTAATCCCTCTTGTCCGATTCTACCTCCCTTTCCCTTTCTCCCTCCTTTCTGTCCCCTTTCAATCATTTCACCGTCAGAGGTTAACTTGGGAAATTTTTGCATCAGTGGAGCGATTCGGGAGCATCACTTTTCCCTTCCTTCAAGTATTCTTCCTCTCTTTCAAACGTGTTTAATAGTTCTCCTAAAATCGTCCGTAAGTTCATTGTTGACCGATAAGAGTTCTACCGATTTTTGTCGCATCTCAAATCTTTTCCGAGAACTAAACTGACATATTCTATCTACGCATCACTTCTTATCTACCGCCTACTCATATTTCTCTATTTTATATTCTCTCTTATTATCCTATCTTTTCTCTTTTCGATCCATCTTCTTTATTTTCCACATCATAACTCTTCATCGCCTTTAACATTACCCTCTCCTCCGGTATCTATCATTTCTATATTCTTCATCTCCTCTCTATCATCCTACTAAGTCATCATATATCTTTATATTCCTGAATTATATCACACTATATTCTCACTGATTTATGACCTCATTTCATAGTGATATCATTCACATGTCCTTCATTCATTTGTAGGATTATTTCTTAATTATATCATCATATTCATACATATCCTCATTTTGGAAATTATCCTACATCAGAAGTTGTTCTCAATAATTTCCTACTCGCATCAATACTAAATTAAGTGACCGATTAGGGTTTGACAATTAACCATACCCTAAATCATTCATGAGTCTCGTGTGGATGAAGGATTATACGTATATGGTAATCAATGACGTCAGGGTTCCATGAAAGAGTTCTAAGATATTCTACATCTCCCAGAGCACGTGGTGTAGCTTGGCACCTACAGAGCTGGCGACTCAACCTATCGATGGGGTTAAATCGATCCTTAGTCAATTAATCTATATGTTAATATAGTTAATTGATAAGGAAGACCAATAAGTGTTATTGGGTTGATAGAGTCATTAATTAGTGAGATGTATGGACTTAGAGGGTCACACACATAAGGTCAATGGGCGTCGATGAGAAATAGACATAATAATAAAGGTTTTTGTGAAAATTTCACATTCCTAAAATCTATAAATAAGGGGAGAATGACCATAATAGTGGTGCCCATGCAAGCCTAGTGGAACTTCTCTCTCTTCTCTTCCTCTTGTGGTGACAAGTGTTCAAGAGGAGATCCGATTGTCTAGAGACTGTGTGGATACAACTAAAAGTTGGATGCTTGAACGGTTGGAGAACTCTTTTGAATGATCTATGTAAGTATGAATTTTATTCTATACTAGATGATAGGGTCACCTAGAATGGATGATGAGATCATCTATTCTTGGTGCTTCAACTCTGTTGAATGTTTTGATTCAATACCTTCAGATGTAATCATTGTTTTGATCGAAAATTTGGAGAGCTTGTTGAGCCTCAGATCCCAGCAGCTTCCACGCATCTCTTGATGTCTATCGGGTGCACTTAACTACATCGATTATAACTCATATGATAAATGGCTAAGATCAAACAGTTTAACAAAACGAATCGTTGTCAAATCAGCATGTGTCACGTACCCCCTCATTTAAGAGAAAATAGAGGATCACAATCAACACCACTCGATCACTCGCTCCAAAATGCACCATGTCACTTACATAAAAACATAAAATCATACTTTTCATGACAAAAATCAAGGTGAAATATCATGTATATATATGGCACGATCTTAGCGGGTTAGCTTATATCTATTAATTGATGTGTAACCCACAAATGACATGTAGCACACACACATGCATGTGCCATGTGGCGCACGTACACATCGCCACGTGACGAAACATAATATTCTCCATCGTGTTAGCTGTCATGTCAAATGCGCGATAATAAGCATATACTTTTATTTTTTAAAATTGAATAAAATCTAAAAAAATTTAGAAAAATTCAGAAAAATTCTAGAAAAATCTCAAAAATTAGAAAATTCATAACTTTAAAATAAAACTATAAACTAATCCTTTTTTTTTAATAAAAAATGATAGAAAATAGGTTGAATGCAAAAATAGGGTAATCCATTTCCAAGGTCTATTATTTTGGCATTGACCATTTTTGCATGAATTAAAGGTTAAAATAGTAGAAAGTGCATGTTTGACCTTTTCCAAGGTTATCCACCATTTTCTTGAATGTAACCAATTTCTTGATCTATTTTTAGTTCTTGGTGATCCCTGATGATCATTGATGCATTCTTGAGCAAAAAACCCTGTAGGTTTGGATCAAAAAATCTCAAGTGCATAATAACTTGTGAAATAATCATCATTTTGGTTTTAGTGGGCCATTTGAGAAATTTTTGACAAAAACCTTCATTTTGGTGTGAATTGGAGTGATCACTTTTGTCCATGAAGGTCCATGATGATAAGCTTCTCGAATCTTATGCAAATTAGATTTTTTTTTGTAGTTAGATGCATAATTTGTGCACTCTTAGACCCTTGGATTTGATTTCTTGTCATCTTCCAACTTCTCTATTCATCTTTATCTTCTAGTCATAATGTATCCTCCATTTTTTTCTATTCACTTGGGTTGTTTTTATCATCAATTTCAAACACAATTCCCAATGGATTTGACCTAATTTGCTTATTTACTTGAATTTGTCATTTTTTCAGTGAATTTAGTTTATTTTGGATACAAAATTCCATGCTTAAACAACTGTTCTCAACGATCGCATGAATTATGCTCATCAAATGGCACCATGGATAGATAGTTGGCATATTAGACTTTGATGATTTAGGAAATTCATACCATTTCAAATTTTCAACAAATTTAGGTTTGAATTGGATTTATTTTCCTTACATTACTATTTTTGAGCTAACATTTCAGATTTCATTCCCATGGTGGCCAGAGGAGAGAATTTTGAGAACTTGGTTCGTTTGAGAAAGGTAAAGCACTCGTGTACCCTCCTTTTAGCATGTTTGAAGAAAGTTAAAAATCTCTAAAGATAATGTCAGCTATAATGTTGAGCTTGTGAGTTCTTTTATTGACAAATCATGCTTCTATATGTCGATGATCTAGATCGCGTGTGGTTTTGTCATCATTGTGCATTGATTTCATGCAATAAAATATAGTTCCTTACTTAGTATAGTGTTAGCAAGGTTTGAATCCACAAGGAGCTAAAGTAATGGGGTTATGTGTTCAAAAGAAAGATGAGGGCAGATGAAGATGTGTGAGTTGAAATGGAGCACGTGGAGGTGAGTATGAGAGATAATTTTGAGTTTCTTTTAGAATTAAGATATAAATTAGAAAAGATAAGAGATAATTAGATTAATAGAAATGAAAATGCAGATAATATAATATAAATATGAGAAGAATAGATGACAGTAACAATGGATAAATGCATAGCGAGGGTCACAGTGAGAGATGCATATAGGGTTGGTCAATTTTGATCGAGTCGCCGATCTGATCGTCGCACATCAATCGATCGATCGGCGATCAGCCAAAACTTAATTTTATGATCGATCGATGAAATCGCCGTGATCGAGCTTTAATTCTGATAAATTAAATTCACTCTCTCACTCGCGCTCTCTTGCTCTCTCGCGCTCTTTTGCTCTCTCTCATTCTCTCGCGCTCTCTTGCTCTCTCAGAAGCTCTTCGTTAGAAGCTTCTCCATCGCTGCTTATTCATCGCCTCCTTGATACTCTGCAGTCTGCACATTGCCAGTGAGCCTCAGTTCTGCATAATTTCAATGAAAACATAAACAGTGCAGACGTAAAGACAGTTTTTTTGTAATATTTCCAAATTGGCTGCCCGGAGAGCTGAATCCTCCGGGTGGAAGGAGAATTCCTTCCGACTCCGATCGTTGATCGAGGGAGGAGAAAATGAGAGAGAGTGAAAACGGGGAAGAGGGGGAGAGGAGAACGCCGGAAGGTGAGGGTGACGGAGAACTCCTCCCGCCTAGGCGCGCGAGCGAGAGAGATACGAAGACGAAGAAGGAGAAGTTCTCCTCCCGCCTTTCCTCGTGACGGAAATTCCGTCGCGTGAGAGGGAGCGAGGAGGAGAGGGAGAAGTTTTCCTCTCGCCTCTTCTCCTTGCGATAATGCGATGGAAATTCCGTCTCTCTCTCTTACTGATCGTCGACCTCGATCGATCGACGATCAGCCGACGATCGATCGGCGCACAGACCCCTCTGATCGATCGAGGCGTCGATCTTTTGACGATCGATCTCGATCGATCATGATCGGCCAACCCTAGATGCATACGGAGATGATGTCAAAGCTACTACAATTAAAAAAAACAAAAAGAAAACACATGTCTACTGCGAATGGAGATGTTTACAAGCCAAAATCTAATCTAGACCTTTGCATAAACCTCCTTAGTGTGCCTGTCCTAGGCCGGATAATGCTCAATCCGCTCTGATCACGACCCTTGCTTGCTCCCTTCTCCACTACAAGATTGAGCATCAAAAAATGCTCCTCCTTAGGTCTTGACCTCCTCTCCCTTTCCTTTTGGTAGCCTAATTCTAAGAGAGAGCCAAAAAATGTAAGGAGAGAGAAAATAAAGACTTTTATAGGAGGGTTCCTAAGGTTTAAGTATAAATAGGGGTAAAAGATTCCAATCAATAAATCATTGTTTCCATATTGATTCTTCAATCCAAGGGTATGAATGGATAGAGGGTTAAAATATGAATCTAGCCTAAAAATTTCAGCTCAAAACTCAAGCTAGATTATAAGATACTATGATTTTTATTTAGAGAAATTTTAGTCGTTGATTGAGATCGTGCAATAAGAGTGTGACACCCTCTTATTGTACCCAAAAAAGTTTGTTAGCCTTTATAAGTGCGGAGGGGCTTTTAAAAAGTTTTCAGTTCAAAAATCAGATGGGTATTTTTATAAATATGCTCAAAATCGGAAAAAGTTCATAAAAATTCAGAAAAAATCTAGAAAAATTCTAAAAAAATCCTAAACTTGGAAATTAAATATCTCACAAAATACAACTCCTTTTTCTAAAAAAATTTCTCCATTGGATCAAAAATTTAATCCTCTATCTTTTCAGAAAAAATATCTAAAATCATAAGAAAAAAATTAATGTCTCATGTAATAAAAAATAGTTTGGTCTAACCTCCTTAAAGGTATGGAGGTCGACCCAATATTCACTCAATCAATTTCTGATCATTCTAAAAAAATTATGATGATCCCTCTGCCAAATCTAAACCTCATTTATGACTTATTTCATAAGAATATGGCTGTTTTAATGTTCAAATTTAGTGGAGAGTTATTTCCTCTTCCCTCTTATCGTTATTCATATCCATGCTTTCCTACCTATGTCACTACATCCAAATAACTCATAGAAAATGCGAGAATTAGCACTAAATAGTCAAATGCAGTAAGTCTCATGGTATAAGTAATTGAAAACAATGATGAACGATAAGACATTTTTGTAACCAAATTAGTACTAAATAGATGCAAGTTGAGTATATGAGTGGAATGAAATGATAAATGCAAAAATATCATAAAAACATGATAATGTGCATTATATTAAAACAGAATTGTGTTAAAACCCATTTATAATGATAAAAATGAATGCATCAATGACATGTTATCACATGTATTGTAGGAAATACAATCACTTAGGGAAATCTAACCTCACATGTGTACAGACTGGGGGCGGATTGATTTGAAGGGATTTGAATCACTGCCATGTTGATTTTATTGAGAATTCTTTTGAAGATAAGTATGTATATATCCTTATATATATATATTTCATGTGTTCAAGAAATTTTGGGTAGATAAGAGAAACTCGATGGATAAATTCTCGGCCTTTATGGCAGAGTTGATCAGTGGGTCCTAGACTATAGGGATTAATTATTCATAAGAGTAATTAGTTCTCATGCTTAGGGTTGACAAAATTGTTTGTGGAGCAAAGGCCTATGACTTGTGAGATCTTTCCAACAATGAGAGACCCAGAGCAATATTGATTCAATCACTTTTATTATAATATTATAGCTATTGCTCCTCATCACTTAATTGGCGATAGATTGATGATGTTTGATTATAACATACCTCAACCTAATAGTATGTCCCCATGCATCAACTCACTCATTGCATGAGGGAGTGAGATTCAACAATGATGTGCATAGATTGAATTTACTATCAATCTTGTTACGATTTCCATAGGAAGATCCACACATGCAAAGTGAGGGATTTGCCCAAGAATGTGAATATCTCTATTTCTGGAATATTCTAGTAGCAACAACCAATATGCAACTTTTCCCCTTCAACGTGATGGATAAACTAATGGAGTGGCAGAGAATGTTAACGAAGACTTACAACTCATGGGAAGAATTAGAGAAGCCTTTATCATGAAGTATTTCTTCCCCCGGAAGATATATGCGGTGAAGGCAATTAGAGAATTCACCCAAGGGTTGGGAGAGATTTTTTTTATGAGGCGAGTGGACATTTATAAAACCTCATGAGATAGTGTATTCACCCAATGTTTAAAGTTATGAGCTAATATACGTTTTCTATAATTTTATGGGAGCACTAGATAGATATTTACTTGATGTTGGAGCTATATGCTCATTTTTTAAGAAAATTTGAAGAAAAATCTATGAAGATCATCCATAAGGCGGTAGAGACCAGCCATCACAACGTGGCAAAATCTTTTGTGCTAGCAGCATCCTAGCATGGATTGGAGGCATGTAGGATGTAGAGGCACAAGAAATGGGGATATTGATGGCCAAAATGGACAAAATGGCTTAAGTGAAAATTTTACTATTGGACCGATTGAATATCAAAAATGGAAATGAAGGACTTGCACCATCACCTTGCATGCATTGCTTGAATTTCAAGCATGTGGAGCTGGATTGCTGATATAATAACATGAAAAGTCAAGGGAATTTCAAATAAGATACATCAAACCAAAATGGACCAAATCAGCAAGGAAGATCAAACATACCAAATTCATATTCAAATAATAATTATCGATGCTATTATAGTAATTCTTCTCATCAAATTGGTGGATCTGGGCACAATTTAGACCCTAACTATCGATCCTAGTCTTATAGAGAAGGTACTTAACAACAGATGTGATCAAGAGAATATCATATGGGCAGCATGGATCCAACAACTTATATGTGTTGGGATCTTAGGTTCGACAAGCTCTCCAAAGTTTTGGCCAAAACAATGATTGCAACAGAAGATGTTGAATCAAAACAATCAACAAAATTGAAGCACCAAGAATATATGTTCTTATCATCTAGTATACAATAAAATTCATACTTATATAGATAATTTGAAAGAGTTCTTCAATCGATCAAGTGTCTAGCCTCTAGCGGTTGCCACACAGTCTCCGGACGATCGGATCTCCTCTTGAAAACTCGTCATCGCGAGAGAAAGAGAAGAGAAGGGAGAAGTTCCACTAGGCTTGCATGGGCACCTCTATTATGATTGTTCTCTACCTATTTATAGACTTTGGGAATATTTAATTTTCACAAAAACCATTATTATAATGTCTATATCCATCGACGTCCATTGACCTTATGTGTGTGACCCTAGGTTCACCAACGATAGTTAATGACTCTATCAACCCAATAACACTTATTGGTCTTCCTTATCAATTAACTATATCAAGATATGGATTTATTGGCTAATGTTCGATTTAACCTAATCGACATGTTAAGTCGCCATTCCCGGTGGGTGCCAAGTTACAACACGTTCTCTGGGAGATATTGAGTGTATCAGAACTCCTTCATGGAACTATGCCATCATCGGTTACTGTGTATGCATAATCCTTCATCCACACGAGACTCATGAATGACTTAGGGTATGGTGAAATGTCAAACCCTAATCGATCACTCAATTTAGTATTAATGCGAGTAGGAAATCATTGAGAACAACTTCTCTAATATTTCTACTACCTTAGCCAAGGATTGAACCGCATCTCATTCCTTGAGTCGATCTCTGACGAAGTGAATCCGTGGGGTCATTGAAAACATGCGGATAAGCATCAAAACTCACCAATTTAATGAAATAATCATAAATTAGATAGCATAGTGATGAATAAGGGTCGAATCCACGGAGAATTAAGATAATGAAATGAGGTGAGAAATTATAGATTTTGATAAATTTGAAAAGAGAACTTGAAGGCGAATGCACAGAATCAAAAATCACTGAATTTGTATCAGGATTCGCAGAGAAATCAACGAGCGAATCAAAGAGAAATTTCTGAACGAGAAGATTGCAAAAAACTAAAATTAAAATTAAAATTGACTAAATCTACGATTCAAAATTAAAATCTAATGTTATAGGAAGAAAGATTAAGAGGAAAACACGATTTCTAACCCAAGATAGCACTCGGATTGATCCAATTTCTTGCTAGATCAAAGGCTTTTCATTATACGAATTCGAAGACAATCGTTGGCATTCAAGAATCAATTTCTCCCTATTCTCACAATGAAATCTCACTTTCAAGCACTTCATGTACGCAGAAATCGATCTAGAAGCGATATGAAGCAAGAGATTTAAGGATTGTGGTGTCTAAATAGTTCGATTACTAAAAAAACCCAAGAATGATTTATATCGTCAAAGAACATCTCAATTTATGTGAAAAATTGGGCGTGGCCATTGGATTTGACTCTTCATCTTCAATCAATGACTTAGATGAAACGCTTGGATGTGAATCGTTGCCATTAATTTACGTTTGTTCGATCGAAGATGAAGCATCCATATTTTTTTCACGTCGTGTGTGAAGAAGAATCGTCGCGCGATCGCATTCGTTCGATCAGAAATCACCGTTTGAGATATCATCATGCGTCCATCAAAGTCCATCGGGCGCACTTTAATCTATGTTGTTATAACTCTTCATATCAACGCTTGAGATTAAAATGTTTTAAAATCAAATCATCGCTCAATCAGATTTTGTCGCGTATTCCTTCACTTCACTGAAGATCGACGCTCAGGATTAAGTCACGCGATCAGATGCTCCACACGACACCACGTGACCTACGCACATAAAAACATAAAAATAGTCCCACATGACGAAAAAAATCAGAAATCCGATGGGTATATAAGTCCTGCAATCTTAATGGGTTAGCTAAATCCATTAATGGATGCTTAACCCACTAATGATGCAGGTAAATTTCACATGCACATGTGTGCCACGTGGCGACACGTAAACACCCGCCATGTCGCCTGCCACGTCAATGCACGATAAAAAAATATATTTTGGTATTCATTTTAATTCAAAATAAATCGAATTAAACTCATAAAAAATTCATTAAATTTTATAAAAATCTCTAAAAATTAGAAAATTCATAAAATTTAAAATGCAACTCAAAATTAATCTAAATGTATTTCATTAGATTAGAAATTAAATTATATATCATTCTAAAAAGTCAAATTTAACAAATAACAATAGAATAAATTTTTATTTAAAAAATACGCTCCTTTCTTTTAGAATTTAAAACTTAGAGAAATAAGTGAGTGTATAAATAATATTTTCTCTTATTATTTAACCTCAAAACATAATTATAATCTCTAATAAAAATGGGGATAATATAATCTGAAAATAATTTTCTTTAATTTATCATAATTATCCCTAAATTAGTGCATTTTGAGATTATAATTTATTTTCATAAAATGATCAATAAATACTAAAAAATATGATAACATGCATTAGAATGGAATATTTTATGACTTAATTTGCATTAATATTCATATATTTTCATGTATAATTTGTATGTTATCATATCTGAAGTCAAAGGCGAAGGATATAGATAAGTCCAAATTACCCTGATTAATTGTTTCGTTGTGCCTTTATTCGGAATTAATCAATAAAAGTGTATATAAAAGAAATTTTCCCTTTAAACTCCTAGCTATCTAAGGGAGGCTGTGGCAAAGTTAACTTTTTTTAATTCAAAACTTCTTCTCAACCAACTAATCTCAACAGTAACAGAAAATTATTACTAAAGTCAACGCAGTATGATCTCATCGTAGATATTTTCAACGTCACCTTATTCTCGATTACTGTAATTTTTTTTATTATTAGTCTAAAAAAGGTAGACTTCGTGGAGAAAGTTTAATTTCCCAATAAGATTTTTAAAGGAAATTCATAATTTTTCTTTAATCCAGATCTAGTATCTGGATTTTAAGGGTTGACTTTCATCCAGATCTAGTATTTATTTCATCTTAAATCCCCTATATCTATTTTATTCGTCTTATCCCTTTAAATTTCTATTGTCGTCTTTATGTGATTGAACAATTGATTTCTCTCTCTCTAAAGCTAATGAATGTAGAATATCACTGATTTAAAATCTCTAGAAATTAAATCAGAACAAATTTGATTGAGTGAGAGTAGTAGCTTGAGTTTTCTAAGAAAATCTCAAGAATGAAAGGAAATTAATATGATATTGATTTCATTTCTTTTATTTTATTTTTATTCTTTTTTTGACCGAAAACAAAAAGAAAGCACTATCGAAATTAAAGAATGAGCGGTCTAAAACTTAAAATTGATTTTGAATTGAACACAAAAAAAACTAATAAAGCATTAGAAATGTCGTAAGTTTCAACTTCAAACAACAAATCTGCTAAAGAAATAATTCAACTCTAAAGAAAAGAAAAGAAAGGAAAACAAATTTCTAAACCTAAACTGATTCTAACAAACCTCCTTGCAGCTTTGAATTGAAGTCATCAACTCGATGAGCTACTCAAAGTCGTTAGCAATCTCTAGAATGGATCTTAACCTTGTTGTGTCCTCAAGGAAAACAAGACCAACTTTGAGTAACTTCCCTCTCTCTTTATGCTTTCTGAATTCGTGATGCAAGTACTCGCGAATTCAGTAAGATGTTTGATGTGTCGCTTTGCATACACCATTGTGCTACATGCCCCTATTGCTCGCATTCTTCTTATATTATCCCTGATTGGTTGAGGACAGCTCGTGTGTTTGAGTCGCGTACACTTCAGGTGAGTTGAGACATGATCTTGCAAAAATTGTTGTATATGCATCTTTACGCTTGCATTTTGATTGGTCCCTACCATTTGCATATGTATCCTGTCGAAAATGCTTCCAAAGCTCATTAGTCACAACCGGCCCATTAAGGGCATTGGTAAAATAAACTAAAATTATGGAAAAAAATAATGAAAATGACTACAATATTGAAGAGATTAGTCTTTCATATATGAACAGAGATTTGATTTATTACTGCTATTATTGAAGACAATCTCTTCTTTACAATTCTTTTGATTAAGCCTTTAACAATCTCTTAATGGACCTAATTATTTCTAATTAAGGTTTCCATTTCATATAGAAGTGGAAATCTTTATTTTGGTCATAATATCATGATAACATGCAAAAATGATGACCGGTTATTAAATTTAAAGACAAAAAATGCAACAAGAATAGATGGTTTGGATGCACAATTTGCTTGTTATCAGATATTATGTGGGCTATCAATCAATCATAGTTCCATGTATCTTGTTTATGTTCGTTAAAATAAAATTTATTAATTTTATTTCTTGTCTGATGTTTGTAATGAAGTCAATGAGTGATGAACTCGATTACGCGTGTCTTCCGTCGTTGTTTTGTATCGATTTCATGCAATAAAATTTATATTTCCTTACTTAGTATAGTGTAAGCAAGGGTCGAATCCACAAGGAGCTGAGGTAATGAGATTAGATATTTAAATGAAAGGTGAGAGAACGTGGAAGAAGTGAGAGCTTGGAAATAAGTGCAAATGTAAATGCGGCATGTAGAGATGAATATGAGTGATAGTTTTTAAATTTCTTTTTTTAATTAGGAGAAAAATATGAATTCCAATGGAAAAACAATGTAGAAAGAAATGAAATTGGGATGAGATGATGAGAAGGTGAGAAGAGTGGTTGGCGGCAGCGATGGATCGACGAATCGATGTGAAGCGATAGGGAGAGAGAGTTGCAAGTATCGATGATGTCAAAGCCACTATATAAAAAAGAAAAATAAGAAAGAAAAATAAAAAAAAGGAAAATACAAGTTTACTGTTTATGAAGATGATGAACACAAGCAAGAACTCAATCTAGATCGTCGCACAAACCCCGTCGGTGTGCCCGTCCTAGGCCGGGTGATGCTCAATCCGCTCCGATCACGATCTTTGCTTGCTCCCTTCTCCACTACAAGGTTGAGCATCAAACAATGCTCCTCCTTGGGCCTTGACCTCCTCTCCCTTTCCTTCTGGTAGCCTGATGCTAAGAGAGAGCCAAAAAAATGCAAGGAGAGAGAAAATGGAGGCTTTTATAGTGAGTTCTTAGGGTTTGAGTGTAAAGAGGGGTAAAAGAGTCCAATTATTAAAATCATTTTTTTTCAAGCTTGATTGTTTGATCCAAGGGTATGGATGGATAGAGGGTTAAAAGATGAATCTAGAAATAAAATTTCAGCTCAAAAATCCATCTAGATCATGAGATATCATGATTTTAATTCAGAGAAATCATAGTCTTTGATTGAAATAGTGTAGAGTGGCATTTCTGTAAATTACTGACTTCGAAAATTCCAGTAAATGAGAGGGGTATTTCTGTAATTTTTTACTTTAAAAATCGGAGTGGCATTTTTGTAAATTTCTGACTTCGAAAATCGGAGTGGCATTTTCGTAAATATGCTCAAAATCTGAAAAAGTCCCTAAAAAATTCAGAAAAATTCCAGAAAAATCCCTAAACTTAGAAATTGAATATCTCACAAAATACAACTCCTTTTTTCATGAAATTTTCTCCATTGGATCAAGAATTTAATACTCTATCTTTTTATCCCAAAATATCTAAAATCATGAGAAAAAAATAAGGTCTCATTTAATAAAAGTTAAGCTTGGTCCAACCTCCTTAAAAATAAGGAGATTGGCCCAATATTCACTCTAAATCAATTTTGGATTAACCTATAAATCATATGATGATACCTTTACCAAATCCAAATCTCATTTACCGCATTTCATAAAAATATGGCTGTCTTGGTGTTCAAATTTAGTAGAGAGTTGTTTCCTCTTTCCTCTTATCGTCATCCATATCCATGCTTTCCTACTTGCATACCTATGTCCCTACATCCACATAACTCATATAAAATATGAGAATTCAACTACTTGACTTTAAAAGAGTCAAATGGGGTTAGTCTCATAGTATAAGTAATTGAAAAGAATGGTGCATGATAGGACATATCTATTTGTTTACTAAATTAGCACTAAATAGACACAAGTTGAGTATATGAGTGGAATGCAATGATGAATGCAAAAATATCATAAAAAGATGATAAAGTGCATTATATGACTAAGAATTATGTGTTAAAACCTATTTATAATGATGAAAATGAATGCGTCCATGACACGTTATCAATGAGCATATAAAATGGCTAAGTGAATTATGATGATATCATAATACACTGATCACTAGTATTTAAACATATGTTCTAAGCATTCTTATTTGTGGGGTATTCGATAAGGACATCGAATTATCCGGAAAGAATAACATTATTTGATTTGACACATATGTTGAGTATGGTTGATCCAGTAGCCATCGGTGTAGAGACGTTAAGGATAAATGGTGGTGCACTTTGGAGAAAGAGGTCACTGAATTAATATGTATAAATTCATGAATGGTATTATACCTAACTGTCAATCAGGTTTATTTATGTCACAACTGTATATGTAGTCTTTTGACTTCGGACATTAAAGATATCTTGTGGATGGATGAATGTGTCTTGATTATGACTTATGAATCTCTAGCCAATAGATCTCTAAAATGTCATACATTGAATACAACATAAAGTTCTCAAAGATGATTGTGTGGTCAAGATGAGATAATTTTGCCCTCAATATTTGAGGAGATTGACTCAAGGAATGAGATGCGATGAAATCCTTGGCCAATGTAGAAGAAATATCAGATAAATAGTTTATGATGATTTTATCTACGCATTAGTATTAACTTGAGTGACTAACTAGGGTTTGATAATTGAAGATACCCTAAATTATTCCTCGAGTCTTGTATGGATGAAGGATTATATATGTATGATAATTATTGATGTCAAGGTTCCATATGAGAGTTCTTATACACTTCATATCTCGTAGAGTACGTGACGTAACTTGGCACCTAACAGGATGGCAACTCAACTTATTGATTGAGTTAAATAGATCCTTGATTAATTAATTTATATGTTGATATAGATAATTAATAAAGTTTAACCAATAAGGTGTTATTGGGTCTATAAAGTTATTAACTAGTTTGATATATGGACCTAGAGGGTCACACACATGAGGCCAATAGATATCGATAGATATAGACATAATTATGAGGGTTTTAATGAAAAATTCACCTTCTAAATGCGTATAATTAAAGGGAAAATGACCATGATTTAAGGTGCCCATGAAAACCTTATGTGGATTCTCTCTTAGTAAAAATCTTTGAAGAGGAAATCCGACCATCCAACAATCGTGTAGATACTGCTAGAAGCTAGACACTTGAATAGCTTCAAGAACTCCTTCACGGGAACCTTGTAATTATGTTTTCTCATAACACTAGATGATAGGATTATCTATTCTTGGTGCCTCAATGTTTTGAATATCTGATTCGATGTATTCTGTTGCACTCAATGTTTTGATAACAAAATTTGGAATACTTGTCGACCCTCTGACGAAGCGTTTTGTGCAATCGTTAAAACACACAAACGTCGGTAAAACAAAATTTATAATACCGAACTCACAATGACAAAGATATAAAATCAAGTAAAGTGTAAGTATCGGGTCGATCCACACAGAACAAGGTTGATTTTTATTACAGAGCTAACTTGGTCAAACTTAGGTTTAATTCAAGATTTTAAGAAGTAGAAATGAGATTTTATCAATAGAAATGATATAAATATATGAGATAAGATATTTTAATAATTAAGATCTCTGATTTGACAGAGAAATGTCAAAAGTCAAAGTCAAAGCATTGACTTTGACCAACAGTTGACTTCTGTAAAATCAGAGAATAAAAAGGGGTCAGAAGATTACAAAAATTATATATTTAGAATTTATAGAAAAAATGGAATTTATTGATATAAAATTCGTGAATTTTTTATAAGAAATGGATTTCCTATAAATTATTGAAAATCAAAGATCAGAAAATTCCCGAAATGAACACTTCAGAGAAAATGTGTCAAATTAGCTTATCAAATGATATCTAAATCTTGACATTTCATATATCAATAGAAAGCTAGAAACTAGAGGATTCCAAAAAAACAAAATTATCAAATTCCAAATTATATTTTGAAAGTAATTGATCCCGCAAGTCAACGCCCAAATTCAGAGGAAAAATGAAAAGTGGTTGGTCAAAACGTTAAATTGAGGGGTCAAATGATCTTGGAATTTGACGAATTTTCTATCCAAGGAAAGCTGATGAAATAAGGGAATCTAATAAAACCCGAATCAAGTGATTCAAAATTATAATCAAAGAGATATCCTATTTTCAAAATCAGCAAACATTTGGACTAAAATTGGGTAAAATTGAAGGACACAATGACTTAAAACACAAAATTAACGTTCTAAAACTAATGAAAACTCAAATTACCGTAAGATAATTGATCAAATCTCACTGCTAACCCAATTTCCGCGAAGATGGGGCTTCAATTCATGTCGATTGAAGTGAATTTGCATAGTTTCTTCCTTGGCGGACATTCGGTGTTCGAGGGGAAAATTCGATGAAATCCAACGATTAATCACGATGAATCCTGACTTAATCGGGTCGCGATCAAGTCTAAATGCAGGGGAATGGTGATGAACTCAAAATTTTCCTTCAAATTCTCTTAATTGCTTCACGAATCGATCAAAAGTTAAGGTTCAAAGGGAAGAACATCGATATTTAAAGGAGATTCCGCCCGAAAAACGTGGACTGTTCGATATTAAGAAGCTCATATGGATGTCCTTGATCATGCACGCAAGATGAGGCACGATCCCACAACGCGAGCCCACGTTTTCCTTTAATTAGAGCCGTCTGATGATGATCTAAAGCTCCAGAAGTGTCCACGTGTCGCCCCACGATCCCACGACGCGACCCATGCTTCCCGCTTCTTTTGCCCATTCGATGAAGATTGAACCGTCCTGATGCATCCACGCTTAGCCCAAGATCGCCGAAATCGTGATCAATCTGGAGCGTTCGATCTCTTCACTTAAATGTCCCTTTAGCGCACGTGTTAAATCAGCGATCCGGTGGACTCCGTGACCACGCGATGGACGCATCGCGATCTGATCCGACGCCCACCATGCTGCCATGTCGCCTGCAAAAGAGAACTTCCGCGAGGACATAGTCCCACATGGAAGAAAAAGAAGAATCGGGCGAGCTTATAATGCGGAGTGGTTTAACGATATTGCGTTACCGCCCCAATCCTATAACTATGGCCCACTAACCCGTGGGCCCTCCAAATGCCAGCCCCCTGCCATGTGGCGCCACTTGGGCGTCCGCGTGGACTTGCGTGGCCCATGCCACGTGTCCGCGCTACCTGTGTGCCGCCTGTGCTTCACCTGCTCACTGCGTGGGCCTCGTGGCTCTGTCACGTGGCCTTGCGTGCCGCGTCGCATCTATGCGGGTCCCGCGTGTCTTGTCAGCCTTGCACGCCACGTCAGCCCCACGGTCCTGTGGAATTAAACCCCCTTTTTAGCCTTTTTAAATAAGTAAAAATCAATAAAAATCAAATTAAAATCGAATTAAAATCCATAAAACTTCAAAAATTCATAACTCAAGAAATACAACTCCTTTTAATCTCAAATTTTCTCCATTGGATCACACATTTCTTCATTTTTAATATTATGTCATTTAAAATATCATTTCAAAGAAGAATGTAAGATGAACTTATAATTAACTTAGATCATCCTCACATTTTCATCTTGGAATTTATCCTTCAAAAACATGCACTAAAGTCAAAGTAATTCAAGAAAATAGATTAACTTCTATTGATTTCAACTTTGCAAAAGATTACTCATCAATCAAGCTTATAATTAACCCTAAATTATGCACAAATAGAGACTTTAGTGACATGTCATATCAATGGAGAAAATTCATAAAAACTATGATAACATGCATTATATTCACATAAAATAAGTATAAATATGAGTTAAATAAGATAATAATTTAAGTTATAAATGCATGTTATCACCCTCGTATCCCAAAAAAAGGACCATGTACACAATCATGACATGAATCAAGCTAAGTATAATATCATTTAAGAATTTATATATATCAATTCATTGAACTCTTTCTCCAAAAAGCACCTACTATCTATCCTTGGTGTCTTTACATTGATGGCCATGGGATCAACCATACTTATCAAATTGAGTTAGATTAGATATTATTATTCTTTTAGGATAATTCGATGTTCTTCTTGAATATCCATGAATATCAATATTTAGAACATGTGTTTTAAGACTATGATCACTATGTTATGATCTCATTATAATTTACTTAGTATCACAAATGCTGATACACTTCATTACAAATATCACTTAAGAATGATAATGAATGTACTTAAACTTGCTCTAAAAATAAAGAAAATGATACTGGTAATTTCTAGCAGCCATCAATTAACAGGATGGGCTCCTTATGAGATGGCCCCACTTACTAGAATAAGAGGACAGAGATGAAGGCATGCGTCAACTTGGGTGGTTGACATGCACCACAATAGATAGAGAGAGACTCCAATCAGATCTAGATCATTTTCGATGATTTTTCAACCCTAAAAGGCCATTGAAATTAATAGTCATGCCCATCGGGTACATCGATTTAATTTAATGGTAAATTAATTTGACTGAATTGTAAATCACCACAGTGATGTTAAATATGGGTAATTAATTTGAGACCATGTTGAAAAATAAACATTTTTCTAAATCAGTAATTTTTTTCACAAACTAGACTATTACATCAATTTTTTGTTAAGGGCCCACCAAAAATAAATTACACACTAGTTAACCATGATTGTAGTGCCAGAATGGGCCTCAATAAAAAATGATCTCAGAAAATGTACAAATATGCTAAATTATAATTGAATAGAATTATTTTTTTAAATGATAAAAAAAAACTTCTAGCAAGATACTTCAAGAGTGGTCGATTAAATAAAAAACTAAAAAAGGGTAAAACATAATCTTGCTCTTCCCTTAACTTTCCTATCAATAAACTCAATTTTAATTGTGTCAAATTGAATCATCGATCATGATTGTGATCAACGATCGTTGATCATGTGATTGATTTTAGACAAATCCTAGAATAGGTTTGATCACGGTGACATCCATTGCAGTGTCAATCTAACTTTATGATTTCTTATGATTTTGAAATATTTTATTACCCGATTAAGATTTGGTGATATTGGTTTCGATTGTTGATCATGGCTTTCACTAAATGATCGATTTGAAATTGAGTCGATAATGATGGCAGAAGACTACCATCTATTACTTGCTCTCTCTCCTGGCTCTCATCCTCTCCATGACCTTTTCCCCTCACTCTCCATGCATGCTCGGAGTGTGTGATGGTGTATGTATTTGACAAACAAATTAATCTTTATAGAAGAAAGTTATCATTAAAAACAGCTCAATAAGTCCAAGTGGAGAGGGAAATATCAAACTAGAGAGAGAAAGATAAAGAGAGTCAAATAGAGATGCTCAATTACAATCAAATACAAAATATTTAAAATACTTTGTTTTTCAAAAACACCAGAAATATTTAAAATTGTTAAGATAATTGAAAGATGTAGTAGCTGATGGATAGAGGGAGCGTATACGTCTCAGTGTTTATACTCATGCATGCCTAGGTATATGCACGAGTAGCACGACCTGTCGTGTGGTCAACCATGCTGCACGTGACGTGCCTTGACTACGTGCGACAATCCTTTGGGGGTGGTTCATGCTTCCTTTGGCGCGGGCTCTAGGGATGGAAGATCAGCATGGCACTTTCACGTGCTCGCGTCGTGCATCATGCCGGGCCGTACGTTTTGAGTGGCATAGATGGTATACATACAAAAATGAAATATAATAATAATCTTTTTTTAGAAAAAATAGTTTCAATAAAAATAAATTTACTGGGTATTCGAGGAACGAAAAGAAGAGAGGGAAAGTAGAGAGAGAGTCGGACTGTCTGGTCACTGGTTCCTGGTCACTTGGTCAGGTAGAGTGCGCAGATACTCTAGACAGAGGAAATCCGTGTTTACAGAGAAAGAGGGGGAAAGATGGCAGGAGAGCCGCCAGGAGCGAAGAAGAGAGGAAGACCGCGGAAGATTCCGACGGAGGATTCCCCCGGCAGCGCATCCACTGCTAGATCCTCTCTGCTGGCTGCGGTGCGGAGGAGCGGTCGGCAGAGACGGCCTCGGCGAGCGAGGGATTTTGCGGATTACGGCGACGAGGATGACGATTTCTATTGGTGGGAGTTGTCTTCGGATGAGGATGCGGGGAAGAATAAGGCGGAGGATGATTTGGAGCCGAGGAAGTTTAGGTTGCTCCAGAAGCTTCCGTTACAGTCGGACGGATCTGGCGGTAGCGGCAGGGGAGGAAGAGGAAGAGGTTTGTGTTTTTTTGGTTGTTGTGGTACCTTTGAAATAATTCTTTTTGGATAGCTTTGAATCGATTGAGATAAGATCGAGGGTTCAGTATTTTGTAATGACGAAATGCTGACATTATTCAACCCTTTTCTTCTGTATTTCATAGTATAGACCAGTTGCTACCCATTTTTGGTCTGCTATTGTTGTTTTTTGTTCTGATTATTTTGGAATTATTCTTATTCGATAGTTTTGCGAGGGCCAATATGAGATTAGATGTTCGGTATTCGGGAATTAGGTAATGTAGGACCTTGTTTTACGCTGTTCAACCCTTTTTCTGTTGCATATGAGATTTTGGAACGCTGTCTTTGCTAGTCTTTCTATATTTGCTTTTTGTCGTGATCATTTTGGGATAATTCGTGTCAGATAGTCGTGAGTCGATTGAGATAAGAGTTGGGGGTTCAGTATTGAGGAGTTAGGAAAGGTAGACACTTATTTTAGACTATTCTACCCTTTTTATATCAGAATTAGGAGCTTCTAATAAAGATAGTGCAATAGAAGCTCCTAATTTTTTTTAAAGATGAGGGAGAAGGGGGCATCATTCCGGGTGCCCTTCTCCCTCATCTTTAAAAATAAATTAGGAGCTTCTATTGCACTATCTTTATTAGTCTTCTATCATTGTTTTTTTGTTGTGATCTTATTGGGATAATTCTTATTCGATAGTTTTGAATCTGTCCAGACAAGACAAGGGTTCGTTGTTGAGGGATTAGGAAATGCATACGTTTATCATCTACCTTTCATCGTTTATTTGTTGTGTATCAGAGTTTAGATCAGTTCTTGAATTGTCTTTTTCTTTTTCACTATTCAACCTGCTCTACTTTTTGTGACTTTCTTTTGGATCATATGTTTTATTAACTCCAATGCGAGATTATCTATTTCAATGGAAGAAGTGCTTCTCGTCAATGCTTCAGAAAGAATTAATCTCTCGTTGTCTCTCAGTAAACTTGAAAACTTAAAATTAGGGTTCTGTTGCTCGCTATATAATATAGATTTGACTTGTGATTTCATTTTTCAGATTGGAGGAACAGATTATACGGAGGAATGTGATGAACCTGCTTCAGGCATTCCTCTCGCTCCTCACCTTCTTTCTATGCTCTCTCTCTATCAGTAATTGTCATGCTTAAGACTACTTTTCTTCTTGTGTTTTTTTGCAGCTCCAGTCTTCACCCCACTCCCGGATAAGAAGACTTTGGAGTCAATCCTTGACAAATTACAGAAGTGGGCATAATATTTTGAACTGGGAAGAATAGGGATTTCAGATTATGTTATCTTGATCAAATGATTTCAATTTTGTGTAGGAAGGATATCTACGGGGTCTATGCAGAGCCCGTTGACCCTGATGAGGTTGGACTTTCTACAGTTTCTGGCCTCTCTCTGATTGGAGAGAATTAACATGCTCTTTCTCTCAGCTACCTGACTATCATGACATCATAAAGCATCCAGTGGACTTTAAGACCATAAGGAAGAAGCTGGCTGATGGCTGTTATACAGATCTTGAAAAATTTGAGGTTAGATCTCATCACACTTATTCTCTGAATCAAAGTTATTTTTAAAAAGTCAGCTCCTTTATGAAAAATCAAACATTTGTGTCTGAAAGATTTAATCAACATTCATCTGTTTAATTACGTCTCAAATTTAATTTAAAACCCTTAATTTAACAATTGGTGGTCCTTTCCTTTAACTCGTTGTCATGTCTCTCTCCTTGCTCATTGAGTGATGCAATAGATTTGTCTCTTATCACTTACTGTTTGAAGATAGCTGCGACCCTAGATATCGTTCTTCTCTCTCTCTCTCTCTATCTAGAAAAATGCCCGAGTTATTCTTCTTTGTTATTCTTGTATGGTCTGCTCTTTTTCTGGAAAATCTGTGTCAGATGGCAGGATGAAGGTCTTATCCACATTTACGCTTTATTTCAAATCAAACGGTTTTCCCAAAAACCCAGGTTTCTTCTTCAGTTCTTTGATCGTTTCTCTTGCATTGCGTGGCAGGTCGATGTAGTTGTGAAATAGAACTAAATGTCTCCTATCTCGTAATGTCAGAGGAAAGATGAGACCTTAGTTAAATCCTCGCTCATTTCTCTAGAAAGTCATCCTAATTATGTTTCTGGGTTATTCTCGGAAAGTGACCTCCTTTTGGGGAACCCACATCAGATGCTGAATGTTAATCTTTTTATTCATGTGCTATATTCAATTCTTATTACCAAAAATGTGAATCCTTCAACACTTGATAACTTCCTTGAATCTAAATCTTTGGATTTTATCACTTGAGGTTAAGGGAGCGATGAGATCCTTCTCTCAGTTATTCTTTGAAATACAGCTCCTTTTTGAAAAAAAAAATCCATGTCAGATGGCTGAATGCTAATTCTGTTGAAGCTCGGTTTGCTAAAATTGCAATCTTGTAAAATCCTCAGAGTGATGTGTTTCTCCTCTGCACTAATGCCATGGAATACAATGCTCCAGACACCATATATTTCAGACAGGTTAGCTTTGACACTTTTCAACGTCACTAAAACACATTCCATTAAACATGCCCTTGACACGTCATCTTTTTTAGCAAAGGCACACTCCATACAAGAGCTGGCGAGAAAGAAGTTCCAGAGCATTAGGACGACCAGGAAAGAGTTGACCAATTCTGAGGGGAAAAATTTGACAGCAAGACAGGCTGAAATGGCTCATGCTTCTAGTGGTGATGTCATCAATGACGTCATTGCCTTGCCAGAAAATGTTCCCCAGCAGCCTGTCAGCATCAGTGGAAACATGGACGGGAGATTGATGAATGACAATAAATTCTTGAAGGGGGAGGATTATTCTGGTAAAAGCAAATAAGTTGATTTTATAAACGTTTGAATAGTTCTGGAAAATAAGATCGTTAATATCTTTATTGTTGTCTTAATTTTCAGTTAAAAATCCTCCCAAGATTGAGGGGTAAATCTGAAGCACCCAATGAAGACCGCCGGTCAACCTACCCAAACCACGTTGACATGGAGTTCTCTTTGTTTGACCACGACCAGAGGCATTTGGTTCCTGTTAGTATTCAATATTTTCTCTCTAGTGGAAATTAAAATAGAGTCTGAAATACTCTTTTCTGCAATTTTTTTCATGAATTAGGTAGGGCTTGAAGGATCCCAGTATTCTTATGCAAGAAGTCTGGCCCGTTTTGCCGGCCCACTTGGGCCCACTATCTGGAAAATCGTTTCAAGGAGAATCGAACAGTCCTTGCCTCCTGGAGTGGGCTTTGGGCCTGGTTGGGTCGGAGATTATGAGCCACTTCATCAGGGCCCATATGTTTTAGATATGTCAGAGAATCAGAAAGAGAGGAGCTTCATGAATGATGTCAGCCCTAGTGTTCGTGGCAGGCCATTGATTATGGCAGACAGGTCAGGGCCAAGGTGGCTTCAAAAACCAACTGCACCAATGCAAGGTGACCAGATAAAGAAATGTGAGAGATTTGGTCAAACTCAGGTTTCCCAGCCTACTGATGCAAGATTTGGTCAAATGGGCTATGCTAGATCATCTACAGATTATCAAACTGATCTTTCTCATGGAAGCCTAGGTCCCACCGGTCAATTAGGTCAGATCCTCTCCAGAAGTGGCACCGGAGCTCTTACCCAGGAGAAATTTGGTCAAACACATTTGGACACCAAGACTCTTGCTGATGCAAGGCTTGGTCAAATTCCTGTTGACATCAGAGTCAGTCAACCCTTGAGAGGATTTGGCCAAAACCTTATTGGAAATGTCAACCCAGTTTCTCATTTTGACCCATGGGTTTTTTCTGGTGGGAGGTTTGGTCAAAATCCCAGTGGAAATGTCAACTCAGTCTCCAATTTAGACCCTCGAGCTTTTGCTGATGGCAGATTTGTTCAAGCCCCTGCTGCGCGGTTGACTCCATCTCCTCATTCTAGCACCTTCCCGAGTCACCCCAGTATGAGTCACAATCAGTCAACAGGACCAGTCAACTTGACCAAGTCAATGGCATACACCGAAAATCTTAACTTACACATGAGAGGCAACGCAATTGATGCCGTAACCACTGCTGCACCGACCCGAATGTCAATTGGTAGACTGCCGCCGCCTCCACGCCCTGACTCAAACTTTCAGAATATGGGTCTACTAGTCAACGGTTCAACAGGTGAAGAACAACGAGGGGGTCAGAATAAGAATCTTCCAGGCATCCTGCAAGTCCACCATGATGTCTTTGCACGCCAGGCATGCTGGCAGGGGTTGACTCCTCACTGGCAGGAACGGAAGAATGAGAGCCAAGCACCAGATCTCAACGTTGACTTTCAGAATCCTAAGTTGCCTGTCCAGCAGTTTCCGAGCATTTGCGGCGACCCCCCTCAGCCTGATCTTGCCTTGCAGCTCTGAGGAGGTACGCTTTATATTACGATACCTTTGTCATGGTATAGTATGGGTCGATGATATTCGAGGGGGGTTGCAGGGTTGAGGCCCGGAGAGACAATTTCCTCTTTTTTGGGTGGGGACATATTGGAATGAAGTTTGGAGAGAGGGTAGGAATGTTGTTTAGGAGCCCTGAATGTATCATGATAGTATGAATATGTAGGCCCTTTTTGCAGTAGTAAGTCCAGGGTTTTAGAAATCTGGCCAAAATTTTATATTCATCCTTAACGAATTGGACATGTCACTCTAGAAATGTGGAGAACGATTGCGTTCAAGATGTAATGTTTTTGTCAGTTTCATTCAGATATCTCTCGAGGATTCTAGTATGGGCTGACAGTTCCTCATTGGAAACATGAGAGAATACAAATAATCTCATCATGCCTCTATACAATCACTCTCTCTCTCTCTCCTCCATTTGAAGTATTGATGTCAAACATGCCCATCTTGTAAGATGTCAACCATGATGATACAATGCATAGTCGTGGACGAGCAATCATTCTTGACCATGAGATCAATTAAGATGAGTTGAGTGGAGAAAAAGAGCCTACCCACCGCGAGAAGTATCAAACATATGGAAAATATGTTTCCATCATGCATCTATAGTGCCCTCCATCGATGCTCGATGTGCATAGAGGAATATAAAACCTAGAAGGAAAATGACACCTTGATGAAAGGGCTTTGATTTGATAGTAGCCATATAGGTCATTAGTGCACCAACCATGGGAACATCATTATTGAAAATCTCTTTGAGCTTTGAAGGAAATCCACATGTTCTAAAAAAGATAACCTTCTATGCCTTGGACGAGGGCCATTCCTATTCATGCAAGAGTTTTACTGACTACTATTGTTTTGAAGTATATCATACCATCTGAAAACCTAATGGAATGCTATATCTATCAATATTTTCATGATTAACCAAAGTTTGAGAAATTTTACGAGGGATGCAAACCAATCAACATTCAAACTCTTGGATCGAGTAGTTCTCTAAGGAATGGGATAACATGTTCATAGACATGTAAACCCTTCTCTACCATATCATATTATTATCCCTTGAAAATTCAACCTGAAATTGATTTAATTACGATGAACAAGACGATTTTTCGACGTTTGTAAACCTAAATTCTCAAGTTAAAAAAGTTTAAACCAGGATTAAAAATGAATTTTTTTTAAAAAGATCCAATCATTGTTTTCATGTGATAAATATATTATCATCTAACCTGATCATGGTAGGAGTTCTCTTCTTCCAATCAATCATAGATCATGTTTTTAAGTGGGCTAGTATTTTCAATTTGTTACTCCCCCCTAATACATAAAATTTGAAGGTTATAACCTCCATAAGGGCATAAATAAAAATGAAAAGGACAAAGGAAAGAAACAAAAAGACAGACTTTTCCTATCATCTTTATCTTGTCATTTTGCACCTTTTGCCCTGTAGCTTAAATTCTGAGGACCTAAACGTAAATACAACAGTTAAAGGTTTGATTTGCGATAAATCTATTATGCAGGGGCTGAATTTTTCTGATAGTGAGATCTCAGCTTCTGCCGTCGACCTGATAGTGGCCAGGAGGACTCGTACGCATCTTTTATCTTCCCCGCACTCTCTCTCTCCAGGTCGCTGACAGTTCAGCTCCCTCTCGTCTTCTCTCTAACTTTTTCCTCGCTTTCTGTCTTCGACTTGGCGGAATTCGGTTCCGGCGATCCTGGAGATTACTATTCGAGGAAATGGGACGCCGCTGATCGAAGAATTGTTAGGGTTAGAGGGGGGAAGATGTCGTGGAAAAGCAGAGGCGTGGAGGGGAGTTCCAAGAAGACGATTTCCTGGAACTTGACTATTTTTCTCTGCTTGGGATGTTTCTGCGCCGGTCTTTTATTTTCTAATGGGTATGCTCTTCCTCGATTTCCTCCACACGTGGGTTCTCTGCTAGTCATTTGAATAACATTTATAAAGGTCTATTTTTTGGTTTATTTGGCCGGGGTTTACTGTATACTAGTTAGTTGATTTTGATTTATTTGAATCTTTTATTTTTCCAATGGCCATGCTCGCCTCGATCTCTGCGCGTGGGTTTTCTGTTTTTCAGTTAGTCTATTTTTGTTTTCTTGGCTGTTTTTGTTTGATTTACTCTACTGTCTTGAGGGTTTTGTTGCTTCTCGGGTTTAGTTGATTTGGATGAATTTGACTCTTTTATTATCGCTTGGGTTCTCTGTTTTTCATTACTCAAGCTTAAAAAGTTATATTTTTTTCCTTACATGGCTTGTTTTCTTCGGTTCACTTTATTGTCTGTAAGGTTTTTTTGGTCCTGGGTTTCTTTGATTTGTATGATTTTATTTTATTTTATTTTGTTTAGCTGATATTGCGGGAGAACCTAGACTTTTGTCTTATTTAGGATCGGGAGAAAGATTCCTGTTAGTGTTGAAAGTCGCAGATTTTTCAAATAGAAAAGGTTATTCAAGTTCATCTTCTGATCCTCAGAGTTGTTGAGCAACGTCATATGATGCATGGGTAATGAAGAGTTTTGTCATGTATGGCAGATGGTTCTTTTTGGATCTTCTGTTGGAGTTGATGAGGGATAAGAGAGAGAGAGGTAGAGAGAGAGATAGAAGGGGAGAGAGGGAGAGAGAGACTTAAGGTATTTGAACTATGCGATGGAAATCTTTCTACCAAACTTGCAGATGGTGCAAGAAACAGATGATTGAATTCTCTTTGGCAGTTTTTTCCCTACTTTTAACGTTCTTTGATTGGCTCCTGAGTACATTGAAACTCTAAAATTCCTAATTAACAATTGTTAATATATTTAATCTTTTGACTACACCAGAATGTGGGCAGTGCCTGATGCAGAAAGTGAAGAACATCCTAGATATTCAAATGCTAAAAAGACAGTTCATGCTACATCGGGGTGCACCTCTCCCTCCAAAGACGTAAGAAACTTAAACTCTTCTAGTAAAATTTGCCATAACTGTTCGCTGTCAGTTGTTCATATTTGATCATTATCTTTTATGAATTTTTTGAATTTGATTCTCTCAAATTTTTTCTTCAATACCAGAGAAATGCAAAGCAGGAACACAAGGAAAAACTGTCAAACGTTCATCTACCTGTAGAGTAAGCAACTTATATATCTCTATGTTGTTAGACTGAACTAATCAATTATTGATTTAAGGATATTTTCAAGTGCAGCGCGCTGGCTAAGTCTTAAAACTAGGGTTCCCATTTCCATTTCCAATATTGAGGTCTCTATCAATATTGAGCGCTGTTTCATACTGTCTATTGATGTTTTTTTTGAACCCGAATGTTTATCCCTTAGATGGCAGTCTCCCAGCGGTCTACTTTCATCTTCCTCTCTGCTACATCTATCTTGATGCTTTGAAAAATATAAAACAACGGATAGAATGATTTGAAGATTAGAAATGTTAACCCTAGTTTATTGCTTAGTCTCATGAGCAAGATCTAATGAATGCTCGAATTAAGAAAATTCTCTGAAAATACAGGACACTGGATAAAACGATTTCAAGGTTAGAAATGGAGCTTGCCGCTGCAAGAACAGCTCAAGATTCAGTAGTCAATGGTTCCCCAGGATCAGAGGACCAAGATTTGAGACGTGCAAATCTGCGGCGGAAATACTTCATGGTGATAGGGATTAATACTGCCTTCAGCAGCCGAAAAAGGAGGGATTCAGTTCGAGCTACTTGGATGCCACAAGGTTCCTACTTTATCTGTATCTTTTTCTCTTAGAAATTTCTGAAATTATCTTGAAGTTTCCCTTTATATGTGCTAAATTTAATCTTTATGTCTGTACCCCTGGTCTGTCACTTGCTGTGTTTATGTTCTTACTTCATCTGATAGACAAAAGGATCTGCATAATGAGTCATTTATTACCTGATTGGTTAGGGTTGGCAGATAAGCTGTATTTAAACATTTGGAACGTCCTTCTGGTCTGTGATATATTATTTTTACATATGTACCCACATACTCTCTGTAACTATGTTTATGCTTTCACAAGATCTGATTGACTCTGATGTTCATTCTTGATCTGTCATCACCCAACCCATTAGGATTCTTTTGTACCCTGTATTTCAACATGCCACTTGGTCGAGTCAAGTACAATGCTTTAGTCAGTTTTTTTCTACTTTTTTTTTTTGAAAAATGCAAGGGACGGTCGCCCGACGAATCGGTGACCAACCCACTAACATCTGTCAGTTTTTGTCTGCTATACATTTATCTTAACATCTGTACCCGGGCAGTTTCTGTTTTCATGTCATTTCTTAGGAGGATGACTGTTTTAGATTTTTCTATTGTGACGTCAGTCATTGGTGGGCTTGGGTTTCTGATAGCTGAAACTTGCCGCTTTCATTATTTGTCTAATCTCCTATTATTTTGCTACTGGGTCAGCCCGCTGTCGGCAGAGAAGGGATAAACCTGTTTGACGCTTTGTCTTAGAATTAGTGGGCACCTTTTGGGATTTGAAAATTCTATTTTGTAATTATTTTTCTATCTCTTCTGGTTCTAGCACTTTCATCTGAAGAATCTGATAGAGTCCATTGGGATCCTATTGATCTCTGCCCAACAGCTTGATGTAATCCTCAACTTCATAATATTGGAAATGAAACAGATTTGTTTTTGAAGAATGAAATGAGGGTAGGTGATGCAGTTAGAAAGAAGAGAGAGGGAATATGTTCCTTTGAAATCCTTCGCTCATTCCTTAGATTTGGCTGACTGATTCTTCTGAATTGGGTGAAACAGGAGAGAACAGGAAGAAGCTTGAAGAAGAAAAGGGCATCATTGTTCGATTTGTTATCGGCCACAGGTGAGGGAGCATCTTTGTATATATCATGTAAATAATAATATTTTCAGAATTTTAGGTTTTATACAGGTTCAGAATAACTAAAAGATATAACTGACCATGAAGTTGGGCCCACCACTGCTCTGTCGAGTGATCGGCCCGCTCTGTTTTTCAAAGAAAATAACTAACCATGAAGTCAGTTCTCGAACGTCTTAAACAGAAGGCCCCACATCCTAAATCTACTAGTTATTCTTACATTTAATCCTAAAATCGTGAACCCCAACTACGTGAACCCCTAATCCCTAGAAAGAAAAGTTAGCCTAAAATATCTGACATTTAAACCCTAGTCCCTAAATCCAGAAGTGAAACCCAAACATCCCAAACCCAATGTTGGGTGCTATATAGCTGCCTTTACTTTTTATTTTTATTTTTTTATTTCTACCCTTGTGTTTAGTGCCTATCAGGCTGATCTATTCGATCCAAGAATTCTTGTAGTTGCTATTCGCTTATCTATCCGAATCTAAAGGATTGATGTCCCTAACAAAAAGGTGTCCCATTTTTCGCCAGTCATATTGTGTTGCTGCTGGTAGTGTGGATTAGGGTTTTAAGAGGTGGTTCTGATCTTCAAGGAAGTTCAATCTTGACTCCCAAAGTGCTGAACTCTAAATCCCTAGACACTGAAAAAATGCTAAACCAGGAAGGGCACAAACACAAACTCCAATCCCTATGTTCTTTGTCCCATTTTTTTCATTCTTTAATGGCACCGCACTGGAACAGTGTTTCAAATACATATACTATGCTACCTAAACTGTGAACATTTTGAAGACATTTATACTCCTGAATGTATCCACGACATATTCTTGCACCCCTGAATGCATTTGAAGTTTTTTATCATAGTCGTCTTATTTCAGCTGGGTATTTGGGTGCATCAACCTCTTATAATATATCAGAATAACACAAACAGGTTTTTCTGATTTTTCAGTGCCACAACTGGTGGTATTCTTGATAGAGCCATTGAAGCAGAGGACAGGATCCATGGAGATTTCATGCGACTGGTACTTCCTTGACGCTGTCTTTTGCTGTTTGTTCCTAATTAAATTAGAAATGCAAAATTTCATGTACGTAACGTTATTAATCACGTGCTACGTCAAGTGATTTGTATTTCTTGATTTGCCAGGAACATGTTGAAGGATACCTTGAATTATCGGCAAAGACGAAGAAGTATTTTGCGACCGCTGTGGACACATGGGACGCTGACTTTTATGTCAAAGTTGATGATGATGTTCATGTCAACATCGGTAAGTATTATATTATCGATCAGCATCTTTTTCAGTATTTGTCCGATGATGATGATGTTGAGTGATACTGAAGCTACATCTGCTGAGTAAAGTTGTTATCCAGATCTCAATTGAATGAAATTTTGAATTGTCATTGTAGTGATGCTTCTCCATGTTGAACTGTAAGAGTTTTTGTACATTATTTCTCTCTCTAAAGAAATCATCATGAATCATAGGGTCTTCAAGACAATCCATAACGCTCTAAGATTCATTCTTCGTGTATTTCTAAATAGAGTCGAAGGAAAAATCAAAGTCAAAATCAATGTTTACGCCCTCACTCTATTTTTCAGGCACTCTTCGGGCTACTCTCTCGAGACATCTTCTGAAGCCCCGTGTGTACATCGGCTGTATGAAATCTGGCCCTGTTCTGGCTCAAAAGTGAGTCATATTCTTCCTACAAATGACATCAGATTAATGACCATAGTATGACCTTATCATAGTAAGGTTTTAAGCTTATCTTATATTATCTATTATAATCTTCTCTTTTCTTATACGATCTAATCTTATCGTTCAATTTCCAATCTGATCAAATCTAATCTTACCATAGTTTTATCAAATCATACCATGATTTAATTAAATCTTCTCTTTTCTTTTATGATTTAGTTTTTTCTTACTATAATACGGCCTATGTTATGTTATCTTTGATTGTATGATCTGCTGGAATCTAATCTTATGTTATCCGATCAAAATGTGATCTTATCTTATTTTATCATGATCTTACTCAGGGGTGTGAGATATCATGAGCCGGAGTATTGGAAATTTGGTGAAGCGGGGAACAAGTATTTCAGACACGCTACCGGTCAACTATATGCCATCTCCAAGGATCTGGCCACATATATTTCCGCCAACCAGTACGTAAGCTTTTGATGATGATCAAATCAGGCCCATAATACCTCTCCACTATGATGTTACATATTTCTAAGTATGGTAATCGCCAATCCATCAATAGGAATATTCTTCACAAGTATGCGAACGAGGATGTGTCGCTCGGATCATGGTTCATTGGATTGGATGCCAACCATATTGATGAGCGAAAACTATGCTGTGGTACACCTCCAGGTAAGGAATTTATTGTTTCTTCAACCATGGTCTGATTGAAGAAAACCCATGTATGAATTCTGGATCGAGTCAGATGGAGAGAGTGAGGGAGAATAGGCTGATCACAGTGTAGAGAGAGAGAGAGAGAGAGAGTTTTCAGACACTGTCATCTTCTATAACTGTCGGAACCCTTGAAAAAATACATGACCAGGAGTGGTTATGCATGCAGATTGTGAGTGGAAGGCCCAGGCAGGCAATGTGTGCGCCGCCTCCTTCGACTGGACCTGCAGTGGCATCTGCAAATCGGCAGAGCGGATGGGAGAAGTCCATCAACGCTGCGGCGAGGATGAGAACACGCTTTGGAGTTCAGACATGTGATGAACTCATGCCCTGGTTTGTGATCATTATTTGGGGGTTGTTTTAATCCCCCCAATGAGATGCACGTCTTGTGCCATTATATGGTTATCATGCCTCCCTGCCAAAATTGCCTTCTCCAGATTTACCACAATTTGGCCGTGGAAGGTTGTATCAGGTTTTTCCTAATATTATTCTTTTTGATCTTGAATTGGATATCATGAGAATGAGAGAGAGATGGAATTAAATGATCAATAAAAATGGAAAAACCTAACTCGGATGTATCAATTTCCTATCAATTTCATAGTTTCATATGAGAGAGATTAAATTTAACAGATAATCGAAAGAGTCATTGTTCAAACGGAATATAAACCTCACCAGCTTGCAATTTTAAAATTGAATATCAGAGATACATACATGCATTTATTTAGAGAGATGAAAGAAAGAGTCCAAACAAGTTGGAAATCTAGAAATTTCATGTTTTTGCTCGTACCAAAAGCACGAGCAAAGTTGGATTCCAGAAATTTCATGACTAAAAGTTTTTGATTCGAATCACCAAGGTTTATATTTGATTTTATTCGGTTTGAGGGAGTAGAGTGGTAAATACCCTGATAAATTGATGACGTGAAATTCATAACCATTAAATATAAGGGAAGGGACAATAATTAAGAAAAAATTCTCAAGAATTTTGTTGCTAGTTTTTGTACGGACTCTCCATTCAGACTTTTGGGAACAATCATCACTGAACTGATGTCATATGTGTCTGAAGGAGCACCCCAAAAAGAGTAATGCACGTGAACGTCACATGCGCTTGAACATCACATGCCACGGCAAGAGATTGGCTAGTCAACCCATGGAATTGACTGGTCTAACTTTATCATTTCTATCTTTCTCTCTCAATCTCTTCGCCTTCTTTATCTCTCTGTCCCTCTGCCACTGACTAGTCAACACTGTCATTTTTTTCTTTCTCTCCCAATCTCTTCCCCCTCCGGTATCTCTCTCATTCCCTCTGCCGTTGACTATTCAACAACCTCCATGATCTCTCTTCCATCTACCCCCTTCCTGTATATCCCCCGCAATCCCTCCATCTGATGCTGATTAGTCAATACTGTCTCATTTATCTCTGCTCAGTCTCCCCTCCCTCTCTATCTCTCTGCATTTCTCCCTCTTTTTTACTTGGCAGCCATGGCTGTAGCAGCAGAAACTTCTTCCTCTTCTCTCGTGCTGCACTGGGGAAGCAGGGGACCAAGATTCAGCCTCACTCGTTCCCGCATATATGTGCAAATATTAAATGTATATAATTCAAAAGCCATAATTCTCAGCCTGTGGAATGAATTCTACGAGTTCGAATCACTCTGTATGCAACACAATTTCTCCTGCACAGAAAAGAGGCATATCAAGCCATTATATGCATTTTCTCAATTATCAAAAATCAGAAACTTGATTAAGCCTTTCGCTTTTACATCAAATTTAAACGCTCTATCGATCTATCTTATTAATTCTGGTTCATCAAAGCTCATGCGAAACCCATCATGAGCTGGATGAAATGATAGTTTCCTTCAACATGACAGTAATCATCAAAACTTCGGAGATATGTATTGAGGCCAGGAACTTACACGCCAGCTGCAAGAAATGCCTTGAACAGCTACACCAGTCCTGTAAACCATGGAGCTGACAGAGGATATTTGTGAGATTTAAGTAACAAGACGGTGATCTATGTTTATTAAGATAGACATAAATTGGCTTAAAACAGGCGGCCAATCAAGGTTGTTAAACTTTAGGTTGAGGATTGAAACAAATAGAAACGTGTTGAAGCTGATAGAAAATTGAAATTAATACGAGGCTGATGTAAATTTTACAGATAGAAAGCCCCAAATTATGGATTGAATCCCAAATTCCATCATGTCGTCCTCTGGGCTTTTTGTATTTTGCTATGCAAAGATGAGAAAGCAAGAGCCAAATTTCCTGGGATTTCTGGATTTGTCTCTAATACACATTATATGTAAAGGGCAAGAGAAATCCTTCGAGTCCTCAAATAGATCAGATGCAACCTAACTGCCAGATCCTAGGGATTTAAATGGAAAGTCCTTGGAGAGTTTCCAGTCTTTTTAGTTAAAGTGATGATCCCTCAAAAGATTGGACTATTACATTTTTAGCCCTTCCATACGTGCGACTTTTGGTTTTGATACTCTCCAGTTCTTCCCTCTCAAATAAGGGTTTGGTGTAAGTTCCTTCTGCCCTTGTTGTTCAAGAAGGATAGAAAGTGTATGCATTGAATATATGCATAGATATTCTATCATGGTGCCACTTGGTTTTTATCTTCTCTAGTTCTTTCCTCACTAATAAGATGTTGCTGCCTTTTCCTTGTTGCCTTGTAGGTTGAGAAAGATAGAGTAGGGATGGAGAAAGAAACATACCTTACCTCCAACGCAAAAAAGTGTCAAATGTGGACTGGGCTCACTTGCGAGCCGAGTGATAAAGTTCCATGTAGTCCAGTGCTGGACGGTTCCAAGACCAATCCTGCTCCATCACCCTTTTACACAGCCCGTTAAACCAGTCCCTGCCATTATACCATGCGCTGAAAGCCCTGTTATTCCCCATCCCAACAAAGGAAAAAAAGTCAAACCACAAAAGTCAACCCATCTTGTTAAAGGAGAAAAAATAGAACTAAAAGAACTTCTATTAACAAACATGCTACTGAAGATTCAAGTGAAAATAAGACTTATTTGCAGTTATTTCAAATGATCATCAACCATATGTTTCAAAAAGTGTTTCAAAGATATTTTGCCAACGAGAAAGGTTACACAGAAGTTATCCAAAGGACCCTAACAGCACAAAACTGAGTGATAAATGAAGTATGGGTTTCCAAAACCCTAGAGCCTTTCCTCATGATGTTGGAACAGTTCACTTTCTCCATGAGCTAAATTGAACATGACATCACATCAGGTAGGATCATCATGATCCAATGATGATCGTGCATGTGATGAGCACTCAGCTACCTGGTCTCAGTCAATCAATTATCTGACAGAAGCTCTATCAAGGTGTATGACTCATTGACCTATGGGCAAAAACGGTCATATAAAACCTGGCTAGCAAGCAGTTGTAGAAAGCTTTTCTTCTGTCTCTCTTTCTCACTCTCGATCATGATGGAACTGTGCCACTGGATCTATCTGAAAACAGATTAGATGACTCAGACTGAAAGTTTTCAATCTTCCTTGCTCCTTACAACGATCAATCATAAGACTCCCCTGGGTGATCAATCAGTTGATTGAGACCTTGATCTCAATTGATCACTAGATCTCAATCACTCGATATCCCTAGCCATATGAAATTTTATGAGAAAAGGATATTTTTTTAAGAAAAAGACATAGAAACTAGTTTTTAACCATTAGAATAAGGATGATAGACCTGTTTAGAGCATAATCTACGCCGCCAGAATCAGCCCCTTCAAAGTTGAATCCATTTGGTTCCAAGCCATTGTCTTGAGCTCTTTGTTTGTCATTATCAACATCAAATACAGTGTCATAGAGTCCTGAAATTAAGGGAGAATACATAATTTGAAAAAAATGATCCAACTGAAGAAAGATGATTAGTTCCAAGATCTGGTCAGAAGAAAAGGAAAAGCACATCGAATTGCTTCTTGATAGAATCAATTATGCACCAATTACAATATATCGTTCTCCTAAGAGGAATCAGAAAACAGGAAACAAACCAGGAACCTCCCCCTCCAAGAGCAAAGTCAGTTCTCCTAGTCCCAGGGCTTGTTCGAGAGTGGCTCTTTCTCTCCCAGTTGGCTGCCCAATCAACTTCAAGAATCAAGATGTCCTCCTACTGCTTCTGTTGCTTTATATATAGCCTCCTCTTATTAACCTTTGCCTGCCAAGTGTCATTAGGACTCTGCTTGTCATGTGCTCAAGCACATGAGTGTTTCCATAGGAAGACTCCCATTTCCGGTCATACTCCTCTTTGCAACCCCGTCTCATATTATCCCAGAGGGAAATCATTATCAAAATACTAATCTATAATCGGTTCAATATCTCTATTTCAATGACAAAGATGTTAAAAAAAAGGACACTGAAAAAGTCCTGATGTTAAGAGAGAAAATATGAACATATTTCTGCTCCAGAAACAACTCTGCTAAGAATCCAATTATTGTGTACAAGAGGTGGCACAGGACTTGCATGAGTCCACCCAGCCGGACCCATCCTGCTGCCAGCTAATAGGCAGTTATGTCTGAGGACGATGAATTTGGGGAGTCTTGTTTAAAGGAGGTTTTTTAAAAGAAAATTGGAGTACACAATAGGGCGTTAGGACGGTGAGGGAGATCCCCGCCGCCTAGTTTAGTTAAAAGGATCTGTCCTTTCTCATGATCCTTTCTAAAGAGCTAGGTGCTTGAAGAGCAGCTTCTCCTTTCTCATGCACCTTCACCTTCTAAAGAGATCAGTGCAGAAGAAAGGCTTGTTTCCTCACCTTCTTATGCTCCCCCACCTTCTAAAAAGAGGTCAGTGCCAAAGAATGCTCCATGAATTGTCGATTGCTGCTGGAATCCTCCCAACTTGTGAACTATCTGAACTTGATTACCTTTCGTACTCTGTAGGCAAGATGGATTTACCTGGCCCTCATTGGACAAGGCGGATGGGGAATGCAATCTTTCTCCAAGAGCTGAACTGGAGGCAGTTTACAATCTTCCTCCCAAGTTCTTTCTCGACATATTCTACCTCAGGAATAGGTCTCACATCCTGGAGTCTAAGCTTTGCCTGCCATGGACAGCGAATCCTCCAGCCCATTTGAGCTGTGGTCGCACCTTCAGTTCTGCTCACGTGCTGCCAAACTCCTCCTACCTTTATACTATTTTTTTTTTTCTCATAATTAATTTAAGTTTGTCCATGAATGATCTGCTGGACTAATCTTCTCTCCCTTGAGGCTGATCTCAAGAAATTTCAAAATTTTCCTTCTCTTCTTTAGTCTCTCCACCACAACCTTCTCAGCATTTCAATCCTAGCCCTTGTGGCCCACTCTAGGATTTGTCTCCACCGAGTCTAAGTTGACTTTCAACTCAGCAAACCTGACACTTTGGTCTCTGAGCCCTTTCAAAGATGTAAGCACAATCCCCACTTATCTTTGTACTCTGCACTGATGAGCTTGGTAGTCAGGTCGATACAGCTCTTCATCTAACTTCCCTATTTCAATCTAAGATTTAATGTCCATCTGAATTATTATTCACCATTTTAGTACTGCTCTTGCGCAAGCACAATTAACTTAGGAGTTCCAATGGGATCCACTGCACTAGTGCTGTTATGATCGCACCCAAAATTATCCACCATTTTACTTTTCAAAAAAATATTCACCATTTTGGTAAAAACATCTTTAAAATAGATTTTTTTGACTTTTTCTCTGCTGGTCAAATTCCTTCCCTTTTCAAGAGCGTCTCAAATACTGTTACAATTGTTTTTTGAAGCACAAAGGGAAGATCACCCAAGGTTAGTTTAACCTTACACTGTTGCAATTATTGTTCCTTTCTCAGAGGCATTCCGTGAAATAGTTCCTTGACTATTTTTCCCCTCTTGTTCTACCTGGTAGGATCGAGGATCCTAGCAGAATCCCTCTATTTTTAGATATCTATTGCATCAGTTTGAGAGTAATTTGTAGATGTAAGCTATGCTTCTAACATGAAAAAAAAAACACTGAATAAAATAAGTAAAAAAGTAGATCAGTCAAAAATAAAACTCTCTCCTCTCTCTACTTAGAATAATGAACGAAAAGAAACTGACCTCCAGTTTTCCGAACAACAGGAATTGAGCCATAGCGCATTGCAATGAGCTGGGTTAGTCCACATGGCTCAAACAATGAAGGGACAAGAATGAAATCTGACCCGGCATATATCTTGCAAAGCAAAAATGCAGAGCAAACATCAATTCACACCCATGTAAATGAAGACACAGATCATGAGAGTGAGAGATATAGTGAGATAGAAAGAAAGATAGTTACCAGGTGGGAAAGAGGCTCATCATAGGTCAAACAGAGGCGAGCACAATCACTGTGGGAGGAATGCAAGGTATTGGCCAAGTTATTAAAGTCACCCTGGATTCGAGGATCTGGTGCTGAACCCAGCAAAACAACCTGCAATGGATCATCAAGATATCTAAAAACTAGAAATTCTTTTGAGAGAGAGGGAATAAGATGTGTGTGTGAGAGAGAAAGAGAGTATGATGAAACCAAAGTCAGCAGAGGAACTCAACCTGCCCACCCCTTTCGAGAGTATGAAAGATAGCATGTTTGATAAGGTGGATACCCTTCTGAACAGTTAACCGAGTGATAATTCCCACTAAAGGCTTGTCAGATCTCGTCAAGCCAAGCCTTTGCTGCAAGGCCTCCTTTGCAGCTCTCTTACCTTCTATAACATTTTCTGATGTATACGGTACCTGAAATGAAGATAAGAAGGGAAATTTAAGAAACATAAATGTAGACTTCTAGAGATGTCTATGATAGACTCAATTACCTTGGAAAATCAAGAATTAGAATATAAAAAATGTAATAGAATGTATATTCAGGTTAGAAAGATCTTTGAGAGGCTCTCCCAACCTCTCACTAAATGAAGGGGCTCACATAGTTCTCATAGGTCACATAGAAGAATAATGCCATGGGTATTATCTTGTAGTGGCGGTGGTAAAGTAATCTGATTCACTATTTGCATGTTATCATACAGTATTTTTCTCTATTATTTTTAAAAAATAGGATCCTACATTTTTCAGTACCTCAGGGTTTTTGAATGACCAGGAAAATCAGAGTAGCTATTGTGGTCTTAAGGTTTTCATTAAGTCAGACATTTGGATGCATCAACAAAGCAGAGAAGATATGGATGATGTTCAGATCCACATCATTGAATATTCAGGTGAACCTTTCTTGAGTCACACACATCAAGTACATATGGGATGCTAGTTTCCAGAGCAACAGGCCATGTGACTATGAATTCCTCAGATTATTACATATTTAGGACTTAAAGAGCAAACAAATGGACTTCTGACAGTACCCAGTGCACCGAAAGACATATCCAACTTCCTTAAAGAAGTTAGTTGAAGTGCCCTTTGAAGAATAATGCTTGAAAGCAACAGTGATGTGCTACAACCCGTCAGTTCAAGCAATGAGTACAGAGAAAAATAGTGTATTGAACTCAGATTATGTGCCTGCGAGGAGGATTGCCAACTAGGGAAGAGAGAGAGAGAGAGAGAGAGAGAGAGAGAGAGATGGGGAACTAAACCCCAGCCCAAGAAGGTAACACACTTCATAATACTTGCATCTTCCAAAACAAGGGCCCAACTACCCATATGAGACTTAGCAACTTTACACCACTCCAATGACAAATTCGAAAGCTACAATTTCATTTACTAAATGCAAATCGCAAAGGATGTTTACTGAGGATTGGTGATCAACCTGATATATATGTATCATATGTACAGGAATGGACACAAAGGTCAGCCCCCTGTTCATTTTTTAGGGTTATAACTGGAAATGCCACAAAATAAGGAAGTTTGTATCAGACTCCAGGCTTGATTCCTTGACTCCCCATATGAGACTTAATAACTTACATCACTCCAATGACAAATTCAAAAGCTACAATTTCATTTCTTTATTAAATGGAAATCGAAAGGATGATCACTGAGGATTGGTGATCAACCTGATATATATGTATCATATGTACAGGAATGGTCCCAAAGGACAACCCCCTGTTCTGTTTTGAAAAACAGAATGACCGGCGATAGGGTTGTTAAGCCCTATCAGCACACCAATACATGATCTATCCCGCGAAATCCCTGTTAGTTGTGATAAAACCAGGATGCCACGAGTTCCTCCACGTCTTGGACTACCCCATCTGTAGAGACTATCCTCCCCCTGAACAGCCATAGTCAATGCAGCCATATTTCTTATAGCACCGCAAGTATCTTTCCGCCCTCCTTCCATCTATAGCTGCCTCGCCAAAGTGAGTCCTAGAAAACCTTCTCACACGTAGCGTCCACCCATGGTATCCCCTGGGTGACCCCAATCACATGAGCCATGGGGCACTGGAAAAATAGGTGCTTACAATCTTCTTCCCCTTTGGAGCACACAACACAGTCTTCCGACTCTTCCAGGTACATTTTCTTCCGAAGCACCCGAGTCATTAATCATGATCTCAAGAGAAGCCACCCAAAGATCCACAACTTTTGTGGGACTTTTTGCTTCCATATGATTCTACATGCCTGGACCATTGTCGGTGCCTCCACACCTTGTCCCTCTCGGGTTCTTCTACACCCTCGACTCCTGAATGACCCCATTGGTCGATGCAGCCCTCCCCTTAAAAATCTGTTCATTATGGTGCAACCAAATTGCCCACAGCACTGCCAGGATTCTTCCCCATTCTGTATTCCTCTAAGGAGTGCTGTGCCTCGCAAATGCCCAAATTGCCTATTCAGATATTACCTCCAACCATGGTTGCCCATCAAACTCCACCCTTCCCCCCCTCTCTTTCTTCTCATATGCCCCTCATACAGAGAAGAAGGATCTTTACTGAAGAAGAAATGCTGAACAGGAAGACTTAAAATCCAATGGAATTAAATATCCTTGAAGAAAATTTTGAAAGTCAGATTTTATTTCTGTAATTAATTTGAAAAAAATTAAGCATAGTATGTTGATCCCAAGTAATAGTCAAGTCTATGGAGAAGACAAAAGCTATTTAAGCCCTTAATAGAGGGCACCTGTGAGAGCATTCTTGTCTATTACTCAGATATTTGCTAAAAGGGAAACATTATCTATGGAAAATCAAATGGACTGGCCCTTCAGGCAAGAGAGGAATAAGAATCCTTCCCAATTATGTTACTAATGAATCTAGAATGCCATTGAATTTGATCGTGCTAGTGTTCATTGAGAAATGATCCAGTATTGTGTAAAAATTGTGGGAAAAAATTGTTGTAAATCACATATTTGAAAATCAGGAAACTCTCCATACAAGTCATTACCCAAGGCTCATCATCAAGGAAAAATGCAGATATAGGTCATCAACTGCAGTGTTTGATAAAGTCAAGGACTTTAATTTTACCTAAGATCTAGAGCTCGTTGACCAGACAAGAAATAATTTTGAGGCTCACCACAGCCTAGAAAAAGAGAAAATCTGAGATGGTAGGGTAATTTTTATGCTATGATACCGCGATACTACATGTCAAAAGATACCATCAAAGAATAAACGGGGAAGGAAGAAAATATAATAAAGTGAAATCCACCCAATGGCCTGAATCATTTTACAAGGAAATCAAAGAAAAAAATCAACTATGAAGCTCATCCAGCACAGCTTTGGAGCTCTAAAATTTTCGCAGCTCTAGTATATGTCAAAATATGCAAATTGTCAAAAATTTCGAACAACAAAGCATCTGAGTTGATCAGATGGATGAGACCATGACAAAATTTCTAGTAAAAATCCAGACACATACAGGAATGAAGTTGTCATTGTATGGATCCCAGATATCAGGATCAATGCCATTCAGGATTCCATGGAACTTATACAGATGTGGGGTTATGGTTGGGTTCCCAGAGACTTCTCTAGAGTAGGTGTGAGAAACCTAAGGAAAAAAATAAAACATGTAAGAAAAAAGGGAATTCAGCTCTGATCGTGTAAAATCAAAAGGGTGGGAACTGACTGTTGTGGCCTTATCAGCATGCTGCATTGCTTTGGCGATGAAAGGCCCCCCAAATTCAAGATTATGAATAGTGAAGACAATGCGAGCAGAGCCAAGTCCATAATGCCTGTATTGTTCTTTGAATAGCCATGCAACAGGGGCACTAGACCAGTCATGGCAATGTATTATGTCCTGTACATAAAAATAATCTCATCATGATAAAATAGAGGGGAATCAAAAACTTGTCCAGAAACAGGAATTAGCATTAATCGCATCATGACGAACCATGATAACTGTGGATACAAAAGACAATGGTTGAAAAATTGATCTATGTTTTTTTTCCTCTCTGATGCAATGATGTTATGTTTTTTTCTTTCCGAACAGTGGAGGGTCATCAAACCATTAATACCATCACGATGGGCGATGATAACAGTGGATACAAAGATACTTGTCAAAAAATTTTATGTATGTTTAATTTCTCTTGTACGATCCCCTTATGCAAATAAGAGCACTGGCCTAGAAGGTGTCCAGGAATTTTTGAGAGGCTTGTCATATGAGAAAATTGCAGCTTTTCTCTTTCTTTTTTTAATAGGCCAAGGGACTATCACCAGAAATATAAACAGCGATTGTCCCAGGAATTTCTAATGAAAAGCATGAAAAGCATCATGAAAACATTAGATTAGAAATATCTAATGGCCAGGTATACAATTATCAATCTATCAGTTTGAAACCACCCCCACAACCCCCACTTCTTTCTCCTCCTTTCTCATGGCTTGGAGAACCAAGCTGTCACAAGACCCTCCACAGCATGGACTACTGCATCTGTAGAGGCCACCCTTCCCTGAACAGTTTAATTGTTCCTGTGCAGCCATATTGCCCAAAGTACCATAAGTACGTGTTCCCTCTCCTCCCTTTTATGCCTACCCCTCCAGATGGATTCCGAAAAGGGCATTTTCAAGGTCGCATCCACCAATGGGATGGATTGTTTGGTCCAAATTGTCCTGACAAAGGGGCACTTGAAAAAAAGGTGGGAGCAGCCTTCATTGTCTCCTGAACAGATGGTGCATTCTGCCGAGGTATCCAGATACAGTCACCTGTAGAATATGCGCCTCATTAGTCTTCTTCTAAAGAGAAGCCATTTGAACAACTGTACCTTTGATGGAACCTATTGTCCCAAGATGAACTTACATGCTCTGGTGATTGGCTATATCTCCTCATATTGCCCCTCACTTATCTTCACGTAAGCCCCTCGGACGGAAAAAGACGGGCACTGAACCGTTCCAAACCATTATGTGTCCCGCTCTGGGGCCTCTTATGTATTATCGATTTGCTGCAAGCTCATAATTCCTTGACCCTCTAGTTTAACAAAAAGCTGGCTAAAATTGGATTCCATGTGCTGTCCCAACACTCCCCCACCTGGCTCTAGAGTTCATTACCAGCACGAAAAGGTGAAGAAAACGCCTCAATAAGAATGCAGCTTATCTCTATTTTACAGTGTCCTCCCTCTCTCTTCTCTCTCGATACTTCTCCCTCATCCCCATGCTGACCTAATTGCCTTTCCCTCAACAAGTTAAGCAGAAAGACATCCAATGGCTGCTCTCTCTCTATTTTGAAAGGCTTGTTGGAGCCATCATCCACAGCAGAGGAGGTTTCCCCTCTCTCAAACCACCATTTTTAAAGCTATCTACCTCCATCATTGATGTCAGCAGTCTTCTCTTCTCGGCAGCAAATCCAAGTTTCAGATCTTCTATGTGCACATCATCCTAAGCTATTGGGAAATTTGTCTTGTTCTACCTGCAGAACATTGGCAGCTGGTCTTGCCTCATCTTCTACGTGCATCGGTGGCAGGCTGCATTTCCTTTCTAAGCACAGCAGCACGGGCCATGTTTTGGTTTTCCTATGTGCGCGTGGCAGCGATGGCGCGTTTGTTCTCTTTGTGTGGCAGTACTGGTCACATTTTTTTTCCTCGATGTGCAGTCATGCTGTCTGTGCCAATTCCTCAACAGGTGGCAACATTGGCCGTGCCACTTCCTCGCAGGCAGCAGCGAAGGCCAGACTGTCATTTTCTCTGGCACATCAACATCTTTAGGGGACAGCAGCACCAGTCCAGACCCCACCCTCTGGTGGCAGCAGCGGATACTACTGCCTAGAATTTCCCCAGTGGAAACCCCAATCACACTAGGGTTTCCCCTAGCCCTGTTCCCACTGGGCTACCAGTCCAGCTTGGACTGGCTGGACTGCTGGCCCAGCTGAACTGGTGGGTCCAATTTTCTTTTAGAAAAAAATATTGAAAAAAATGAGGAAAAAAGGAAGAAAACGAACAAAAATGGGATAAGAAAATTCAAGAAAAAGGGGAGAAAAAGACGGAAAAAATAGTTCCATAGTGGTAGAAGAACAGGTAATTGAGGGTTTCAGAAGGCCAAAAAATATAAGGGGAGTTGACCAAACTCTGGTGACTTCCTTTTTTGACTCAGAAAAAGAAGAAGGTGAAAAGATGACAAAGGCTAAGAATGATGAATGATTATTTATTTCTGAATCCTTAGTAGAGGAAGTTGTCCCTCTTAAGTATAAGAGGGGATTGGAGAGGAACTCTAGAGTTAAGTGTACTCAGGCTTGGGAAGTGCAGGAATGGGATGACCTCCTGGGAAGAGAGATTCTGGGGTGGAGAAGAACTCCAGAGTTAAGCATGCTTAGGCTGGGGCAGTGCAGGGATAGGAGACCTCCTGGGAAGAGGGATGCCAGGGTGAGAAGAACTCTAGGTTAAAGGGATGCTCAGGCTTGGGCAGTCCAAGGATGGGTGACCTCTTGGGTGGGAAGAAGAGGATACTTGCACCAGTTGATCACCGATTCTGAGTGATCCTCCTTTAATGTTCCAAAAAATTCATAGAGAAAGTTATTACAGAAGCATAATACATATGCACCGCTGGCATTAGATGATGAAATGGCAATTCCAGAAAATGAAAAATAAACAAACAAATTATGCTAACTTACAGGCTGTGATCCCCTCTGGCGGAGGAACTCAAGGGCGGCATGACAAAAGAAACCGAAATCTTTCTGCATCATTGCGCCCGCCATAAATGCATCCAGTCCAAAACATGCTACAAAGAACAAGAGTACTATCTTTTATGCTTGGGAAACTATGATGCTTCTCTACTTAAAAATAAGTTAACAGAATTATATTCACGAAAACCTGAAAGAATTATATGCATCGACGGAAAAATAAAAAGTTAACAGAATGATAAGACTCATTATTAGTATTTAGATCGAAAAATGAAGGATAACTAAACAGATCTGATGGGCCCCACCCTAAAGGGCCTAATGGACCAGACATCTCATGGACTGAAGCCCTTAAATGTCCCCTGAGGACTACTGAAGGGTAGAAAAAGATAAGATGTAAAACCTCCAAGCCAGTGGGAGCAGGAGACATAGAGGCTTCTCAACGTGCTCCCAACTGAGTGTTGGAGTATTTCTATCAATCAGTCATATTCATATAGTATAGGCCAGAGTCAGACATCTAATTGCTTCGATTTGAATTATCGGAAGCATACCCTGGAGCATACCTTGTATATATGTCAATATATAAAAATATAAAAAAATGGAAATATTTACTTTAGTTAATAAATAGTTAACTTGAAACTTAAAATATTAAAATTAATTCCATTTTAAAATATCAATAAAAATCAAATAGTCATGTCATAATATAGTCCTATAATGATACAATCTAACGACCAAAGATATCTCTGAAAAACAAACAAATCATGAAATGAATCCCCCATGTTTCGTATGTTATCTTCTAATTTTCAGCGTAATAATTGAGATCTGAACAGGATCAACCTAATAGTCAGAAAAAAGATGATAAACAATGGAGAAAGAAAGTGCACTGAAACTTTTACAAGACAAAGTTTGAACTTACCATTCAAAATGAAGCCTAAGTAAAAATTAGGAGGCAAAATAAATAAATCTAATATGCCACGATCTTTGAATACAAGATGGATGTAAAAGCATTCACTTCAACTCTCTATCAAGAAATGAGTTGGAAATTTGCAATTGATGGCCTAAAATAGATCAAACCATCTGATAACCAAGAAAAGTTTGTATTCATGGTGAGAGTGGTCTTTAGGCTACCCAGGAAAACCCAAGATTGGGTGACCACCTGGTGAGAAATGCCTTATCACCTACAGAGGTAGCCTACTCATGTCTAATCATATAAACCACCCCAGCATTTGGGGTGGGACTCTCTATCTACCTCATTTCTAGAGCTGTCATTTTGGCAGTTCTTGATTTCTCTTTCTCTTTCTGTCTTCCTCTCAACTATAATCTTTCTCTTTGTGGTAATTCAAGAATCGGTTTTCGTCCTCTTCTTGGAGTCTGTCCATTCCCTCTAACATTTCCATAGCCTTTAGCACTTGTTTGAAGGATGCCATTCTCTGACTCTCTCTTACTCTCAGTGAATAGATATCAAAGATAAATTACACTAGCTTATGCAAGAAATACTGAATAAAAGCAGGTAAAAGAGAGGTAGGGGGAAGGGGAAGCCCCCTGCCATCCAGGAAATCAGGGCAGAAAAGTTTTAATTCATTCAGTTAAGGGTGTGCCTTAAATATGCTTACCCATAGCTAATACATTTTACCATTAAGTCTGAAAGTTATATCTCAATATAAACACCCCCTCCCCCCTGTAATTACGACAAGAAGTTAGCTTCCACACCTGTTTTGTGGCTCCAGAAAGTAGACAGGGAGCCCTTCAACTCTTCCATACCACATTTTTATCTCTGTTCCTCCCCAGTTGAAGCTTTGACTGAACTGAAAATCTTTGACCTGGACCACAGCTAAGTTCAAATTAATTCATATGACAAGAAAAGTGTATCTACAAAAGGTTTCTTTACACAGAACTTCTGACAAATGTTTCTCGGCGATTCTCTTTCTCTTTGTATATATCCATAAACATTTTTAAATCTACCCTTCTATTTATTTCTAATTCTTTTCTATAGATGTCCAAAACCTTTTTGTTCATTAACCTGAATCCTCTGTCCTGTGTTTTATTTCAAATTTTGTGCAGTAGAAAAATTCTTAAGCGAATATGTTAATATTTTTTTTTTTTGAAAAGAGGGAGGGGAACACCCGAAATGGTGCCCCCTAATGTCATTGATATAATGACGCAAGGATACAAGTCCATCGTTACAGGGGCACAAGCTGCGAGGGCCTAAACCGCCTCGTTCCAGGAAAAGACAAACCACTCCGCGCAGCGTGTATGATGGCATCGCTGGAGGGAGTTACACCCTGAAATGACCTCATTCCTATGGATCCATATCGCCCATAACGTGGCGAATGGTCGCCTCCACTCCTGCTCCCGTCTATAAGGGATCTCCAGAACGCCTTGTCCGATGACACAACGAGACGAGCAACCCCTCGCCCGTCACGCTTCCCTGTACTATCAGGCACGTGAAAAACAAATGTGGACAGTCCTCGTCCTCCCCAGCACATAGCGGGCAACACACAACTGCTCCTGGAACCATGCGACGGCATAGGACTCTCGTCATCAGGCGATGGCGCAAAAGTAGCCAACCGAAGATACGAATCTTTAGCGGAAGCCGTTGCTTCCATACTACTCGGTAGCGCCGAACAAGAGTTCCTGCTTCTGGGGCCTCCTGCCCTCGAAGGAGGCGATATAACTCCCTAGTCGAAAATCTGGGGTGGCGTCATATCCAAGCGTCTTGAGTCCCCGCCAGTGGTCTCAGGTTGGCGATGCGGATCTGCAGAGAAGTCAAGTCAGCCAACCTCTGGTCAGACAACACCTGGGGTAGGATTGGAGTCTAGATGCCAGTCCACATTGTCCGGACCGTGGCTGGCGGGTCCGGTGCAAGGGCGTAGAGGCAGGAAAATCGACACGCAATCGTCCTAGTCCGGACCAGTCATCCTCCCAAAACCGGAAGGAAGCCCCATCTCCAAGCTGCGGCCTAAAGAAAGACTAGAGAAGCGGGAAAATCCAGCGGATGTCCGCCACCACGAGGGAATCCCCTCGGCGTGGGGTCGCCCACATGCTCCAGTCAAGGGACTGCCCATACGCTTCACGGAGAAGAATAGAAACCATGTCATTTGACGGCTTCATCACTCGAATTACCCACTTAGATAACAAAGCCATATTGGTGTGTTGCAGATGACGTACGCCCAGGCCACCGTGTGCAACTGGCCGGCATACTGTGCTCCAGGCGACAAGGGCGCCCCCCTTGAAGGTGTCTGACCCACTCTAGAAAAATCTCCTCATAGCCCCCTCGATCCGGTGTCGTACCCCTGCCGGCATGCGAAAGACCGACATAAAATAGGTCGAGATGGTGGAAAGGACTGCGTTCACCAAAACTAACCGGCCTCCACGCGATAACAAACGTGACCGCTATCCCCCCAATCTGGCATCCACCTTGTCAATCACCGGCTGCCAGTCTTGTACCTGAAGACGTTTGTCCGTCAATGGCACACCCAAGTATCGGACAAGGGGTGTCCCAATCGGAGTCGATAAGTGGCTGGCACACCTCGACTCCTCCTTTGTGGAGAGCTTGAACCCAATGAAAATAGATTTGGCTCCTCTGTTAATTTTTTTTTTGAAAAGTAAAAGGGAGATCACCCAAGACCACTGATCCTCTGAAATTTATAAGATGTATCCTTATAAGACTCTAAGACGACCATGCTGGTCTCCACTTCCCCTACTCGTGCCCTTCTAAACCACCATACTACAAAACTCTCCATGTCATCAACTACACTGTCCACTGAAGCCAACCTTCCCTTGAAGATGACCTTGTTACGGTGCAACCCTAGTGCCCATAGCACCAGAAGAGCCTTCCCTATTCCACCCCCTCTTGTACACTTTTTCCCTTGAGAGATCTTGAGAAGGCCTCTCCTGATGTGACATTGAACTGTGAAGTCTTCTGGCTGGACCATATTGTCTACGCAATAGGGTACTCGAAGAACATGCGAAAATAATCTTCCACACCTCGTACGCATAGCACACTCTGCCAAAACTCCAGGGAACATTCTCTTCCAGAATACACATGTCACCAGCCTTCACCTGAAAAGCAACTGCCCAGAAATCTGTACCTTTAGGGGGGATCTTCTGCTTCTATACGAAATGGATGTGTGGATGGTTGCCAGTTCCTCTTCTATCTAACTCTGTCTAATCCGCACATAAACACCCCAAATTGTCAAAGTGGTGTGCTCATACCTAACCATCTCATGTACCTCTCAAAGGTCAGAAATGCATTCACAACTGTTGCATATTCATTAACTCCAACCCCAGGACAAGGGAATATGTCTATGTAATTGTATTTGCTTAAAATGAACTATTCGGTCTAGCCCAAAGCACTTACAACCCAATTTAAAATGTCAGTGTAATGTAACAAGATTCATTTTCTAGAAACTCTAAGATCAGTGTGGCAACTCTGAGGAGGACCAAATCTATCTAATAACTTCACCAATAAAATCAATTCATCTTGATAATGATACCGTGAGGAAGTAATCTATCATCTCTAAATCTAGCATTACCATTAGCAGCGTAAAATATTTCAAAATCTTACTATTTTGTCCATAAAGTTAAACTTGCATTAAAACAATAAAGCAATGGATAGAATCAGGAAAGTATCTAATTATTGATAGATCTGTCAAAGAATCCTATTCAATATTTTAGAAACTTACATTCGTGAGGTTCATGCAATCATATTTGGGGAGTATAATCTCAATATTATGACCAAGATCTTGAACAGCACGCGAGAGACTAGTGACGACATCACCAAGTCCTCCAATCTAGAGTATCAGAGAAACATGGAAGAGCAATTAGGATGCTAGTAACTAATTGTTTAGATTTCAAACTCATCAAAAGGAGTAAGTTATCGACAAGCTATATCAAACCTTAGCTATTGGTGCCATTTCAACAGCAATGTGCACAATATGCATTGGAGGCTCTTTGTGAACACCTCCAGAAACAGGAATGTGATAATCTATTCCATTTCTATTATCAAATGTTCCACCATTTTCGCCATCAGAGAATACGAAGTCCATCATATATGCATCCAATGGGACCTTAACTGCAAGAGAAAACATTACCAAAGTTACACAAATAGATCAACCAAAAAAAGCCAGCGTTGAAGCATAAAAGACTCTAAAAAGGGTCAATACAAAGGTGAACTTGCTCTAAAGGACAGCAATAAAGAGCAAGAGAGACATACATGTAAGAGCAATTCATCTCCGCATAAAGGGAAACTGAAAGCAATAATTATGCATGGAACAAGTTCCACAACCCTCACTCTCACAGTGTATACCCACTGAATGACGGGAGAATGGCAGAAGAAAGAGAAAGATAATTTACAGAGATATAGAAGAGAGGAATTATCAGGAAAGCAGCAGGAGAAAGAGATAAGAGAAAGATGAGAAAAAATTAAGAGAGAGAGAGAGAGAGATATAACATATAAATTGATAGGAAATATACATCACGGTGTAGATTAAAACCAGCCCCAGATTTGTGGTGTTTCTTTACAGATTTAGCATCCATTGAGAAAATCCAAAGATTCAGGTATAAATGAATGGTAAATATTAACAATATCAGATATGATGATGTAGAGTATTACCTGTAGCCTGAATATGGGAGCCATTCCCTGATGGATTCATCTTCTGAGGGGGTAAAGGACCAGCATGATGAGTCCACCGATTAAATGAGCATCTGAGCCAGATACTTTCTCTTCCATTCAAGACAGTATTAGAAGGGTTATACAACACTGTAACTGATCTCCCTGCTTGGACATCAAGTGGCTCTGTGTAAACAATATGCTTTTGTGACAGCAGAAAGCTTTTAATGGTTTTTAGTTTTGTTTCCGGGCCTTCTGCGTAAAGTCTTCTCGGCCTATTTCAATGTGAATTCACAGGAGATTGAGATAGAAGAAAAAGATAAATGTTACGAGATCAAAGGTTTATCAGACCTTGGCCTTTTCCGCTGCCTCTCTTAATTTTCTATCTTCCTGAAGTTTATTGTATATGACCTCTTCCTCTTCAGCCCAGAATCTTTCCTCAGATATGGAATTTGAAACGACTGTGTGGAAGTCCTGATTGTTGTTATTATCATATATTCTAGCATTCTTTGGTGGTCCATCAGCAAATACCCAATTCAATACAAGAGCTCTTTGAGGGACAATAACTGCATTGAATAGGGTTATAAGGAATGAGGAGGCGCATAGACTACTCAATCATGTCTTGAAGCAGCATAGTTGGAAATTAGGTGACGATACAGTGTAAAAATAGAAATTCAAGATATAAAAATTTTAAAAACAAGCCAAAGTAAATGGAAATCCTCTCCGGTTTATCCTTACAGGCTAATTGTACTTTTGGCTCAAATATCTCAATTTCTCAATTTCAGAGAGATCTTGAAAGTCTGCAGTCTTTTTTGGTCTAGGATCATGCCTAGAGAAGCTGATGTATCAAAATAGCTGGACCCTAGAATCAAACTTGTCATTCCTAGATTTAGCTGTAGCTGGGAAAACCCTTGCTGATCAGACATTAAAATGCAAACCTAATCCTTTTTTAAAAAAAAATTTGAAAGGACGATCACGCAGAATTGGTGATCCACTTGATAGTATTATATAAACATGTCATATGCACAAGAATGGTTGCTGAAGACCCCTCCTGCCCCTTCACAATCTTCTGCTCTAGCATGACACAAATTCCTCCACTTCTTAGTTTACTTCTTGAAGGAAGTAAACTCCAACCATGGTATCTTTTGGCTGGCCCAAATCACCTGAGCAGTTTTCTTCCCTTCTCATCAGACAAATAGGTGTGAATTGTCTTCTTCCCTCCCTGTGAACATTACAGTCTTCCGATGTGTCAGGGAGTAATCTCTTCCACAAAACTTGTGCCAAAAGATGCCACCCAAAAAAAAGCCAAACAAAAATTCACAGCTTTAGGGGGACTTTCTGTTTTCCTATGAGTTTGCACGCCTGGATGGTTGCTTGCTCCTCATCAAACTGCACCCCCACCCCCTCAAATCTTTGCATTAACCCATTGAACAAAGAAACTCCTAACGGTATCGTCTCCCGTCTTACAATCATAGATGCATTAAGCCTTCTGCGTATTCAGGAGATCCTCCACCCTTGGATCCGACTAGGCACCTTCCAGAATTAAATTTGCAAATTGCCCAACTTTTCCTAGCTGTGGCCCGAGGGTTCCATGCTAGAGTGAACATGCAAGGAAATTTTGCACCTTGACAGCCCCAAGTTGACCATTCCTCCAACCAATAAAGAAACAGAGAGTCATCCCTAATTTGGCCGTGAAGAATTCTTTGACATGAGGGAACGCATGCCTGAGACTGCGCCAGAATGCCAATGCCCATGAAGAATAGAGCCACTTGCCTCTCCAAATCTAGCCACGTGCTGTAACAATCCTTCACTACCGACATAACCAAATACTTGGTGTGGCCCAGAATCATGCTCTCCACTTCATCAAAAGTGCCAGATTCATGGTTTTTGGCTTCAACATCCCCAACCTTCCCAACATGACTAGTCTACACACTACCTCGCAATAGACTGTCACCAACCTCTACCTTCCTTTGACTCCAAGTCTTCCAAAAAAATAAACCTCCAAGTCAACCCATCTAGCCATCTACCAATGCCCGCATATAGATAAAAAAATATGTATCACAAAAGTACTGACTACTACTTGTTTCTCATATATGGTTGTACCCAATTCACAGCAAGGGTGATCTGTCTCTCTTTTTTCAAAAACAAAAAAACAAAAGTACCCAATGCAGTAGCACTAAACGCCCCCTCAGGGCTCATAATCATGATCACCCGCTTCGCCAAAAGTGTCAGATTCATGGTGAGTAGTTTCAACACCCCCAACACTCCCAGCTTGACCGGTCTGCAGACTATGTCTCAAGAGACCATTGGCAAACCTATACCTTCCCCTTACCCTAAGACTTTCAAAGAAAAAACCTTCTCGTCAACCCATCTAGCCATTTTCCGAAACTCAGATAACGCTTTAACACTGAGGGATAAAAAAATTGGTATCGCGAAAGTATCAACCATAGTAGCAGAAGACACCCCCTCTGGGCTCATAATCATGCTCAACCACTTAGTCAAAAGAGCCAAGTTTATGGTGGTGTAGCTTCAACACACCCAACCCTCCGAGCTTAGCTAGTCTACACACTACCTCCCAAGAGGCCATTGACAAACCTCTACCTTCCCTCAACCTGGAGCCCTCCAAAAAAATAAACCTCCTTGTCAACCCATCTATCCAATGCCCTCATATAGCTTACAGATTGAGAGATAAAACAAATACGTATCATGAAAGTACTGACTGCAATAGTATTAGAAGCCCCCTCCGGCCTCATAATCATGCTCACCCACTTCGTCAAATGTGCCAGGTTAATGGTGAGTAGTTTCAACGCCCCCAAACCTCTCAACTTGACTGGTCTGCACACCATGTTTGAAGAGACTATTGCCAAACCTCTACCTTCACTTTGAAAACTTCTACCTAGCCTTTCAAAGAAAAAAATCTTCTCATCAACCCATCTAGCTAATTTCCACTACTCGCATATTGCTTATTGACCAAGCGATTAAAAATAAGTATCACAACAGTACCAACCACAGAAGCACCAGAAGCCCCCTCTGGGCTCATACTAATGCTCACCCACTAGATCAGAAGTCACACCTTCAACACCCAATCCTCCCTCTGCTTGATTGTTCTGCACACCATGTCCCAAGAGACCATCCCCAAACCTCTACCTTCCCTCGACCTTGAGACTTTTTCTAAAAAACCTCCTCGCTAACCCACCAAGCTGTTTTCCAATGCTTGCATATTGCTTTAACATAGAGAGAGAAAAAATATGTATCATGAAGGTACGAACCACAGTAGCATCAGACGCTCCCTCCAGGCTCACAATCATGCTCACCCACTACATCAAAAGTGACAGCTTCAAAACCGCAGCCATCCCAACTTGATTTGTCTGCACACCAAGGGCCCACACGACTTCCTACGCACACTGCTCTTACGGCATCATGCCACTCACCCTTGCATTGCAAAGAGAATTGTGCCCTGAAAAGCACTGCTAGCTGTTTCATCACACAGAGAAACGCAAAGAGGACATCTCTAGAATTTATAATCCTCTTTCTGGCAGGATTGTAACAGTTATATCCCTTATGTGTATTTGAATACCCTACAAATACACTCCTAAGGGCTCTAGAAGTTAGTTTGGTTTGATTGGGATGTAGATTCTCATTACATTCACAATAAAACACCCTTTTTGGTAAAACATCATTCAATTTTATGAAAGGAAATTCTGCTGAGAGTATATGTAAAGGAGATAATTTTTGCAAGCTTTGACTTGCTACCCTATTAATCAGAAAGACAGCAGTAAGTAATGCCTCTCCCTAGGGAAGAATGGGAGCTTCGCTTTGAAGTAGTGTTCTTTCCTTTTTTCTAGAATGAGCCTCATTTTCTGCTCAGCAACTCCATTCTGCTGTGGGGCATATGCAAATGAATTTTCAAATGCTATCCCCAACTCAGAGAAATAGTTTTAAAGTATTGTATTCCAAAATTTTTAAGCATAATCCATTCTAAAGATTTTAACTCTTCTATCAAATCTCCTTACAACCATTTAAGCAAAGTGTTTTGTTTTAGTGGTTACTTCTGATTTATATCAGATCAAGTATATTCAACTAAATCTACAGAAGTCATCAACCACGACCAAAAACCATTAGAAACTATGAGTATTGGATGATGGTGTAGGGCCCCATATATCACAATGGATAAGTTGAAAGGGGGTTTTCCTTCTTTCAGTAAATTTTGAGTTATATGAATGCTTTCTATGTTTAACCCTCTCACGCACATCACACACCAATTTCTCAATCTTAATATCCTGAAAAACCATTCAGCAATGTAAAGGTTTAAGTTTGGAAAGAGGGTTATCCTAATCTAAGATGAAGGACCCAAGCCTTTTCTTCTCCAAAACTGGCTCTAGCTACTGCCATGACAACTAGATCATTCTTGTTGCACAAGGTGTTCCTGATCAGTTCCTTGCTGTTCCCATGTGATGGTAAGTAGTAAAGTCCCTCGTGGACTTAAAGTCAATCCAGTCCTCCACTGTGCACCATGGCACATATGAAGGCATTCAATCTTGTATAAAGAGTGATGCAATTTTATGAAGAGAATAAATTTATAAACAATTTAGGGACATGAAGCACATCTTCTAGTTTCCCAATAGGCTCAAGATTGATACTTCCTATTCCAGAAATTGTCAATAGTGCCCCCATCTGCTGTTTGGGCCTTTTTATTACTTCCACATATGTGGGGATTGGCATTCTTGACCGTCGATCGGTGCACCTGCATGGTCCAATGATCAGCAGTCAAAAGTCAAACCTCTGAACGTCTCTGTGGGCAGGGCCATTCAGGGTCCAGAATGGTCCAGTGATTGTGGGCTGCCTGGAATATTGCTATGGGGGCCCATTAACAAAATTCTATTCCCAATCCTCTCCTAACACTGTTCTCTCTCTTCCCTCTTTCTAAATGTCTTCCAGGTTCAGATCTCTTGCTCCCGCTGCTCTCTCTCTCTCTCTATCCGCCCCTCTTTCTCCCATATCTCCCTCTGTTATCTCTCTGCCCCCACTCATCCACCTCACACCCTCTCTCTCCTGCCACTCTCTCCTCCTCCTCCCCCCCTCTTTAATGGATACTTCACAGATAGCGTGACAGTACGACTTTCTCTGCCCATTAGTCGATACAGGTTCAAGTGTGGGAGAGAGAGAGAGGAAACATGAATAATTGGATATAGAGAGAGAAGGGAAAAGCCAAAGAGATTGTGGCATCCTTAACAGACACTTTCTTGGACCCTGCGAGGATAAATCAGGGATCAGAATCCCAAAACGAAGTCTCTCTCTGTCAACCTTCTTCTGTTCATCATATGCATTTCTTGTGGAATTTTATCAGATCCTCATGGATTATTTACTGTTCTAATGGTGTTTGAAAAGAGACTCCCTCCCCTCCCTCTCTATCTCTTTCTCATGTGTCAACTCACTGCTCAACATTGCCGGCTCATTGATCACAAGCTCATTGCTCATTGTGGGTGACTATAGACATCTTGCGTTCATTTGGACAATCAAATCTTCAATTATAATTTCAATGTTTTTTCTGTATAAAAAAAAAAGGTTACGAATTAAAAGAATTATTTTAATCTTAAGGTCACGTAGGTCAGGTTGTAGCTACATGCCTATGAACGACTAGGTCAAGATAAATAAAATAAACATGCCTTAGGTCAGGGATTAGACCTGACCATGAACTCGAACACTGAACCTCCACATGGGATGTATGAGGTAAACAAACTAGTTATGGGTGTCATGTGATCAGTAGCTGAGTCATTGCATGGTTTTGGCTAAAAATAGATTTTCCATGTATTCCAGCATGTCTCTCTGGAGTGCCAATGTTTTCCACAAACATCACACAGAGAGCATCATTGGCATCCCCTTTCTTCTTTGGGAATGATTTTGTAATATCAGAAGCTTGCCAGTGAACTTTTTCACATTGAACGCCTGAATGGACCTTAGGTTGTTTGATGGTTGCCCCTGAACCGGAGACAAAGTAGTTCTGGTACTGCATGCTTGACTTTCTACCTGAGCAATTTTCCCCATCGACAAGAGAAAATTCTCCTCCTTGATCACTTTAGCAACTGATTTGTCAAAAGATCATTGTTTCTCTCAAATTTTTTTTTTTTTTGAATAAGAAAAGCAGATCACCCATACTGGTGAACCGCCATACAATGGACATAGAGGGTAACGAGACCAATAGGATGGCCCATTGTGCCCTCCCTACCTTCCAAATCACACATTCCCAAACCAGAAACCAACAAACTTCTCAACCTCCTGGATGAGACATTCACTCGATACGGCTTTCCCCTCAAAAATCACCTCGTTGCGATGCAACCATATAGCCCATACCACCGCAAACCTTTTCCCCTAATTTGCTTCCTGACCTCGCCCCCGCCTCGGTAGTGTAGCCCAGAAAACAGAACTGGTCGTAATATCCGAAAGTCCTTGACTGGCCCAAATCCTTACAGCAATGGGACATTTGAAGAACAAATGTTCACAGTCTTCCTCCTGTTCTCTACACAGCATGCATAAGGTTGAACCGGTTGAGAGTAAATGTCTATGTCTCACCCGAGTCAATATCCGTCGTCTAGCGATCATCGATGCGAACACCGCTACCTTATGAGGTAACCGCTGCTTCCACACTGCGCGACACACATTAAGAACTGTAGGGTCTACATGTTGGGCCGTTCTCAACTGCTGATACAGCCCTCGAACTGAAAAGTTGTCCTGCTTCCAAATACATCCATCCCTGGCCCCCTCCCTAGGCCTCCACCCTCCAACATCTTACTGTATACTCAAAAACTCCTTCAACCTCTGATCCGATAACTGAACTGCAAGAGACGGGCTCCACCCCCCATCCCAGCAATCTTTGACCGTACCTTGGGGATGTTGGGTTATCGCGAACAACCGTGGAAATTTCCCTCTTAGGCACCCCTTATCCGACCACTCGTCTAGCCAAAATCTAAACAACTTACCGTCACCCAAACTAGCTGAGAAGAATTTTTGTATGCTAGGGACCGCCTTCCCTAGTCCCCGCCAGAAAGCCGAGGCTCCCCTCACTCTGGTCGTCATCTTCTCCCAATCCACACCCGCTCCATATCTATCCTTCATCACTGATCTAATCACATCTTCCTCTGGGCCAATAATTCGCTTGACCCATTTTGTCAACAAAGCCACATTCATCGTATTCAAGTGTGGTACCCCTAGACCACCTTGATTAGTCGGTGTGCAAATGTCGTCCCATGCTACTAGGGCCAAACCCCTTCCCTCCTTCGACCCCCTCCAGAAAAATCTCTACATAAGCCCGCACAACCGTTGTTCAATGGTTGCCGGGATCTTGAAGACCGATAAATAAAAAGTGGGTATTGCTAAGATTACCGACCTCAGCAGCACTAGCCTCCCCCCTTTCGATAATACCTTTGCTTTCCAGCCCTCTAGCTGCTTCTCCACTTTCCCGACCACAGGTTGCCAATCTTCAACCTGCAGCTGACCCGCAGCAAGGGGCAGCCCCAAATATCGCATAGGCAAAACCCCCACAGGTGTGCCCAGTGCATGTGAGCATATACTCTCCTCTTCTTGTGATAGCCCATATCCCTTGAATTCTGATTTATCTCTATTGAGACAGAGCCCTGAACAATCTGCGAAGACGTCTAGCAGTGCTGATAAGTTCTTGGCCTCCACCACTGACCCCTCCATAAAGAACATCGTATCATCCGCATATTGCAACAGAGGGATTCCCAGCGGTTGACTATGCGTCTGAAAACCCTTCAAGCTCCCCCTTGCACACGCTTGGGCTGTGCTTCTATATAAGACATCTGCTGTAAGGACGAACAACATTTGAGCTAATGGACATCCTAGTCTAATCCCTCTTTGTGGCCGAATCCACTCTCCTGTTGGCCGCCCATTCAATAGCACTGAGAAAGAATGAGATGTCACACATCGCTTCATCCACCTGATCCACTCTTCCGGGAAGCCCCTCTTCCTTAGAACCACCCATAGGTATCGCCAGTCCAGTGAATCATATGCCTTTGCGAAGTCTTCCTTCCACATGAAACCCTTCATCCCTTGCTCCTTCCATGCCGCCAGAATCTCTCCCGCCATGACAACACAATCAGGTAGCTGCCTCCCCGGTATAAAAGCATACTGAAACGGCCCGATAAGCTCTCCGATCACCTCTTTTAGCCGGTTGGCCAGTACCTTGGCCACTATAAGATAAATGGAGTTAGATAGTGAGATAGGTCGATAATCATTCACACTCTCGGCCCCCTGTCTCTTCGGAAACATAAATAGATACGACTTATTAATCCTCTCCATATTGGCTTGGGGAGATCTCAACTCCTCCAGAGTAGCCATAACATCCCCTTTGACCAAAGCCCAAAATTCTTTGTAAAAACGTACCGGTAGTCCATCGGGCCTTGGGGCACCTTCTCCATTCAATCCCGCAATAGCAGATTGCACCTCCTCCAACGTGAACGGCCGTATCAATGTATCCCTTTGATCTATCATGAGCTGAGACGCCCCCCTTCCTGTCCATCTCCATCGACTAGAGGCTCCTCGTCGTGTCATCGCCCAAAAATGATCTGTCAAAGCTCGGCCCATTGCCTGCGGTTCGCTATGTTGCTGTGTACCAAATCTTAGCCTCAAGATTTGATTCATTCGCCTCCTCCCGTTAGCTGCAAGGTGAAAAAAACGTGTATTTGCATCGCCCTCTTTTAACCACAGTTGTCTGGACCTTTGTCTCTAATCCATCTCCTCTTTTTTATCCTCATTTACCACCACTAATCGCCACTTTCTTCTCTCTTGCATTTCACTCGCTATCAACCCTCTACGATCCTCCACATCATCTAATTCTCTGATCATCGCAAGAGCTTCCACTCTCACCTTGCATCTTGACTCCCGAATTCTCCTCCTATACTTCATTAGGTATTCCCTCACCCTTTTAATACATCTTGTTAGATTTTTCGATCCCATGTCCAACCCAATATGAGACCTCCACACCTCCATGATCTCCTCCTTGAATCCCCTTTCTCTCAGCCACGATTTGTCCAACTTAAGGTACGTAGTACGGCCATGACCTTCTTGTGTCTGCCATATGATCGGGCAATGATCAGATATCGGTCTAGGTAGTGCTAACACGACTGCCTCCGAGAAACGTTCCAGCAACTCCACCGAACACAAAAACCGGTCTAGACGGGACTTATATGATGGACCCGCTTCACTCCGCCATGTATACCTACTATCCTGAGGCCCCATCTCTTGTAGTGCTACCCATGATAAAAAGGTCCAAAACTCCTCTGAGTCTTGATCGCGTCCCCCGGCTCCATCAGGCTTGTCGTCTGCCTCCAACGTCAAATTGAAGTCACCTCCAAAAAGCAGCGGTGTGTCATTGAATCTATCCACAACTTAATCAAGCTCCTCCCATAGTCTCTCCCGTCGATTTGCGTACACCGGTCCATACACTGATGCTACCACAACCTTCAGCCCGTCACTCCTCGATAACTTGACAGCCGCCACGAACTGCCCATCCCACAAATCTTCCTTATCATAAAGTCCCTCGTTCTAGGCAATCAAAACTCCGCCCGATCGACCCGTTACATTCACTGCAATGATAACCTCCAAGAGATCCCGCCCGACCATCCTCCAATCATGTGGTTCACATTTTTCCAGCCACGTTTCCTATAAACACACCACTGTGGCTCCCCACTCTCTTAGATATTTGGCCACAATACTATGCCTTTTAACGTCACGGAGCCCACGTACGTTCCATGAGATGCACTTCATGTAGACCCTTGCGTCCTCCTCCCACCCTTCTGGCTATCGGTGAAACCTCCGCATTCACCCATATGAACTCTCTTGACTTCCGAATCCACATCGTCGCTTACTGGATTAGTCTCGGGCACGGCCGTTGAGCTCTCTTCCCCTCCGACCTCTTTACCTCCATCTTCAGCCTTGTCGAACCCCACACTCTACCTGAGTCGTAAATCTCCCACCCGAATCATCTTCCAGCCGGCGGGCACCCTCATCTTCCCGCCCTTACCCACTGCCAGCCATATCTTAACTCCCCCATCTCCCTTGATAAAGAGCTTCCTCCGCTCATATCGAACATGGCACCCAATAATGTCCCCCTTTAAAAGCCTGTTGCCCCGCTTTCTTACTTGTATGGGGCTTATCCTTTTTCTTCCCTCCCCCCTTGAGTCTTATGAGAATTGAAGGTTTTCGACTCCTCCCTACTCGTCGCGGAGTCTACCGACCCCCTCGAGCTTTCTCCCTTCTCGCTCCTCCTATCCCTTTGATTTTCTGTTCCTAGCCCCGTCATTATCAACTCCCCACTCCTCCCTCCATCTGTTGCCATCGCCTCCTCCCCCTTCCTAATCTCCTCCCTTCCTCCCTCTGTCCTCTCGATGGCGCAATGGACTTTTCCTTCTGCCGGTGGAGCTGGTGGCTGCCGCCGGAAACGGTTCACCGCAACTATTCCTTTAAGACTTTGAAGCAAGATTGGTCGTGATAGCACCTCTTCCTTTTTCGTTTCCACCTCCAAGACCGTCAGGTTTGGGTCGCCTGACTCTAATCCGGTCGTAATAATGCCTTTCAGTCGCCCAAATGAGCTTACTATCGCCTCTATGTTTTTTCGGGACTGATAGGTGGCCGGTACCCCCCTAACGTCGATGATCACAGGCCATGTCACCTCCTCCCCTCCCTTTTCTGTCCATATAATACGCTGCCATTTTAATTTTGCATCCCCAATCATCTGATACCCTCCACACAAATCGATACAGATAGTCGGGGAGATCTGTCTTAGCAGGATTTCACCCGTCTCCAGCTTCTTCACCTTCGAGCCCACTAACTCTGGAAATCTTGTCACGACTGCATGAATTATTTCCTCCTCCTCAGCAGCTCCTGCCACGAGCTCACCTACTAGACACGCCACTTTAGGAAGGTATTTCTCCATCCCTTCATACCTGATTCCTCCACCATAGCGTTCTACCGCTGCCACTGGACATGCCACCTCGTAATGCCCCACTCTCTGACAGAACTTGCAAACGACAGGGTCACGACACTCAAATTTAGTATGACCTTTGCCCAGGCATTTATAGCATGTGACCCTCTGTCCCTTCCCCCCTTTTATCTGCCTTCCTCTACCCCACCACACCGTTTGTCTTTGCTGCTCCCCATTTCCACCACTTGCTGTTCGGTTAGTTCCAGAAATTCGACGCCTTCTCACCTCCATCCACCCATCCTCTGCTGTCCTGATCTCTGTAATTTCATTATTGCGCCTCTGAGATTGCAGGATTGCTTTACGCCTAGAGAATCCCGACTGAGCATGAGCCTCTGCCGATATGGACCCTCCACTGTCGAAGCCGTTGTGGAGCGCACCCTCACGCCCCTTCTTCCCCTCACGCCCATAGTCAAACCTCCTCTGTGCTCCATATCTTCCTGGCCCAGTGACTAATCGGGGCTGGTCTCGGATATGGAAACCCAGCCTCGGATTCTCGAAAACATTAGGCAGGACTCGTCACTCCAAGGACCTGGAACTTTGTCTCAGATGAAACAGTCGGCCCCACTGCTCGGAAGGAGCGGATAGACTTTGCGGAAGTCGGCTGTTCCACATTCGTCGCGGGTCCCACGGACCGATCGCAACTTCCGCGGGTCCTGCAAATCAAGGTTGACTTCACGAATCACCGACACGAGCTACCGAACGCGGTTCCCCCGATCGGAATCCCTCGATCGCTCTGATGTAAAATATGAGAAATGTGGGCACAACTTAAGACCACCGTCCATTGGTTCTCTCAATTGAAAAGTAAGCTTCTCGAATTCTCAAATTCTGGTCACATTCTCAAGTTTCTCCCCTTGGGTATATAGTCTCTTGCTATCAGATCAGTATGAAGTGACTGGCAAAAATCAATCTCATTCCACAGAGTAGTCAATTCATTGGAATATTTTAATACAATACTCTATTCTTGCACCAATTCCATTACCATCTTAATTAGCTATGCAATCCTTGATTTGTCTTACAGTTTTGAATATAATTGTTATCTAACCATTCCCTCAAATTGTATCGTGTAACAATCCTCTCAAAGATGACTTTGAACAGGAGAGTAATTTAAAGGCGTTAATGGGGTGATCGCGATGGCGATCGCGGGAGCGGAATCCAAGATTGCGATCACGAGGATTTCGCTTCGATTTCGGCGTTGACGGAGGACGTGCAGCTGACGGAAGGCGGAGCGGAAGGTGGACTGGCGGTTGCCGGCGAGAGCCGTTCTCGTCGCCCCGGGAAGGTCGGAACCCTAGGGCCGGCCTCGTTCTTCCTCGCGACCCACCTCCTATCCGGGGGAAGGGCGGCTCCTGTCCTCCCATTCGTGATCCAAGTCATCTCCCCGTGCAAAGGCACATGCGCGATCGTGGGCTGATCGCGTACGGAAAATTCTACCTGATACATCCCAATCCCGTCAACTTAGGGATTCTAATTCACTGGGTCTTCTACGGGAATCACAACGGGAGCCACATCGGGATTCAATGCAGGAGCAATTGAGGGAGGAGAGAGATGCTCCGATCGCCAATGGCAGACGAAATTTTCCTGATCCGAGGGTCCAGTTATCAGGTACCCGACAACACCTGATGAGCCGGCAGCGGGACAACAATACTGAAGTGGAACGGGAGGTAAACGAGGATGGATGGAAGGTTGTGCAACGTCGACGACAGCAGAGAGCACATCGACAAGTGTGAGGGATAATGGATCCAATGCAGGAAGGACGTTGCTTTCGCTGTCTATCCGAGGAACACTATGCAAGTTCCTGCGTTTCTCCAATCCGGTGTTGCCTCTGCCATCGGGAAGGTCACCAGCATGCCCACTGCCCTCTCAAGGTTCAAGGACAAGGAGAGAAACATGGAAGGGAGATTAAAGATCTTTCTTCGTGTCTTGTGGGGGTGACGCGAGGGGGGTGTACACCTCCGCTGGATCAGACCATCCTCGGTCTGAAGGACAGATCTCCCAATTTAACTCAGCCAGACTGTCACGAACTCTCCTCAGGGGATTTTTTCCTCAGAGGGTTGTCGCGCGATGACTGGAATGCCCTGCGAGGATGGAAGCAGCAATGTTAGGCCGACCTCCCCGGCAGTCCGCCCTCCTTCCCCGAGCATGAATTCGCCGAGTCAGTCGGGTACCATCCCAATACAACCCATATGCCCTGTGGAGTCAACAACGGCCGCTTCGACCAAGGACGCTCGTCGGAATACCGATCATGTGCCCAAGGTCAACATTACGTACAGGCCCCGCTATCAGTCGGCCCTGCCCTATCCGCAGAGAGGGAAAGGGGTCGTTCATATGACAGCAGACAGTAACGAACAGATGGGCGCACTCTCATCAGATGGAGCGATCATGGCGATTAATATTGCGACCTCTGAAGTAATTGGTTCAAATATGGGAGCAGTTCATGAAAGCTCTTCCCGGTGTTAACCAAAGTTCTTAATGAAGTGCATCACATGGAATGTCCGTGGTCTCCGAGACGACAATCGGAGAGGTATCGTGGGTCGATATTTACGTGAATGGGGGGCTGACATTATATGCTTGCAGGAAACCATGGTATGTCAGGCGAATCATCGATTCTGGTCGACGTTCGGATGGGGGACTGCAGGAGCATCTATAAGTATTGAAGCCTCAAGCAGATCAGGCAGCGTGCTTCTCGCCTGGAATGAGGGGCAGTTCGAGCTGATATCTGTGTGGACGGGGAGACACATTGCGGCAGTAAGGTTAGCGGTTGGGGCAGATGGCAGCCAGGTGATTGTCGCTTCTGCCTATGGTCCACGGGTAGCTCAAAGACGGGGAGAGCTTGGCGAGGACATCAGTCAGCTGTGCTCGATGTTCATCGAGGTTCCGATCCTCATCGGAGGCGATCTCAATGTCACCATTGCTCCAGAAGATCGCCCTAACGATAGGGGCGGGTGCGATCTTGGATCTGCCCAATTCAGGGACGTCCTCAACCAGTGCGGCCTTCAAGAGATGGGGCCGACAGATCGACGCTACACATGGAGAGGCCCTACTACACAATCCCGCTTAGATCGTTTCTTGTGTTTGATAGAGCTGATGGAAAGTTTTCCGCTAGCGCTAGTGACTGCACTTCTACAGCCCCTTTCCGATCATAGTCCCCTCATGTGGAATTCAAATGTTGAGACGGTGAAGCCCCCATATTTCAAACTGGACCGGTCATGGCTCCACAACGAGGTCATTTAGAATAATATCAAGGACTAGTGGGGTAATCAACATGTCCTCGGCGCAGCGTCGGAGCGACTGACCAAGAAATTGACGGGGCTTAGATTGTATCTTATATCGAGGCGGCGACAGATAAGGGAAGAACGGACTAAGAGGCAATAGCAGCGTGGAGATGGATTGGCGACAACGGTCCAGACAGCTGTGGTTGGCGGCTGGGGACGCTAATACCCGGTACTTTCACCAAGCAGCAAACGGGCGGCGACGAGCCAATCTCATTGAGCGTCTTCGGATGGGTGATAGAGTCATTACGGGCCAAACAACTGTTGGACAAGCCTTGGCAGATCATTTCAGAGGCTTTTTCAGACGAGGACCACCGAACTCTTGGAGATGGACGGGCACAGGGGCATCATGTTTATCAACGGAAGAGCAAGGATTGATTTCAGGCCCTTTCCTTGTGGATGAGGTGCGAGCTGCGATCAGCGGATTGAACGTTGAAGGTGCACCAGGGCCGGATGGGATACCAGTCTTCTTTTACAAGGGCTGATGGGACCGAGTGGCTTCGGATGTTATGGCACTGATGGATGAGTTTCACGCCGGCTCTGCCAGGATGGACCACATTAATCGGGCATATATAGCCTTGCTACCCAAAGTACAAGGTGCTGAACAGGGGGGAGATTTTCCACCCGTCTCACTATCCAACAGCTTATATTTAATCATCGCCAAGGTCCTAGCGAATCGCCTCAAAAAGCTTCTACAAGCTCACATCAATCCTCGTCAATTCGCATTTATACCAGGCAGGCAAATGATGGAAAGCATCGTCATTGCGGAAGAAATTATTGCTGAATGGAAAAGATCGGACACAGCGGGTTTCATATGGAAAGTGGATTTCGCAAAGGCATATGATTCTCTCGATTGGCGCTTCCTTTGGAACGTACTCAAAAGACGCGGATTTCCATCAGTTTGGATCAAATGGATGAAGCAATGTGTGTGTACCACCACATTCGCCGTTTTGGTCAATGGTCAACTGCAACGGGGGATACATCCGCAATGGGGGATCAGGCAGGGATGCCCGTTAGCCCCCCTTCTATTCATCCTCGCAGCAGATACCTTAGCGATTTGCACACATCAGCTATGCACGCGGGGTTATCTTTCGGGATTTCAGTCTTCCCGTAGTCAGGTGAGTATACCACTCCTGCAATATGCTGACGACACTTGTTTCTTCTTGAGGGGATCAGTGTCAGCGGCGCATCACGTGTCCTCCATGATGGATATTTATTCAGATTTTTCCGGTCTCCGATTGAACCGAGCCAAATCGACAGCCGTGGGAATCGGACTGCCTCCAGAGGTGATTGCACAGATCTCTGAGATTTTGTCCACACCAATCGCCTTTCTGCCCATCCGCTATCTAGGAATTCCACTGACTGCGGGGCGTATGCGCAGTGCCGATTGGCAACCAGTTCCAACAAAGATCAATGCACGATTGGAGGGATGGCAGGCACGACTCCTTTCACGAGGCGGGCGCCTAGTGCTGCTTCAGTCAGTCTTGACGGCTATCCCCACATACTTAATGGCTCTCGCTCGTATGCCTGAAGGGGTACGACGGCAGATAGAGCGCACTATGCGGCGGTCTCGGCAAGGGCGAGGACCTCGGGAGACTAGGGGGTGGCACTCGTGGCATGGTCCATTATTACCCGCCCTAAGTCAGCTGGGGGTCTCGGGATTCGTCATTTAAAAACATACTAACTCGGCGCGGCTTACCAAATGGGTGGGCCGAATTATGGGGCAAGTCCTGAGGATTTGGTGGTAGCACTCTTGCGAGACTGTTATGGCGCGTCCAGTGAGCTGGATCTGATGATCAACTCCCGTAGGGGACTCGGCATTCATATCTGGATTGCGACCTCTTTTCTCATCCATGCAACATTTATTTCGCCCGAGATTGGGCGATGGAGCTAGCTTTAGATTTTGGGAGGACGATTGGGCCGGAATCGAGCGCTTACAGGACCTTTATCCAAGACTTCATGCTCTTGCCATAGATCCCGGTGTATCGGTGAAGTCCGTGTCTGAGGCGGGCTGGTTTCCCACCTTTCATGAAAGTGCAGTAGAACCAGGTTCAAGAAGTACTTGACCACAACAGCTCTGTCTACTGAATTTTGAGAAAGTAGCGACACCAGAAACAGGGGAACTGATAGGGTACCAATGGGAGCAGAACTCCAATTGCCTTGCTCTCTCTAGCTTGCTCTTGAAGACTCCTTCTCTTGGACCCCCAGAAACCCCCTTAATCTTCCATCCCATCCCCTAGACTGTCCCTCTTTATTTATTGCTGTTGCCAAAGTAGCTGAGGTTACCACCCAGTAAGGTTACCTCCTCTAATTATGTGTCCTTTATTCTTATCATGCTAGCTACTAATCACATAGTTACATCAGGTGATAGTATCACAGTGTCTGCCAGATAAACCGCAGATTCTAACCCTAGATTTCCATGGCAATGGTAGGTTGAAGACTAGTGAGGTAGTGGTTATTTTCGCCTCTTCCTTTGTCACAGCAGGTAATTGTTCATCTTTTTATGCCATTAGTATTCTTGAAGTGGATATCGGAGGTAAAACAGATTCCCCCTCGGCGTCATTTCTCAACCCTGGCAAAGATACCAATCTCCATGTCAGACCTGTAGGATTCAAGAGGGCCTCAAATTCCCATCATTTTGTAGATCAGGAGGTTAAGACTTTCCATTTTTTTTCTTGCTATTTTCAACTCAACAGCATCTGGATTTAGATGAGTCTTTGTCCACCATGATTCTGTCCTGTGTAGGTGACGAGTGATCTGAGTAGAGAAAAAATGGAAATAGAACTTACCTCAGTAATGATCACTTTGGTTCCATGTTGAGTTTGGGTGTCACTGTATCTTTTGAGGATGAGGTAAAGTTAATAAGAGAGAGCTAAAGAAGAAAAGCAGTTAACCCTATTACTCAAGTTTTCTTGATATATAGGGCTACGACATAATGGCTAATAATTGAGAAACCTCTAATTAGTCGTAATTGATACATTAAAACAGTCACAAGAATGAGACTAACAACTATAATACCGCTATGTTGGACTCATAGCAGCTTGGCCATTAGAGCCTAAAATTCAACATCCAGAGATGATAGTGTTATCTTCACAAGGAAGTGCCTTGTCCTTAGATTGGAACACGTGGTTGGGAAGCCAGACATGATCCTGCTCCTGGAATGGAGAGAGTTGAAGGGGATGGGGTCAGATGGGTGGGCCGAGTGAAATGCGCACCTTATGGCATTCAACATGCTGTTTTCCAAGAGCAACTTGCAGATATTTGCACCAAAGCCACCTTCTAGACAAACTGCATCTAAATAGCATCTGTGCTCCAGATTGGGAGGGGGTGCTTGCACAGGTCAGCTCTCTTTAAGAAATTGTTTTCTAATTACACCACTTTCTATAGCATAACTTAATGTATGTCATAATTCCCCACATATTTTTAATTTCTTTATAAACTGGTATTAGATCTATCAGACCTCATGAATACCCAATCCGCTAGATTCCATTATAACTCGTTTTTTAGGAACATGTTATACAGATTTTCCATCGGCCACTTATTTACCATGTGAAAAACAGCTCAGGCAACTGGGGTTCGTGAAGAGACAAGAACAGGTGAGGTAACTTTCATCACAGTGAACGATCATGGAATGCTACCATTCAGACAAGTTTGAAAATATTTTTCATTACTATAACGGATAATGGAATGGATGCAAAGTTTTCAGAAAAAAAAGTTCAAGATATTAGACAACCCATAGTTTATTAATCACTATTTATTCGCCTTGAAAGCGTGAAATGTGCATTTGAAGCAATTACTGCAATTAATTATGCTAGGCAAACATTTTTCTTACTATTGGCTTTCCAATAGACCTTTTACTTGCTTAAAGACTTCAAATCTTAAACTATGAGTCCAGGGATCACAATGTCTTATGGAAATATGAAACAAGGACAAAAAAGAAAAGAGCACAAAAGCTTGGATAATCATTTGATTATTTTTCAAGGAAAAGAGTAACATCGAATTACCTTCAGCGCACCACCAATCACCATCCTTCCTATCTGAACGAGAAAGCTGTTTAGAAATAGATGGTCCATCACTCCATCTATTATAACCGCCATGGATCCAAATTTCATTAGAATGAGCAAGCGGGCGGGAACTTCTGTTGTAGAATATTTGGATCCCGTTCTTCTCTTTAAATGTAGGGGGTTCAATATACCACAAATTATCAACTGATGGAACAGCCTGCCTCATAACATGATACAAAGATTGCCTCTTTTTTTCAACCTCAATCTTTGCTTGCGTTCTGTCTGCCAGTTTCCCGGCTATTTCCTCTTCTTTTCGCCGTTGCTCTTCGGCCTGCCACTCTCGCTCTGCTTGCTCTTCTGCAAGCCTTTGAAGCTCTTTTTGCTTCTCTTTGAGAAGAAAATCTTCGAACAAAGAAGGATTCATTTCGCCATCTATATCAATATGAAAATCCTTCAAGTCATTGTTCTCATATATGTTCCCCCCATTGAAAAAAACAAAGTCCATCTCATATGCCTCTCTAGGTACATGAATCTCACAAGACCACCAATCCCCATAAAGATCAGTCTTATGTAGTTTTTCAGTAAAAGATTTCCATTTCCATTTGTTGAAAGCTCCCTTCATAAGAATATCAGGTTCGTTAACTAGGGCAGAATTTTCTCGATTCAGAAATATTTTGCTAGGATGGCCAGATTTCATGACTTGTGGAAAATAAAATATCTTACTCCCACAAGAGACAGTTTCCTTCGCAATTTCATTCAGTATTTGTCGCTGAATTTCTGGGTCCACAGAAACTTCTTCTTCCACAACTTCATCTACTTCTTCCAAGGACACATTGACAACTTGCTCTTCCTCTGCATCAAATTCTTCCATCCGATGCCCGACGACTGAGTTTGGATCATCATCTTCTTCTTGCAATTCTGAAAATTCAGCAACACTATCATCACTACTTAATGTGCCCTCCTGTTTATCTAATCTACCACTCTTATTAGAAATTGTTTCATCTTCCTTTTCATCAAACTCAATCCAAGATGCTCCACTATCAATAAATTCTGTACCTTCAATTTCCTTTTGAGAAGCATCTGCTTTAGGGGCAGATGAAACAACTTCAGCACTCTTCATCTCCGGAATGGCCGGTTCACTGGATACAGAAATTACATCTTCGTCACCTTGAGCTGTCTGATCTTTTTTCTGGGTACTCGTCCCAATTTGCTGCCTCGGAGAAAATCCACTCGGAGATGACCGTTGCGTCTTTGGGATTAAACTCCTTTTAGATCGCCTCCTCGGATAATCTGGAATTTATACTGTAACGTTAAGAAATGATGGTTAAATAGAAATTCGTATTTCATATCATGTGCTCACCAGAAGATGCTGCCATACGAGGTAGAGCTCTTATTTGGGTAACTTGTTTGCAACAAGTAGGAGACTGGACCACAGAAATGTACAAAGGATTTAGGCATCAAATTAAGAGCAATAATATTCAATAAAAAAGAGTATTCAGTCAACTTAAATCAAGGCTGGAGTTAACATTTATCCTTGACATCAAGGCCAATCTAACAATCTTCTATAAACTTCTCCTTCACTTTCCTTGGATCAATGAGATGTTAAAGATCTTTCTTTCAGGTGATCGATCAGGCCAGAATATGTAATCATCCCTCTAGAGAGAGAGAGACTAATATACGATTCACAGTAAACATTTGCAGGTAAAGAGAAACCAAGAGATATAAAATACTAATTCTCTCCATTTCTAATAGATTATCTAGAGAAAACCACGTCTCGGCATAATTTGCTAGATAAATTAAGTTATCATCCCTAGAGAGAGACTAATAAGCAGTTTATGATGAACATTTGCAGGAAACAAAAAACCAAACAATGTAAAAAAATAATTCTCTTCATTTCTAATCAAATTTGTAGAGAAAAAAATCTCATCTTACTTCACAAGATAAGTCACATGATTTTTTTTAAGAAAAAGATAAGTGATCATCCCTAGGGAGAGTATAATAAACAGCTTGTGATGAACGTTTGCAGACAAAGAGAAAGCAACGATGTGAAACAAAAATACTCTCCATTTTTATTTGAAAACCAGGAGGAAAACAACATCTAATTTATCAACGATGATAAATCAAGTGATCATCCCAAGAGAGAGACTCTTAAACGGTTCATGATGAACATCAGCAGATAACGAGAAAGTAAAAGATATAAAACAATAATACTCTCCATTTTTAACAGAAAAACACATGTAAACATACTTCACGAGATAAATCATGAACAGTTTTTTTTTTTTGAAGTACAATCATGAACAGTTTATGATGGACATTTGCAGATAAAGAGAGAACAAATGGTATACAATGACAACACTCTCCGTTTGTAATTGAAAATCAAGAGAAAAACAACATTTAAGCTTATTTCACAAGATAATTCAAGTGATCATCTGTGTAGAGAGAGAGTAATTTACAGTTATGATTGACATTTGCAGACATAGACCAATCAAACGGTGTAAAACAATAATACTCCCCACTTCCACTCGAAAATCCACAGAAAACGACATCTAATCTTACTTCGCGGGACAAATTGGCGACAGGTCTGATCCGGAATCCTCCCGCAGGACCTCTAACCTGGAGAGCAATCTCCATTTCTGCTTCTGATGATGAAATTTTCTTCCAGAAGAATCTCTCGCAGGAAACAAAAACAAATGCTACTTCAGTGGAAACAGTCGATTTTTTTTCAACTTTTCCAAGCGCGCAACCCGAATTGTAAAGAATTAAACTAATATTTCAACGGTCGACCCTTCTCCGTGAACACTTCAGTGGGGCCTATTATTTAGGGCAGAGGTTGTTCCGCGGAATATTCTGGAGAGAGAAAGTGGGCCCGGCTTATGCTTAAGAGCTGCTTCTTGGCCACACGTCCAGATCCTGTGACATACGATCTGATAGATATGATAAGTACGCTGTCACTCCAATTTTTCATAAAAGACCTTTTTAAGAATATTTGTTTCTCTTATATTCTATTTTATGAAAATACCTTACAAATGTGGGTCTTACTTTCAGTATAACCCCTTGGAGTGTCTTACTTTCAATAAACCTAGAAATGTCTCACTTTTTCCTCTAAAAAAAACCTTGAAGTATTCAAATTTGCGTTAGGATGAGACCATTCCAATGATGATATCAGATGCCAATATTAAGATAGATATCATAAGAGTCATCATGCTTTCAGATTTTGGAAGTTACTTGATATCTGACACTCATCATGGATATCGATATGAAATACTCAATGGCCAATAACCATCATCCAATGCAGATCTAGGATTGTCATCTGCCTATGCCCACAGTACTAGATGACCCGTGATGGATATTGGAGTTGGATATCTACTATCCTATATCCACACTTATTTCTTAGTGATACCTAGACTATATCCAACAATATCCGGCAATATCCAACTTCATCTATTATCTGATATCCATCATGCACATCGTATGTCCACATCCATTGCTTCCATCATCTGCCATCAGCTCATTTCATCCAATATTTGTCCTTCATCTGTCCAATGTCCATCATCCAACACTCGAATGCCCGATGCAAGATGATGTTCAAATGTCAAACGAGCAAATACTAGTTAACATTCATGGATTAAAAAGGTTGAGAAACAAGTCATGGAGTTATAGTCATATTTTTTATAAAGGATTGGAGTTGTGGGCACATGAATCCTCTTTCTCAATCTATTTGAAGAATTCTTCATCTTCTTTCCTTCTCTAGTCAATGATTTCCGTTGCGTATCGAATTCAAAAACCTCGTCTACTACATAAACATCAAGCAATCAAAGATATTTATTTAGTAAAGTGAGAGATTGAGGAAAATGAGAGGTCAACTCCTCTAACGGAGAGAAAGCCACATCTATAAAGCAATATAGATGCACATCTTCACACTCCTCCTAAGGTATGGTTCTATTGATAGGACTTCTCACATTGAAGTTCAAAATTTCTTCACTGATTCGTCTCCATTTGTTTAGTTTTGAAGCGGCATAAATCATATAAAATTAAGGTGCATTATGGAGGTCCATAGATCGTCTTCTAGGCCAAGTGGATTCTTAGTTTTTTCTATGGCCCGTTAGGTTTTCTGAGTTCTATGTTTTTACATGCTAATGAATCTCCTATATACCTACAAAATTTTTAGTTCCATGTGGATAAATCTAAGATTTCAGAATATGGTTTGTAGGCATTTTTTATTATTCAATGGAGTCCATCTCAAAGTCCTTACTCTAAGGAATCCTCGAAGACCAATATTTTAAGATCACTTGTTTCCAATGATATTAGACATAATTCCATGCAGAAAATTTAAAAATAAAAGGGTAAACATCATTTTGTGGCGTGACCTTTCATTTTAGGTCCAGATTGTGGCACCACCTTTTTCTATGTCCAGATTGTGGCACTGATAACATTTTTAGAATGTTCAGATTTACAATTTTATAGAATTTTTTGAAAATTTTCTGAATGAATTTATTTTTATTTTCTATTTTTATTTAATTAAATTAATTAAAATAAATGCAAAAAAGGGGATTTTACGGGCGAGCCCACGTGGATGCGACGTGGCGCTCAGGGCCACGTGGCTCTGCCACATGGACGCGCGTGAGTGCCTACGTGGCACGTGTGACGTCATATTTATATTTACTATTATTATAATGGTTATAGTACATATAAGCATCCGATAGTTCGGATTTAAGCTAATGTACATATATGACTCACTTTATAAACGCGACGAACCCCTACAATTTCCTCCGTGTGGGACTATTTCCCTTGTTTTCGTTGATTGCAGGACGCGAGGCGTGCTTAGGAGCGTCGGATGGGAATCCCGATGAAGATCGCGCGTCGATGCGGTGGACGTGAGGTCCACTGATCTCCAAATCACGCACGTGGCTTAAATCTATTTAAGTGAATCCATCTCAGCCGTTAATCTCGTGAGTTATAACGGCTGAGATCACTCGCTGCAGGTGGACTCCTCGAGACATCACGAGCGTTGGATCAAAATCCAACGGGCGATCGAAAGCGATGTCTCTCCTTCTTCATGCGATGAAATCGAATCTGGACCTTCCATTTCCGATCGGACGCTCCTGACATGATCGCGACGTTTCGATCGATTCAAGTCTCATCGCGACCGTTGTTCGCGACGCGTCCGCGGGATCAACGGTCACGCCCAAATCTGTTTCTTAAAATTCAGTTCTTCGCGGCAGAAGAACTTGCCCGTGATCATTCGAGAAATTCTTTGTGTTTAGACCACCATTTCACGCGCCATTTGCTTCCCTGTACTCTTGACTCATTTCCGCACCCATTGAATGTATGAAATCAAAATTTGATTGAAAGAGGAAGAAGAATTCACATCTTGAACTTCAATTTTTGTCTTTGGAAACTTGGAATGAAAAGCCATGCATCCGGCGATTAATTGGATCATTTCGAAGGCTAATTTGGGTTAGATTGCGTGATTTCATCTTAATCTTTCATTATTTAGTGTTAATTTTACATTTTGAATCGTAGATTAAGTTTAATTTTAGTTTAATTTCTGTTTTTAATCAAAATTGCAATAAGAATTTTCTCCTAACTTCAAATTTCGATTACTCAGCGAATTCTCAACCAAATCATCTGATTTTTGATTCTGTGGAATCACAATTGAGTTATCTTTCTTATTATACCAGAATGCCCAATTTCTAATCTCAATTCTTCGTCCGATTTGACCAAATTTCAAAGATATATCTCAAATTTCCCTTATTCTCCGTGGATTCGACCCTTAATTACCATTACACTAATTAATTAAATTGATTAATCATAAATTGGTAAGTTTAGGACTTTGTTTTGACACTAAATTGTGTGTAATCAACGACCATACGATTTAGTCTTGTCAGGCACCACGTCAGCATTCCCGCTTAGGTGGACAGTTTTGTGATTCCGTCCCCCACCTGGCTGCCACGTTTTGTCCACGTCCTTATTCATTCTTTCTCTCTCTTCATTCTCTCTCTCTTCATCTCACGCAGTCCTTCTTTCTCTCTCTTCATTCTCTCTCCCTCTCTTCTCTTTCTTTTCTCCCCCTATTTCTATGGTCTCTCTCACGATGTCTCCTCTCCCTCTTGCTCTCCAGCACGCGCGCGTGCGTAACAAGAGGAGGGGGAGATTTTTCTTTCCTCTCCTCTCTTCTCGCGCTCTTCTTCTCCTATCTCCCTCTTTCTTCTCCTCTCTTCATCGTGAGAGGGAGAAATCGCTTCTCCCTCTCTCACGATCTTTCTCTCTTCTTCTCTTCTTTCTCTCACTCTCTCCTTCTCTTCCTCACTTTCTACCTCACCTGTGCATCTCTCTCTCTCTCTCTCTCTCTCTCTCTCGCGATGGAAATTTCCGTCGCGAGGAGAGATTTCTTTTTCTCTCTTATTCTCTTCTTTCTCTCACTCTCTCCTTCTCTTCCTCACTTTCTTCCTCGCCTGCGCGTCTCTCTCTTTCTCACGACGGAAATTTCCGTCGTGAGGAGAGATTTCTTTTTCTCTCTTCTCTCTCTTTTTCAGAAATTATTTCCTTCTTTCTCCCTCTCTTCCTTCTCTCGCTCTCCCACGTTCTTCTCCCTCTCTCTGTCTCGCGACGGAAGTTTTCCCGTCGCGAGACTCGCTGCCACGTTTTTGTCCACGTCCTTCTTCATTCTCTCTCTCTTCATCTCACGCGGTCCTCCTTCCTCTCTCTTCATTCTTTGTCGACTGTTTACATGCCATTGCTTTTTTTAGCTTGTCGGGGAAGCTGCTCTCTCTCTACAACTCGCGTGTCCGCTGCTGGTAAATAAAATTTGGAAAAGTTTGTCGCTTCTTCGTCCCCGTTAACGCCTAGTCTCACTCTATCTTAGAGAGAGAAAGTGAGCTTCACGGACTCACAGTGTCACGCTTGGCGTTTCACCAATAGTTGTCTCCAAGACTTTGTCAGTTATAATAAAGATACCCCTCCCACTTTTATGCGTCTCTCTACTCCCGAATTCACTCTACTCCACTCCGCGGCGGATCCCCCCCATCTTCTAACCAGTAGGTTTCCAACGAGCCCTCTCTTCTCAAATCAAGCCCTCTCTTCTTCATTCCATCGATTCTTTAAATTTTGAATTTTTCTCATATGAATTCTTCTTTTCAATTTTGAATTTCTTCTTTATTTTCTCTCATTTCCTTCGAATGACCTCTTCTTTCTTGTCTGAATTCCTCGTTGCCTCATATTGATATCATTATTTCAATCTCTGCTATCGGTAATTTACACTTGGCTAGATTTCAAATTTCTTATTTCTTTTCTCAGTTTAATGTTATAGTGTTATAATCTCAGTATTCTTGTGTAATGTAGATTGGAATATCCTAATTTAGTTTTTTCCTTGCGATGATCAGAGTCCAAAAATTCCACGATATGACTTCTTCACATATGAGTGATGCGGATAGTGACTATAATCCTCGTCTACAAGACGAGGCATTTGATTATGATACCAGTGATCTAGAGGGATACTTATTTGAAGAAGAGAATGATGAATTTACGAACAATGACCAAAATAACATGGCAGAATTTGTATTGCAAGCACACGACATTGACTACGATAGTGAGTATGCTAATTCCAGTGACCACATTGTAAGTCAACCAGATTTAGATGATGAAGGTAACCTTATGAGTGAACTGATATGGTTGACCAGATTGTAAGTCAACGTGATAGGGGCGCATGGTATGACCCCGAATGCCCCATGGACGAGATCCAATTTCAAGTTGGCATGAAATTTGAATCGCCTGATTCATTTCGTACAGCAGTGAAGGATAGTGCCATAGCAAATGGGTTCACGGCCAACTACATTAGGGGAGGGATGAAAAAAGTAGAATTTAAATGCAAATCAGTTTGTCCATGGAGGATATATGCCAGCTGGAATCAAACAAAAGAGGCCTTTGTCGTGAAGGCTCTAACTGATCATCATACATGCAACAGGGTAACAGAAAGCAGTCATGTAACCTATAAGTGGATTGCAAACCACTTCTTGGAGAGATTTCGGATGACTCCGGATTGGAAGGCAGTGGATATGATGCGAGAAATCCACGAAGTACATGGAGTCAATGTTTCACGACAAACATGTAATAGAGCAAAAGCAGAGGCGCGCAAAATGATCGAGGGGTCTTTGAATGATCACTATCACTGGCTTCCTGCCTACGTTGAAGAACTGAAGGCGCGTAATAAAGGAAGTACTTTCTTTATGGTCAACGAACGAGACAATCTTGACTCCTCGCTTAGGTTCAAGAGACTATATGTGTGCTTTAAACCTGTTGCAGAAGGGTTCAAAGCCGGTTGCAGGAAAGTTGTTGGACTCGATGGTTGTTTTTTGAAGACTATAGCGAAAGGGGTATTGTTGAGCGCAATTGGCAAGGATGGGAACAATCAAATGTACCCTATTTCATGGGCTGTGGCTGAAGGGGAAAATGAAAATTCATGGAAATGGTTCATTGAATTGCTAATGGAGAACTTGGAAATTGTAGATGGCAGTCGGTGGACGATCATAAGTGATCAGCAAAAGGTACATAACTGACCCATTCATAACATTATACATTTTTTTATACTAATACACCGTAATAATAACTTGTTCCTTTCTCACATAGTGCAGGGCCTACAAAATGCAGTTGAATCTCTCCTACCATATGCAGAGCATAGGAATTGTGCCAGGCATATTCACGCTAATTGGAAGAAGAAGGGACACTCCACTATGACGCTGAAGAATATGTTTTGGAAAGCTGTGAAGTGCACCACCACTCAAGAATTTGAATGGATCATGCGCCAGATAGAAGCAATGAAACCACAGGCCGCGCACGACTTCCAAGCTGTGGGAGTACAAAAGTTCTGCAGAGCATTCATTTCTACGCGGACTACATCTCCAACGACTGATAATAATGTCTGTGAAAGCTTTAACAATTATATCCTACAGTCAAGATCCATGCCAATCATAGATATGCTTGAGTATATAAGAAGCGTGATCATGCATAGGATAGTGCGCAAGAGGAATAAAATTTCAGGCAGTTCTGATGAGTTATGCCCCAAAATAAGAAAGCTGCTGAACAAAATCATTTTGAGCTCTAGGAAATGCACTCCGAAAGATGCTGGAGACTTCAAATATGAAGTGAGAACCTTGGGAAACCAATTTGTTGTTGACTTACGTGCGAGAACATGTGGTTGCAGATACTGGGATGTGACGGGTATTCCGTGTCCCCACGCTATTAGTTGTATTCATTGTGAAAATTGGGACCCCACCTACTTCGTCTTTGATTGGTTCAAGAGAGAGAAATACAGAGATGTGTATAGTCGCTCTATTACTCCGATGGATAGTAAGATCGTGTGGCGCTATAACGAATGTAACTATTTATTTCCCCCGTTGGTGCGGAGACAACCCAGAAGGCCAAAGCAAAAAAGAAGAGTTGACAACTGTGAGATAGAACTGACTTGTCCAAGCTCATGCTGGAAAGGCGTGCGAATGACGTGCAGCATTTGTGGCCAATCGGCCACCATCGAAAAGAAGTGTACCCAAAGGAGGGTAGTAGATGTGATCGGAGTAAGCATTTGAATTTCTAATAAATTATTTCCTGCCTTTGAAGTTTATTAGTATTAGATGAATAAATCGATTTGTTGTATTATGCAGGGTTTGCAAGTGGCTACAGAACCTGCACCCAGTTCTAGTGGTTCACGCTACGCCGTTGTATGTTTATTTTTCTTTTCTATTTTATAATTGTTGGTGTCCTTATTGAATATTTATTATTTCAAATGCCTGATGAACGAGTTAGGGTGATGACTATGGGTCGATTTGGAGGACAATTTGGCATTCACGAGCAAAGTGAGCTGGGGCTCGAAGATCACCACATGTGACATCTACAACCAGAGCATCACATGCACCGCTAGGATTTTTTATGTTTTCCATAACCCTTACAGCTGGCAGTTTCCGGTTCTTGCCGCAAGGATTTACTGTCCAGGGAATGGCCATGCAAGATCCGTTCATCGGCGGTGGAATCTCCAGTTTTCTGCCGTTGAAGTGAACCCACGCGTGTTTGGCTAGATCAGTGATTATAAATTTCAAAATCCTGTTTTAAAATAGATTATTGCCAATAGACTCTTTGCCAAATTATTTTGTTTGATAATCCTCTTCATGTGGAGTTGGACAAAAATTAAGGAAGGGCTGCAAGCTTCTTTCGCCGCAGAGTGGAGTGGAGTGGATTCGGGGTAGAGAGACGCATAAAAGTGGGAGGGGTATCTTTATTATAACCGGCAAAGTCTTGGAGACAAATATCATTATGGTCAAACGCCAAGCGTGGCACTGTGAGTCTGTGAAGCTTCCTTTCTCTCTCTAAGATGGAGTGAGACTAGGCATTAACGAGGAGGAAGAAGCGATGAAATTTTCCACATTTTATTTACCAGCAGTGGACACGCGAGTTGTAGAGAGAGAGAGGGAGCAGCTTCCCTGGCAAGCTAAAAAAGCAATGGCACGTAAAAAGTTGACAGAGCATGAAGAGATAGGAAGGAGGACCGCATGAGAGGAAGAGAGAGAGACTGAAGAAGGACGTGGACAAAAACGTGGCAGCGAGTCTCGCTACAGGAAAACTTCCATCGCGAGACAGAGAGAGGGAGAAGAACGTGGGAGAGAGGGAGAAGGGGAGAGCGAGAGAAGGAAGAGAGGGAGAAAGAAGGAAATAATTTCCGAAAAAGAGAGAGAAGAGAGAAAAAGAAATCTCTCCTCGCGACAGAAATTTCCGTCGCGAGAGAGAGAGAGAGAGAGAGGAAGAAAGTGAGAAAGAGAAGGAGAGAGTGAGAGAAAGAAGAGAATAAGAGAGAAAAAGAAATCTCTCCTCGCGACAGAAATTTCAGTCGTGAGAGAGAGAGACCCCCAGGCAAGGAAGAAAGTGAGGAAGAGAAGGAGAGAGTGAGAGAAAGAAGAGAAGAAGAGAGAAAGATTGAGAGAGGGAGAAGCAATTTCTCCCTCTCGCGATGAAGAGAGGAGATGAAAGAGGGAGAGAGGAGAAGAAGAGCACGAGAAGAGAGGAGATGAAAGAAAAATCTCCCCCTCCTCCTGTTATGCACGCGCGCGTGCCGGAGAGCAAGGGGGAGAGGAGACGTCGCGAGAGAGACCGTGGAAATAGGGGGAGAGAAGAAAGAGAGAGAGAGAGAGAGAGAGAGAGAGAGAGAGAGTGAAGAGAGAGGAAGGAGGACCGCGTGAGATGAAGAGAGAGAGAATGAAGAAGGACGTGGACAAAACATGGTAGCCAAGTGGGGGACAGAATCACAAAACCGTCCACCTTAGCGGGAATGCTGACGTGGTGCCACAATCTGGACATAGAAAAAGGTGGTGCCACAATCTGGACCTAAAATGAAAGGTCACGCCACAAAATGATGTTTACCCAAAATAAAAAGATAACTTTGAAGAATTGATCTCATCATTTCTTTTAATTCTAAGAATTATAAAATTTTTCCTCCACCCCCCACAACTTCTTAATTCTAAACATTATTTCCCTTATAATCCTTCTCACTCATGTGACTACATTTCTTCTCCTTCCTATTTTTTCACTTTACTTAAGTCTCATCACAAAATCAAAACTCAAATTATCATCACAAATCTACCAATTGGCTTCGTGAGGTAAGGAGGCAAGTTCTCACATTAATCATTTTAAATTATTTTTTTAATGAATGTAGGTACAACTTATTGGCTGTGCAGGATACTGGAGATTCTTCAATCATAGCATGATGATTCATTTCATTATATGCAGAGTTCCACAATAATAATGCATAATGCATGAATAAAAATACTACATCCATGCAAATAAAATTTTCAAACGAAGTCCATGGACTTTGCTTCTAGCCGTGGTGGTGTGATTGAGCTGGGAATTTATCTTAGAATCACATGAACTATTTTATTGAGCAGGGAAACTTGTTTATATTCCCATCGAGAAGCAAGTTAAAGAGTTCTATGAAATCATCATACAAAAATATGGGTGGGCATTGAACTTGGCTAACCAAAAAAGAGCAAGACTTGAATGAAAGGACCCCACGAGAGAAAAAGTTTATAAAGGATATTTTATTATTAGATAAAGCAAGAGCCACAACATCTGGCATGTAAACTCATCAAGTGATTAGTTTATACATGACGGTAAAACCCCATATCCAATCAATCATGGTTTCAATAAATTTTGTATTTACCTTGATATGTGGCTTCAACAATTAATTGAGAAACCACTTTCCATTTCTTTCTTTGTCATTTGGCAAGTCAACTATTGAAGCTATTGTAAGTTTGAATCATGTAGCCCTTGGAACCAGATTTAAAAACTCAAGATTTTTTTTAAATGATGATAAATTCATTTATAGCATCAAATACGAGTCAAATCCATAGAGGATTAGGGTCAAAGAGGAAAATTCTTGAACAACAATATTAATTTTGATTGATTGTACAATGCAAAAAATTTAAACATAAAAATAATGATTGATATGGTAAGTAGACAAGAAGAGATTTTCTTCCAGCCCTAAGTAACACTTTGGAAGGGAAACAATGGAAAAAATGAGGAAAATTAGACAAAGAAAACAAAGCACAAGTGGAAACATGTCAACATGCAGAATTTCCAATAAATTGTGCTTTAAAATTAATTAATGGTGATGAAAATGCAAAGGAGAATGACTCATTATCAAACCGAGTATCAAGATAAATTGTCTAAGATTGGGGAATCATATAACATGCCAGTTATACATTTTCATTTGAATTATTATCAGCTGTTTTAGTACATAATTTATATTCAAACAATACACTATATCATTGTTTTATGAAAAAAATTTCACTCATAACCTTGTTTCAAGCAATTAAAGTGCATTTATCATCGATTATGTTTGAATATTTAAAAAAAATCTGACCTTCGATTAGCCATGCTTATTTCAATTGCTTGTGTTTTCCATGTTTTGGCGAAGAAAATAACAAAGAAAGATAAGAAGCATAACTTGGTTTAAACTTTCATAATTAAACTAAATTCTATGAAATACATTACATTTTTATCTTCCTCTTGATTTTAATTTATAGTTAGGTGTGAAAATAGAGGATTCACTTTAAGAAAATTGAAAAAAATTTCACTATTAAAATGAATTCTACATTATCAAATGTGATTTTATTATAATTTTCAAGGATTGCATGCAAGCCTACAATGTAGTGCACGTGTAACATGATTCAGACAACCAATGTTAGAGAGACATTAGATTAATTGTTTTAGAATTAACCACATTCATTACTTAATAAAGCCTTATTTATTTCAGATTAATTCCATGTTGGAAAAAATTCCTCTTAAGCAAGGGATCATGCTCTCCCATGTTGGATTAATCAATTTAGCTTGGAGACCTTTGATCAATGGACTTGGAGTGAATTTCATCACACCTAATAGGGAGTGGCATTGCAGTGTGTTCCTATTAGAAAAGAATTATAATGATGCAGCAAATAACTGCATTTGGATGAAGATGAAGACACACCTAATCAATGACCCACTGTGCTCCCAATCAATTCACTTCTCCGTCTTCATTTGATTGGCACCATCTAATTGTAGATACCATTGATAATTGTTGTTCCTCTCTATTTCTCCCCTATCTCCTCCCATAAAAAGGGCAATGTGCCTAGAGTATTGGTTGTTTGACCCCTATAAAGGGATGGAAAATGGCATGGATTGGTCTTGATCCCCCTCTTAAGGGGATTTTAATTTTTTTATTAACATTTCCCCCCTTAAAAAACTCTTATCAAATATTTTGGCCTTTCAATTGATCTTGAGGATCCCATTAATTTTCTTGAACCAAAACTCCTCTCTATTGCGTCACTACTAGTCAGGGAAGCATTTTTTAATGAGTGAACCATTAATTTTACTTTTGAGCCTTATTAGAGCGTTTTTTCAACTAAATCTTATATGGGATATGAACATGATCCATCATTTGACATCTAATTTAGGCAAGGGTAAGTTCATCAATACGATGCACATGTAGGTTTATAACTCTATTTTAATCATTAAGTTGTCTCTACTTGAGCACCAATTTCTCTTTCTAACTTCTCTCTTCCATAATTTTCTTGTTTCTAGCTTTATTTATAAGAATTTGAATTTTCTAGAATGATATTTTTTTGAATTTAAAATCAATATTAATATTCATCTTATGATTACCATGTGTAATAGTCTCATTTACCAAGATTCATCCAATTGTCCAAAGATCATCGCGTCTTAAATTTAATTCATTGTGTATTCAACAACGAGTTGCCTAGATTTTGATATTGTTTTACTGATATGAATATTTTATTTGAATTATAGATTTGTTTCTTCAAAAACCAAAAGTCCACCCTTTTGTGTGAGCCTGTGTCACACTTGTAATAATTAAGTGACCTGTTATGAGCATCATGGAACACCAAAACTTTGTCGACTTGATAGCCAAGTGAGAACCAAAAATATCTATGAGAGCATTGATAACATGATAATTAGACATGATAATATATGATTATTTATGCATATTAAGGCATAAAGATTCCATTCCTATGCATGTTATCATATTTTAGAGTGTTTATCTATCATTCTATGAAAAACTCATTATAATCTCAAAATACATTAATTTAGGGTTAATTATGATGAATTAAACATAAATAATTAGTTTTTAATGTTAACTAATAAGAGAAATCATTTTTTTATACACTCATATAATTTTTTAACTTTTAAAATCTTAAAGAAATGAGTATATTTTTTAAAAAGAAATTAAAACTCTTGTTATTTATTAAATATGACTTTTCTAATGATAGATAATTTAATTTCTTATCAAATGAAACAAATTTTGATTAATTTGGAGTTATATTTTAAAAGTTATGAATTTTCTAATTTTTAGGGATTTTTTAGATTTTTTATGAATTTTTAATAAAAATTTTAGGATTTTTCGGAATTTGAAATCAATTTTTCTAATTAAACATCAATTTTTCCTATTTTCATAAACGCACAAGTGACGTGACGCAATCTAGATCGTCCGATAAATCGTGATCGACGATCAAAGGCGGGAGATGACGTGGCAGCACGTGGAGCGTCCGATCGCGCGGTTAAATTGCGATCGTCGATCTTCACTTAAGGCGCGGGGTACATGGCACGATCTGATTCGTCCGTGAATCGTTTTAAAATGATTTAATTTCAGCTGTTGATCAAAAGAGTTATAATGGATGAGATTAAAACCAACGAAAAACGCATCTGAGCGTCCGATCAAGATCCATGAAGGGCATTTGATGCGTTATTTATAACGCATGCGACGTGGCATCATCTTGGAGCTTCATCTGTGATCCATCGGCCATGACTTAATCATAATGATTCGCATCCGATGTGTTTCATTAGAGCCATTGATAGAAGATTAAATTTCGATCGAACGATTACGCCCAATTTCTCCTATAAATTGAGATGTCCTTTGACATTGTAAAGCATTCCAGGGTAATTCAACTTAATCGAACTATTTAGACACCAAATCCCTTAAATCTCTTGCTTCCAATCGCTTCTAGACTCATTTCCTCATCCACGGAGTGCTTGAGAGTGAGATTTCATTGAGAGACGAGGAAAAAATCGACGCTTGAACATCAACGATCGTGTTTTTTAAATTTTGATGAAAAGCCTTGATCCGGCGATTAATTAGATCAATTCAAGTGCAATCTTGGGTTAGGGATCGTGTTTCATCCTATTCCATCTTCGTACAGCTTTAGATTTCATTTTTTTAATCATACTTTGAGTCAATTTCAATTTTAATTTGGGTTTTTCGTTATTTTATTTTTCCGAAATTTCTCTTCTGTTCATTTGATGATTTCTCCGCGAAATCAGATCCAAATTCAGTGATTTCTTATTTTTTAGATTCGTCTTCGAGTTAATTTTTCTGAAAATATCAAATTTCTTAATTTCCATCCACATTTCATCGTCTGATTTGATTAGATTTGAGGAGATCATCAGAAATTACCCTAATTCTATGTGGATTCGACCTCTATTCACCACTATACCCTTCAATTCCTATTTATTTCCTGAAATTGGTGAGTTTGGATTTTGTTTTTACTCTTGACCATGTGTTTTCAAAAACCTCGTGCTCTCGTTTTTTCAAGCATCGACAAAAAATTTGGCATGCAAGTTAGGCATCCGAGAGCAAGGCTCTATAAATGACTAAAACACTTATGGTAGGGAAATGACCGAACCACCCATGGACTCCTCTGAGCTTATACCATGATGATCTCAAGAGTCATATGTGATATTCCCTAATGAGATGGCGAAATTACTTAGAGGGGGGTGAATTAGTTTCTTTTTACTATTTACATTTTTCTAATCATTTTCAAATTCATTGATTATCACTCAACTTTCGCACGTCACTCGTACGCCTGATTTTTTTATTCTAGACAGGGTATCCAAACACCGTGCCCCAATCCTAAGAGGAGACAGTCCTCCCAGAGTCACTCCTCAACTGTTAAACTCTCAGTAGAAACTACTTGCTGGCCGAGATAATCAAATCAAAGTTCTAACACGATCTTTTCGATCTAACTCAAGTATAGATGGGAATAATGTACTCTAAAATATATTCCTTAAAAATGCATAATTATCCCTAAAATAATGCATTTTGATATTTTAACTTATTGCATGAATGATAGATATGCACTCAAAGTATGATAACATGCATAAGAATGGAATGTTTTATGCCTTGATTTGGATTAATAATCATATAATTGCATGTGTAAATTTCATGTTATCGATGAGTAGTGGAGAAATAGTAGAGTCAAGCAGTGGGGTATCAGATGATGGTGGCGATAGTGATACGAGAGGAGCATCATCCTTCAGAGTAGGTAGATCAAATGTGTCCACTGGAGAAAACGAAGAGCATGAGGTAGGTATAGGGGGTGAAGATGGTGCCCGAGGTGGAGTAAATGAGGAGTAGGAGGAGAAATAGCGAGTAGATTCAAAGAATGTTACATCAGCAGAGACAATATACTTGTGTTGATATGAAAAATTGACTTGGTAGCCTTTTTGCATGCGTGAGCAGCCGACAAACACCCCTTGACAGAATGGGGCGCCAACTGGGATTTATTAGGAGTATGATCATGAATGAAGGCCACACAACCAAATACACGAGGAGGCAGGCAAAGAGGTCACATTCAGGGTGGAGACTGACAAAAAAAATTCGTGTGGTCGTTGAATACACACAATATCTTGTCAAAACAAGTTCCAAACTCACCAATTTAAAGTGACATTAACAAATTAAAGAGTATAGTGGTGAATAAGGGTCGAATCCACGGAGAAATAAGAGAAATTTTGAGATATCTTTGAAATTCCATCAAATCAGACAATGAATTGAGATGAGAAATTAGGGATTTTAATATATTAAGAAAGATAACTCCAATAAAAATCCATATAATCAAAAATCACTGAATTTGAATTAGAATTAGCAGAGAAATCAAGATTTGAAATTGAGAAAGAAATTCGATCACGAAAATAGATGAAAAAAAAAATTAAAACTAAAATTAAACTAATCTAATATTCAAAATGTAAACTTAATGCTAAAGGAAGATAGATTAGGATGAAAACATGCAATCTAACCCAAAGTCGTGCTCGAAATAATCCAATTAATCATCGGATTTAAGGCTCTATATTCTGTAATTTCAAAAACAAAGTTTGGCTTTCAAGATATGATTTCTTCCAATTCTTTCAACCAATTCTTGACTTCAAGCACTCCTTGGATATGGAAATGAGTCTAGAAGTATAAATCAAATGATTCTCAGATTGTGGTATCCAAACTATTCGATTTGCTCAAAAATCCAAGAACAGTCTTTCCATCGAAGAACATTTCAATTTTATAGGCAAATTTGGGTGTAACCGTTAGATGCGTTGATTTGATTTGATCAACGGATCAGATTGAACATCGTTTGGCGAATCGACATATTTTAAGTCACGTCCGTCTGATCCACGATGAAGAATCTAGATTTTTCCACGTCACGCGTGAAGAAGAGGCGTCGTTTGATGTTGAACGTTCGATCTTCAACTAGCAATCGCAATGAGTCCACGTGTCTATCAGGCGGATTCAATCTCGATCATTATAGCTCCTCAGATCAACGGCTGAGATTAAATCACTTTCAATCAAATCATCATCTAATCAGATGTCTCCACGTACCCCCCAGAGTAAGTGAAATCTGACGATTGCGATTTAACTATACGATCGGATGCTTCTCATTGCGCCACGTCACTTGTAACTAAAAACATACAGAAAAAGTCCCACAAGGAATAAATTATGAGATTTAATCGCGTATATAAGATATGATATGTTAATCGGTTAGCATAAATTCATTAACGGATGCTTAACCCACTAATCGCTCTCACACGCACACACGTGCACACATGTGCACACGTGCACACGTGCGCACACGCGCACACGCGCACACGTGCATACGTGTCACGCACAAACGCTTCCACGTGGTGTATACACAAGTCGCCACGTGGGGACGCTCTGCCATGTCAATGCATGATTAAATAAAAAAAAATTCATTTTTATTCTTTTAAAAATCAAAAATAGGTTTAAATAAATTCAAAAGAATTCCTAAAAATTCCTAAAATTAGAAAATTCATAAATTTCAAGGTATAACTCCAAATTAATCCAAATTTATTTTTTTAGATCAGAAATTGTATTATCTATCATTATAAAAAGTCAAAAATATTTAAATAACAAGACAATTAATTTTAATTTCAAAAATACACTCATTCCTCTTAGAAAATAAATTTAGAAAAATACATGAGTGTAAATAAAAATATGTTATCTTATCATTAAATCATAAAAATATAATTTTGATCTAAAATATAAATGAGAATAAAATGATATGATGAGAATTATTCATAGTTATCCCCCAAATACTATATTTTCACATCATAACCTAAAATTACATAAAATGATAGAAATACGCTCAAAATATGATAGCATGCATACAAATAGAATATTTAATGCCTTAAATTACATTAATAATCATGTAAATTCTTAAATAAATTGCATGTTATCACAAACAACAAAGGGGTACTTTATCGCCAAGAGCAAACGAGGGCAAGCGGTTCAAGAGGTAAGTAGAGGTAAGTAGAGGTAAGAAGGGCATCAAACTACACAAAATGGGGGACTCCCATTTCTACCAAGAGAGTGCAAGTCATGTTGAGTAGGTGACGGTGTTTGCACTCGACAACACCGTTCTGCTAAAATGTGTGAGGACATGTGGTTTTGTGGAGGATGTCATGGGAGATGCATAAATCTGTAGTGCCAGTCTGAACAAATTCAAGAGCATTATTGATGCGGAGAATTTTTGGGGTTTTAGAATATTGAGTGGAGATCTCTTGAAGAAATTGATAAATAGAGGGCAAAACATATGTGCAGTCTTTGAGATGATAAACCCAAGTGGCACAAGAAAAATTATCTACAAAAACTATATAATAACTAAAGCCCAAGATAGATGGCACCCGAGAAGGTCCCCACACATCACAATGAACAAAATCAAAAAGATATTTACTTAGAATAGAGTCTCGCTAGGTGTAGGAGGCACGAAAATGCTTGTCTAGTGATAACATGCTATTTATACATGAAATTACATGATTATTAATGCAAATAAAGGCATTAATCATTCCAAATATACGCATGTTATCATATTTTAAGTATATTTGTATCATTTTATGTCATTTCATATTATGATCTAAAATACATCAATTTATGGATCATATACATGATTAAAACATTATAATGTTTAATCCTAATTATATTTATGATCATAATCATGTTTTAATGATGAAAATATAAGAGAAAAGATCTTTATTAACATTTATGTATTTTTATAAATTTATTTTATAAGATACATGAATGTATTAAATTAATTAAAATTAATTATCTTATTATTTTAATAATTTGACTTTTTATAATTATAGATTATTCAATTTCTGATCCAACAAAACAAATTTGACTTAATTTGGAGTTATATTTTGAAAGATATGATTTTTACAATTTTAAGGGATTTTCTGGAATTTTTTCTCAATTTATCTGAATTTATTTTGATTTTTAAAAGGGTTTAAATTAATTTATAATGGGAAAAGGGGGTATTTTTTGCGCGAGCCCACGTGGATGCGACGTGGCACGCAAGGTCACGTGGCAGAGCCACGCGGACAACGCGAGTGCCTGCGTGGCACGGATGTGACATGTGCTATTTATATTTACTCATATTATTAAGGTTATAGTACATATAAGCATCCGATAGTTCGGATTTAAGCTAACCCCGATATAAGTCACACCTTATATACCTGACATGTTCATTTAACTTCTTCTGTGTGGGACTAAACCTCTTATTTCAGGTAAATGCCGATCGTCAGATTTAATCGTGTGGATAATCTGGCGTCGATGCGGTGGACTCGAGGTCCACCTGATCTTTCAATCAAGCACGTGATTTAAATCCCACTTAAGTGAACTCATCTCAGCCGTTGATCTCGTGAATTATAACTGCTGAGATCACTTATGATCGGTGGACTCCTCGACATCTCACGATTGTTGGATGAAGATCCAACGGATGATCAAAAGCGACGTGCATCCTCACACAATCACGTGGTTGCATCTCTACCCTACATCGCTGATCAAACGGTCATCAAGCAGAAACACCGATTCGCCAAAGGATGTCTCATCGCGACCGTTGATCGCAAGGCGTCCGTTAGATCAACGGTCGCGCCCAAAATTACCTCTTTAAATACGGGTTTTTCGAGACGGAAGAATGTGCCTTTGAATCTTCAAGAAATTAGAACTGCCCAGACACCAATTCAAGTGCCAATTTGATTTCTTTATGTTCTTGATGCATTTCCGCATCCAAGGAGCACTAGAAATCAAAGTTTGGTCGAGAGAGCGAAGAGATATCACATCTTGAACTTAATCTACGTTTTCGTCTTCGAAAACGCGAAATGAAAAGCCATGCATCCGGCTATTAATTGGATCATTTCGAAGGCTACTTTGGTTTAGATTGCGTGTTTTCATCTTAATCTTTCATCATTTAGTGTTAATTTTACATTTTGAATCGTAGATTAAGTTTAATTTCAGTTTAATTTTGGTTTTAAGTATTTTCGCGATACGAATTTTCTGCTATCTTCAAACTTCGATTACTCTGCGAATACTTATCCAAATAACTTGATTTTTGATTCTGTAGATTCGCAATTGAGTTATCTTTCTTAATATTATAAATCACCTAATTTCTAATCTCAATTCGTTGTCTGATTTGATCGAATTTCAAAGATATCTCTCAAAATTCCCTAATTCTCTGTGGATTCGACCCTTGATTACCATTATACTATTTAATTAAATTGATTAATCATAAATTGGTAAGTTTAGGACTTTGTTTTGACACTAAATCGTGTGTATTAAATGACCATACGAATTAGTCTCGTCACCTAGTTGACATGACTCACACTTAAAGGAGTAAATAGAAATCCATGGGAGAGCTTGACAGAGTTCGGAGATACAGGGGTGGCCAAGTCATCGATGGTACTACAGTGCAGAATCAGTCAAGGAATGGAGACAAGAGTGCCCAACTAGAAGATGATTCGGGACAAGCTCATAAAGTCCACCTCCAGTCTCACGCCCCCAAACCAATCCTCTTCCCCGTTGGAAAATTTAAAAAGGTGCAAGGGTAAGGAAAGAATTAGATGGACCAAAATAAATGTTGGTGATTGATAACATGTAATTTATACATGTGATTATTAATGCAAATTAAGATAGAAAATATTATATTCTTATATATGTCATCATACTTTGAGTGAATATCTATCATTTCATGCAATTTTAAGTTATAATCTCAAAATGTACTATTTTAGGGAAACTTATATATTTTTAAAGAATATAGTTTAGAGTAGACTATTCCCATATATATTTGAGATTATAATTGAGTTTTAATATTAAATAATAAGAGAAAATACTTTTTCTATACTCATTTATTTGTCTAAGTTTTAATTTCTAAGAGAAATGAGTGTATTTTTTAAATAAAATTTTATTCTCTTGCTATTTATAAAATTTCACTTTTTAAAGTTATAGATTATTTAATTTTTTATCCAGAAAAATAAATTTGGATTAATTTGGAGTTGTATTTTGATAGTTCTGATTTTTTAATTTTTAAGAATTTTTCTGGAATTTTTCATAAATTTCATTTGATTTATTTTGAATTAAAATGAATAAAAAATTAAATATCTATCGCGTGTTGATATGTGGTAACATGGAAATTATACATGAAAATATCTGATTATTCATACAAATTAAGACATAAAATATTCCATTCTAATGCATGTTATCATACTTTTGAGTGTTTATCTATCATTATATGAAAATAACTTATAATCTCAAAATGTAATACTTTAGAGATAATTATGAAAAATTAAATAGGAATATTTTGAGATTAGATTATCCCTATTTTTTACTTGAGATTATAATTAGGTTTTAATTCTAAATAATAAGATAAATCAGTTTTTATACACTCACTTATTTTTCTAAGTTTTAAATTCTAAAAGAAATGAGTATATTTTTTAAATGAAAATTTATTCTCTTGTTATTTATTTAATTTGAATTTTTTGAATGGTAGATAATTTAATTTCTAATCTGATGAAACAAATTTGGATTAATTTAGAGTTTCATTTTAAAAGATATAAATTTAATAATTTATAGGGATTTTTCTAAAAATTATATGAATTTTAAAGAATTTCATTTGACTTCTTTTGAATTAAATTCATTAAAAAATATTCTTTTATCGTTTGCTGATGTGGCAGCTGACATGGTGTGAGCAAAAAAGAGCAACACCATGTGGTGTATGAACGCGCCACATGGCGCACGCAAATGTGTTCCCTCATGTGTGTGCGCATGTGTGTGTGCGTGTTGTTCGTGTGTGTGCATGTATGTGCGCGTGTGCGTAGTTAGTGAGATAAGCACTCTTTTCAAAGTTTACGTTATCTCACTAAGTATACATACCTTATATACCCGTCATATTTCTTAATTAATGCCATGTGGGCGTATATTTTTGTTTTAACATGCGCAAGTGATGTGGCATCACTTGGAGTGTCCGATTCACGCTTAAAATAAATATCGTCGATCTTCACTTAAGTGTGTGTGTGTGTGTGTTGGGGGGGGGGGGGGTACATGGCACATTATGTTTCGTCGGTAAATCATTTTTAAAATGATTTAATCTCAGTCATTCATCTTAGGATTTATAACAGAAAACACGTTATAAACCAATGAAACTCATCCGAAGCGTTAGATCAAGATTGGACATATGGAGTTTCAGCGTTACTTCTTCCCGTGAGTTGTGGCAAGATATCGGCGGTCCATTTCCAATCCAACGAACACGAGCTAAGCATAATGATTTGAATAGATGCATTTCATCAAAGCCGTTAATCAAAGATTAAAACCTCGATCCGACGGTTACGCCTAATTTATCCTATAAATTGAGATGTTCTTCGATGATGTAAATCATTATTGGGTTCTTTGAGTAATCGAACTGTCTAGACACCACTATCCTTGAATCTCTTGCTTTTGATCGCTTCTAGATTAAGGAGTGTTTGAAAGTGAGATTTTTCGGGAGAATATGCGGAAAATCGATTCTTAAATGCCAACGATCGTCTTTGAATTCACAGAATAAAAAGCCTTTGATCTGGCAAGAAATTGGATCAATTCGAGCACTATCATGGGTTATAAATCATGTTTTTTTATCCTAATCTTTCTTCCTATAACATGTCGATTTCGTTGCGAATCTTGATCCAAATTCAATGATTTTTGATTCCGTAGATTCGCCTTTGAGTTATCTTTTCAAATCTATCAAAATCCCTTATTTCTCACCTCATTTCATTGTCTGATTTGATCAAATTTCAAAGAATATACAAAAAATACTTTAATTTTTCGTCTATTCGACCCTTATTTACCTCTATACTCCTTAAATCGTGATTATTTCTTTAAATTGGCAAGGTTGGTAAATGTTTTTGACGCTTATCTATGGTTTTCAATGATCGTATAGACTCGCTTCATCAACGTGGCAGCTGACGTGGCGCATATGAGAACGTCACGTGTCACACACATGTGCATGTGGGCATATGTGTGCGCATGTGTGCATGTGTGTGTGATTAATGAGAATAAGCACCCATTTGAGGATTTTCGCTATCTCTTTAGTTGCCCATTACTTATATACCCGTCAGATTGCAATTATTTTCATCACTTGGGAATATTTTCTTATGGTTTTCTATGCAAGTGACGTGACGAAACATGGAGTGTCCGATCACACAACTTAGTTTTGATAGTCGATCTTAAATTAAGTGAGGGGGTACATGGCGCACTCCTATTGGGTGATGATTCATTTTATAAAGTTTTAATCTCGGCTATTGATCTGAAGAGTTATAAAGGCTAAGATTAAATGTGATCTGTGGACTGACGAGACGAGACCGCGAGGTCGTCGATTTCACACGGTCTCGTGTCAAAAACTATTCCTAACTTACCAATTTGGAGAATTATGAGTGAATTGAAGGGTATAATGGTAAATAAGGGTCGAATCCACACGGAATTAAGGTATTTTCGAGAGATCTTTTGGAATTTGGCCAAATTGGACAATGAATTGAGGTGAGAAATTAGAGAAAATGGTGTTTTTAGAAAGATAACTCAAAGATCTATCCGTGGAATCAAAAATCGCTTGATTTGGATTAGTAATCACGGAGAAATCAAAGATGGAAGTGGGATGAAATTTATGGAATCGCGAAGAACACCAATTGAAATTAAAATGAAATTAAACTTAAATTGAAATCCTAAACCTAAAATTGATGATACATGACGATAGATAAGAGGATAAACTTATTTTCTAACCCGAGATAACGATCAAATCGATCCAATTGATCGCCGGATCGACAGCTATTCATTCCGCAAATTCAATCGTGAACATCGGTGTTCAAGAGACAAATTCTCCTCGAACGATCGTCGAAATCTCTCTTATAAACACTCCGTGGACACGATTTTGAGTCTAGAAGCAATTACAAGAGAGAGATTCAAGAAAGGAGGGGTTTAGATGGGTCAGTTAGGTGAATTCCTTCTCGAATGCATACAAACGACGAAGAACTCGTCTATTTATAGGGCGAAATGGGGAAAACCGTACGATTGATGCGTTTAATCCGCATCAACGGTCGAGATTAAACGCATCAATACAAAACGGTAAGGTTAAATCGTGGCCATCAGATCGCAGATGGACGCTCCAGATCGCTCCGCTTGATATGCGTTTAAAAACGCTTAGATTTGTGCCCCTTGGATCGCGATCCAACGGTCCAGATGAATAACGCACGATTTAATCTGGACCGTTTTAATCCACCTTTAAATCGCATGTGTCCTTGATCGTGATCGGTGGTCCGCGCACCACGTGATCGATGCGTGTGATGTCGCCACGTCGCAGAAGATCCGACCGTTATAACTATTTTAATCAAGCGCTGATAACACGCAATCTTAACATGATAAAACATGATTATTAATGCAATTTAAGGCATAAAACATTACATTTATGTGCATGTTATCATACTTTGAGTGCATTTCTATCATTCTATGCAATTTTATGTTATAATATCCGAATGCGTTAATTTAGGGTTAATTATGATGAATTAAAGATTAAAGATTTTATAACCCATCTTTACTTGAGATTATAAATGGTTTTTAAAGTTAAATAATAAGAGAAATTATTTTTATAAATATTCATTTAATTTTCTAAAGTTAAAATCTAAGAGAAATGGATGCATTTTTGAAATAAGAATTAAATCTCTTGTTATTTAAATAATTTGAATATTTAGAATGACAGATAATTAATTTGGAGTTGTATTTTAAAAGATATGATTTTTACAATTTTAGGGATTTTTCTGGATTTTTCCTGATTTTTATGATTTTATTTTCTATTAAAAAAATGTTTAAAATAAATAAATAAAATGCAAAAGTGCGCGGGTCCCATGCGGGTTCGACGTGGCACACAAGGCCACGTGGCAGAGCCATGCGGACCCGCACAGCGCCTACGTGGCGCGTTTTATATTTATACTATATTTATTATTATTATTATATATATAAAATGGGTCTTCAGCCTTCCCTAGATGGGAAGGGTTATTAACCCTTTAAATCGTCAGTCTTATAAAACCCAACGATTTTCCTTATTTATTTCCGTGTGGGACTAATCCACACGACTTCTATAACTCAGGTGACGTGGCGCGACGAGGAGCGTCGGATCGGCGGCGCATCGGAAGATCCACGCGTCGATCGCGTGGACGCGAACCACTGATCCATCAATAAACACGTGCCAAATAAAAGGGATTATAACGGTCGGATTGGAGGCGACGTGGCCACATCACACGCCTTGATCAAGTGGACGCGTGGTCCACACATCGCAGATCAAACACGTGCCTTAATTAAGGCGTTATAACGGACGAGATTTAATCTCCCGGGAAGCATCTCAGCCGTCCGATCGCGATCCAAGGGGCGACATCCAAGGCGTTTTATAACGTTTATCTACGGATCAAATCGTGGCCGTCCATCACGATCCGACGGCCACGACTTAATCGAAACGGTCCACGATGGACCGTTTCATCGTAACCGTCGATTGAAACGATCGGACGGTTATGCCCAAATTTTTTATAAAACAAAATGCTCTTCGTCGATGTATGTATTCGAGTTGGATTTCAATCAAATTGACTTGTCTAGACACCGATCCTCTCGTTTCTCTTGATTCCATCCTCTTCCTCTCTCAATTCCGCATCCACGGAGGGGTTGAAATCAAGATATGGTGGAGAATTGAAGGAGAAATCGCAGCTTGAATCCACCGATCGCGTTCTTCGTGTTCTTCGTGATTAATAAGCTTAATCTCCGCGATTTGATCGCAATTGGGGGTTAGTGGGAGCGGTTTTTGCTTCCTAATCTGCCATTTATGTTTAATTGCTTTTTAGATTAGGATTTAGAGTTTCATTTCATCGAATTTTAGCTTAAATTACGAGTTTTAACGTCCAAAAATTTCATCCCACTTCCATCTTTGATTTCTCCGTGATTACTAATCCAAATCGAGCGATTTTTTATTCCACGGATAGTTCTTTGAGTTATCTTTCTAAAACCACCATTTTCCCTAAATTCTCACTTGAAATCATCGTCCAATTTGACCAAATTCCAAAAGATCTCTCAAAAATTCCTTAATTCCCTGTGGATTCGACCCTTATTTACCATTATACCCTTCAATTCACTCTTAATTCCCCAAATTGGTAAGTTAGGCTTAATTTTTTACACGAGACCGTGTGAAATCAATGACCTCGTGGTCTCGTCTCATCAAGCACGTGTGTTGATCTTTATCGGTGGACCGCGCGTCCATTTGATCGACGCATGTCGATCGGTCGTCCACGAGATCCGGCGCTCCTTATCGCGCCACATCACCTGCACATTAGATTTAAGTGTGGATTAGTCCCACACGGAGTTAATTATAGCAAACCGTCGGGTTTACAAGACCCGACGGTTTATAGGGTTAATAACTCTTCCCATATAGGGAAGGCTGAAGACCCATTTTAAATATATAATAATAAAATAAATACTATACGTATAATGCGCCATGTAGGCGCTGCGCGGGTCCGCGTGGCTCTGCCACGTGGCCTTGCGTGCCACGTCGCACCCACGTGGGACCCGCATGATTATTAAACGCTTTTCGTAATTTTTTTATTTATTTTAAACGTTTTTAAATAGAAAATAAAATCGGAAAAATCTGGAAAAATCCCTAAAATTTGTAAAAATCATATCTTTTAAAATACAACTCCAAATTAATCCAAATTTCTTTCATTTGTTCTGAAATTTAATTATCTATCATTATAAAAATTCAAATTATTTAAATAACAAGAGATTTAAATCTTATTTCAAAAATACATTCATTTCTTTAAGATTTTTACTTTAGAAAATTAAATGAATGTTCATAAACATGATTTCTCTCATTATTTAACTTTAAAAACCATTTATAATCTCAAGTAAAGATGGGTTATAAAATCTTTAATCTTTAATTCATCATAATTAACCCTAAATTAACGCATTTTGAGATTATAACATAAAACTGCATAGAATGATAGAAATGCACTCAAAGTATGATAACATGCACATAAATGTAATGTTTTATTCCTTAATTTGCATTAATAATCATGTTTTATCATCTTAAGATTGCATGTTATCATGGACTCACATGGACAAGTAGATGCATCCGAGCATCCAGATAAGAATCAAACGGCAAGCGTTTCATGGCATTTCTTCTTCACGCACGACTTGGAAAAATCTCAGCAATTTATCATCAGTCAAGCAGACGCGATTTAAAAGTAAAAATTTGTATCTTAGCATTTCATCAGAGCTGTTAATCAAAGATTAAATTCCAAATCTGATGGTTACACCCAAATTTGTCTATTTATACACATGTTCTTTCACGAAAAAAATGTATTCTCTGATGTTTTCGATTAAATCAAACTATTTAGACAACTCAATCCTTCAATTTTTTGATTTCTTCCTCTTCTAGACTCATTTTTGCATCCAATGATTATTTGAAATCAAGATTTTGTTGAAAGAATAGGGAGAAATTGCCTCTAGGATGCCGAATTTCGTCTTTGAATTCATGGAATGAAAACGCCTTTGATCTGAAAATCAACTAGATCAATTTGAGCACAACTTTGGGTTAGATTATGTTTTCATCCTAATCTTTCATCAGTTTATCATTAGATTTCAAATTTGAATCATAGATTAGGTTAATTTCATATTTAATTTTGGTTTTTCTCACTCCTCACGATCAATTTTCTACATAATTATTTCTTGCTGATTTCTTCACCAATCTTGATCTAAATTCCATGATTTTTTTATTCCAAGGATTTGTCTTTAAGTTATCTTTCCAAAAAAATCAAAATCCCTGATTTCTCACCTCAATTTATCATCCAATTTGATCAAATTTCAAGAAATACCTCAAAAATATCTTAATTATATGTGAATCCGACCCTTATACAACTCTATACTATCTAATTCGTGATTATTTATCAAAATTGGTGAGTTTGGAACTTGTTTTGACACGTATCCGCGTGTATTTCACGACCTCGTGGATTCACTTCATTAGTGATGGCGCTGATAGATAATAGGTTGAATGGGAATGGGCCAAGAAGTCAATGGAGATCCCTCGTTCACTATAATCTTCTGGTGGCGTTCCCCAAATCAATAAGCTAGGGACCGTCTAAGAGATCAATAAGCATGTATTATGACATGTCCTAAAAGTCAGGCGGAAAAAACATTAATTTCTCCCTTGTATAGTCCTCAAATAAAAATTTTTTTAAAAGAAAACTTGTAGATTTCAAAATTTTGTATCCAATGATATAAAAATTGATTTTTTCATTAAGTATAGAGAGAGACAAGTCTAAAAAAAGATTCTGCATAAATTTTTGCAGGCACAACATATTCTATCTAAAAATATTAGATTTAAGTCATCGAAAACAGCTTCAAATCCAATTGGTTTTCAAAAAGAAAGTTTATAGATCATAAAAATTATCTTACAATGATACCTACAAAGATTTTTGAAAAAAAATAATAAGAATAAATGACTTTTTTAAGATGACGCTTAGAAAACTAAAGGTTTTCCAAGAAAAGGGCAAGATTGAAGGTGTTAGGCAAGCATTTTTTTTTTTAATGTTCTTTGGCTTGAAATCAATGTTTTCAATGCTTCTACTTCTAATGCAATAGGTTTCAGGTCGATCTGACTTTAAATGAGAAAGATATGATTGATTTAAGCTAATTGCACAGAGAGATCTACCGGAGCAATGAAGAGTCGATGTGCGAGCGACAACGGGAAGATCTGGCGCCGCCACGAGGAACTCTAGGTTAGGGCTCTAATACCATGTAGAAAATGAAAAAAAGATAATGATATTGATTAAGGAACATAAGAGAAGAGAAAAGAGACATATATTGGAGAGGAGAAAGACTAGCACATCTAGAATTACAAAAGTGTCATTATGAGCCATATACACTCACAGTTCCAAAGTATACCCATAGTCTCTTGAGTTTAGGACAACTCATGGAATGGTGTAATAAATTTAATTTTGGGGATGAAAAATGCATTATTGGGCATAAGAAGAGTAATATGCCTCTGATAACATGCATTTATAACTTAAATTCTTATCCTAATTAACTCATATTCATGCTTATTTTATGTGAATATGATGCATGTTATCATACTTTTTAGGAATTTTCTCCATTGGCATGTCATTTCACTAAAGTTGATATTTATGCATAAATTAGGGAGAATTTCATGCTTAATAGATGATTAATCTTTTGTTTAAATTAATAGAAGTTAATCTATGTTATTGAATTATTTTTTACTTTAGAAAATGTTTGGAAAGATAATTTCAGGATGAATTTATGATTTAGAATGTTTAATGAGAAATGATCTAAGTAAATTTTCATTCATCTTGATTTCTTCTTTCAAAATATATTTTAAATGATATGTTATTAAAAAGAAAAGAATTTGTGATCCAATAGAGAAAATTTGGATTAAAAAGGAGTTGTGTATTTTAAGATATGATTTTTGGAAGTTTTAGCCTTTTCTGATCTTTATTTGATTTTTTTTTAATTGAATTTTGATTTAAAAGTCGCAAAAAGGGGGAGTATTTACCTGCAGGTGCTGACGTGGTGAGCGGGGAAGCCGGCGAGCCGACACGTGGCGCGCGGGACCACCGCACAGATGCGACGCGGCTTATAGGCCACGTGGTAGAGCCGCAGGTGGCCCACGCGGGGCGCAGGACGCACAAGGCGCGGCCACGTGGCTAAGGGCCACGCGACAACGCGGATCCATGTGGGCACCCGTGTGGGGCGCCACGTGGCAAGTGGGTTCGCAGATGGAGGGCCCACGGGTATAGTGGGCCCTAGTAAGAAGTTGGGGGCGGTAACACAAATGCGTTACCGCGCCCCGATATTTAAGCGCGCTATATTCTTCTTTTTTCTTCGTGTGGGACTAAAGTCCCGCGGAGTCTTACCTTTGCAGGCGACTTGGATGTAGCGCAGGCGTCCGATCCGGTCGGCCCTGATCGCAAGGCGTCAATCGCGTGGACCTGAGTCCACGCGATCGTCAGATCAAGCACGTGCGGGAAATCAAGATTAAGTGGAGGCGATCAAAGGGCTTACCTGACGCCACGTGGCGACTCGGGGATCGCCTATCTTCATCAACATGAAAGCCGCACGATCTCTATCGGACGGACCCGATAAGCGGCGATTTCCTTCTCACCGTGGACGGCGCGAGATCGCACGATCTTCATCACACGGTCGCGATGATCCGTGATCGTCTTCTCATCTCGGCGATACGTGGAAACGCGCGGGACGATTAGATATTCATCGAACGGGCAGCGGAAGAGCATCGAGGTGATCGCGATCAGAAGGCCAGGATGCACCCGATCTTCCTCTCACTTTATCGACGCATCTGGACGGTTCGATATGCATCACACGGACGACGATCGTGCATCAGAAGCCTTGATCAGCGATGATCGGGACCACCACTTACCTAATCGCGATCGAACAGCGCAAATGTTTTGTGGAAGAATTCCACGATCGCGGTTCGATCGCGACACGATCGTGGCCAAAATCAACCGCGATCACGGCTCTTTCATCACGGAATCATCTCCACGAGCATCAAATGGCATCCAGTGGAGAATCAAGATCACGATCGTGGCCCGATCGTGGGTCTTTTTGAAGCGGAAATTAAGGCTGATTTTCCACGAAATTGAAGCCACGATCGTCATCAACGGATCAAGCCGCCTCCATGACCCATCGTGGCCATCAATCCGTCTCCAGGATCGCATCAAACGGCCTAAAAATCGGGCCATTTTCCCCTTTAAAAGGATGAATTTCTCCCTTTTGTTCTTCAACTTTTGATTGATTCGTGAATGAATTAAGCGAATTTCGAGGAAGATCTCTAGTTCATCGTGATCCCCCCGCGTTTAGACTCGATTGCGAAGCAATTGGAGCGGGATTGATAGCGAATTTCTCCTTGATTTCATCGAATTTTCCCCTTAAATTCCGAACGTCCGCGAGGAGGAATCTGAGCAAATTCGCTTCAATTCACGAGAATTGAAGCCCCATTCTTGTGGCAATCGGGTTAGTAGTCAGATTCCATCGATTATCAGGAGGTAATTTGAGTTTTTATTAGATATAGAAGTTCAATTTTGCAAATTAGTTCATAGTGTTCTTCATTTTCCCCAAATTTAGGTCCGAAAAGTTGCTGATTTTAAAAAAAAGGATATCTCTTTGACTATAATTCAAAATCACTTGATTTTAGTTTTATTGGATTCTTCTTTTCATCAGCTTTCCGTGGATAGAAAAATCATCAAATTCCGAGTTCATTTGGCCCTCCAATTTGACGTTTGACCAAGGACTGTTCATCTTTCATCAGAAGTCAAATGTTGACTTTCGGTGTCAATTACTTTTTATTTAAAAATCAAAATTTGATAATTTTGGTCTTTTTAGATTCCTCTGGTTCTTAGCTTTCCATTGACATAGAAATTGCAATATTTGGATTCAATTTGGCTATTCAATTTGAAGATTTCCTCTGAGGTGTTAATTTCGGGGATTTTTTGATAGTTGATTTTCAATAATTCATAATAAATCCATTTCTTATCCAAAAATTACGAAATATATATCAATAAATTTAATTTTCTCTCTAGTTTCCAAATATGTAATTTTCTTAATCTTTTGACTTTGTTTGATTCTCTGATTTTGCAGAACACCTACTATTGGTCAAAGTCAACGCCTTGACTTTGACTTTTGACTTTTCTCTGTCAAATCCGAGATTTCAATTCTTAAAACTTCTTATTTATCTTATTTATATCATTTCCATTCATTACATCTTATTTTATCTTATTTAAAACTACTTTAAAACCTAAGTTTGAACAAGTCAACTCTAGGATTAAAGTCAACCCTGCTCTTTGTGGATCGACCCGATACTTATAAGATACTTGATTATTAGATCTTATCTTTGTGATTTCGGTTTTATAAATTTTTTTTTTACCATCGTCTTTATGATTTAACGACGCACGAAAACGACACGTCAGCCTCTAATATTTGTTCAAATGGTTGGTCAAAGGATGTTTCTAGTTCATATTTAATATTTTTTTGAATATACTATGACGTTAGATAAGATTGATAATCTATGATTTGGCACCAAAGGTATGGTCATTTGCATTTTAATATAATTAAGTTATTATGTACGAAGAACATGATTCAAAGATTACCATCTATATCCTTTGAAGATCAAGTTTGTTAAGGATGTATTTTTGGAAACAAACATAGAGTGTAATTTACACTTGGTCTAGCTTGGAGAGCACGAGCACCACTAGAATTGATTCATGAAGATTTATTTGAGCCAATGAAAACACCATCTTTAAATGGTGGAAGGTATTTCTTTCTTATTGTGGATGATTATACAAGAATGAGTTGGGTTTATTTCTTTAAAGAGAAATTAGAGGCATTTCAAAAAAGATTAATTTTTTGAGTTGAAGGCATTAGTTGAAAATATGTTCGAATATTTTATCAAAACTCTTCGTAAAAATAGAGGGGACAATTTCTTTTCATCCATTTGATTCATTTCACAGACGTCGTGGAATTAGAAGACTATAGGCTATAAGAAGAACTCCTAAAAAATGGTATAGCAGAAACAAAGTATCGAAATATTATGATGGATATTATGTGGCCTATAAGTCAATCACACATTCATGTATCTTTTTCATGTTCATTGAAATGAAATTTATTCGTTGTCATTCTTGTGTGATGTTTGCAATGAAGTCCTTGAGCATGTGCAATGACTAAGTGAATTATGATGAGATCATAATATAGTGATCACTAGTATTTAAACATATGTTCTAAACATTCCTATTCGTGGGATATTCAAGAAAGACATTGAATTATACGGAAAGAATAACACTATCTAATCCAACTCATATGATGAGTATGGCTGATCCTATAGCCATCGGTGTGAAGACACTAAGGATAGATAGTGGGTGCTCTTTGGAGAAAGATTTCACTGAATTGATCCGTAGGAGTCCCTGAATAGTATTATACCTAAATGTCAATTAGGTTGATTCATGTCATGGTTGTGTATGTGTTCCTTTGACTTGAGACACCAAAGACATCTTGTGGATGGATGATCGTATTTTGATTACGACTTATGAATCCCTAGCCACGGGATATCTAAAACGTCAAATATTGGATACAACATGAAGTCCATGAAGATGATTGTGTGATCAATATGGGATCATCCATCCTTGGTATTTGAGGAGATTGACTCACGTAATGAGATGCGATGAAATCCTTGGCCAAGGTAGTGGAAATATCAGAAAAAGAGTTCCCAATGATTTCTACATGCATCAGTACTAACTTGAGTGACCTGTTAGGGTTTCGCCAATTGATCATACCCTAAGTCATTCATGAGTTTAATGTGGATGAAGGATTATACATACATGGTAATCTATGATGAAAAGGTTCAATAAGTGAATTCTTACATACTCCATATCTCCTAGTGTATATGTTGTAGCTTGGCACCCAACGGGTTGGCAACTCAACCTATCGATTGGGTTTAATCGATCCTTGATTAATTAATCAATAAATGGATGTGGATAATTAATTAATTTTGACCAATAAGGTGTTATTTGGTCTATAGAGTTATTAACTAGTGAGATATATGGACCTAGAGGGTCACACACATAAGGTCTATGGATGTTGGTGGATATAGACATAATTATGAGGGTTTTTTATGAAGAAACCTCATACCAAATGTCTATAATTAGAGGGAGAACGAGCACAACTCAAGGTTCCCATACAAGTCTTGTGAAAATTCTCTCCTTTCTTCTCTTTCTCTCTTGCTGGAGAGCTTTGAAGAGGAGATCCAACCATCCAGAGACCGTGTGGATACCACTAGAGGCTAGACACTTGAATAGCTTCAAGAACTCCTTCAAGTAAACCTTGTAATTATGTTTTCTCATTCATACTAGATGATAGGATCATCCATTCATAGTGTCTTGGTGTTTTGAATATCCGATTTAATATTTTTCCTCTGCATTCGATGTTTTGATCGAAATTTTGAAAGTTTATCGACATCAGAACCCATCATATTGTTGAGATGGCAAGAAGTATAGTGAATGATAAGAAATTACCAAATGACTATTGGGCAGAAGTTATGGTTGTTGATGTTCATATACTAAATATTTCTCCTACAATGGTTGTGAGGAACATTACCCCGTACAAAGCATGGTTTCATAGAAAGCCTAATGTCATCCATTTAATGGTGTTTGGACGCATAGCATATGCATTAATTTATGAAAATGATTGAGGAAAAATGGATAAGAAGAGTGAGAAGTGTATTTTCAATGGCCATAGCAGTGAAAGCAAAGGATATCAGTTCTATAATCCAAAGACAAAGAAATTGATAATTAGAAGAAATGTTGTTTTTTATGAGTCAAACTATTGGAATTGGTATGAGAGTTCTATGAATGAGAAAGTTAAAAATACTAGTCAAGGAGTTAACTTTGATCCATTATCAGCTAGAGAGCTGTCTTATCATGATGATTCACCACCACCACAAAAGGTACGCTCTTCGAGAGATGTTTATGATTCATGCACATTTGCATTAATGACCACAGAGCCATTGAGTTATAAAAAAGCACAAGATAAAGAAGAATGGATAAATACAATTAAAGAAGAGATTGATGGTATCGAAAGAAATGAGAAATGGGAATTGGTTGATTTATCTAGATCTTTTGATGCAATTGGAGTTAAGTTGATTAATAGGTTGAAGTATAATCTTGATGGGAGCGTTAAAAAACACAAAGCAAGGTTGGTAACCAAAAAGAAAATGCTCAACACTATGGTTTCAATTATTTTGAAATGTTTTCACCACTAGCAAGGTTTGAAACTATAAATATGTTTTTATCTATAGCTGCTCAAATGGAGTGGAACATTTATCAATTTGATGTTATGTCGGCCTTTTTAAAATGGTTATTTAGATGAAGATGCATTTGTTGAGCAACCTGAAGGTTTTGTCATCCAAGGCAATGAGTGTACAAATTGAAAAAAGCATTGTATGAGTTGAAGCGAGCACCGAGAGCATGGTATGGGAGATTACATTAATATCTTTGTGAAAATCAGTTTCAAAGAAACGAGAATGTGCCAAATTTTTATATCAAGAAAAAAGGAGAATGATATTCTCATTATTTGTATTTATGTGGATGATATAATTTATATGGGTTCATCTCAATATCTCATCGATGAGTTCAAATTATCAATAATGTCAAAATTTGATATGATAGATTTGGGTATACTCCATTATTTTATTGGTCTTCAAGTTTAACAAGGTAATCATGGTATTTTTATTTCTCAAAAGAAATATATATTGAATATGCTCAAAAAGGTCAACATGTTGAATTGCAAGAGGTTTCTAGACCCATAATCGCAAGTGAAAAATTGTGTATTAAAGATGGGACATCAAAGATAGATGAACGATTCTTTAGAAGAATGGTTGGGTTTAATGTATCTAACACATACAAGACCAAAAATTATGTTTTCTATTAATATGATATCAAGATTTATGCATTTGTCCTTCATCACATCATCTTGGAGCTGCAAAGAAAATACTTAAGTATATTTGTGGAACTTTGGATCTCGTAATATATTATCACAAGGTTCAAAATTTTAATTAGGTTAGATATTCACACAGTGATTGGGACTGGATCACGTGATGTTAGAAAGAGAAGAGGTGGATATGTGTTTAATTTAAGGCCAGGAGCAGTAGCTTAGACATCAAAGAAGCAAGCGACGACATCTTTATCATCTTCAGAAGCAAAATTTATGTCAGCATCGTGTTCAGTAGAACAAGCTATTTGGATGACAAGAATTACGGAAGAATTAAACTTTATACCATCAAGCCCAAAAATGATCTATTGTGACAACAAATCAACTATATCAGTGACAAAGAATCCAGTATTTTATGGAAGAACAAAGCACATTGAACTTCTTTATCATTTTATTAGAGATCAAGTAATTTCAGGTACTATTGAAGTGAAGTTTTGCTAAACAAAAGATCAAGTTGCTGATGGGACTTACGAAAGCTTTAAAGTATGCTTCTTTTATGAAATTTTAGAGGAGATCTTGGTGTGAGAAGCTTTGCATCAAGGGGAAGTGTTGAAGTTTGATGCATGATTGCGCTAGAAGACAAAATAAGAAATTTTCTTTTCTTCACTGACTTACCTCTACTACCTCTTTTAACGGACTTACTGCTTTCTTGTTGACTAAGCTTTATTCCTATTGGTTAATCATGTTTGTGTGGAAGCCTATAAATAGAGGCCTTGTAATAGGAAATGTAATGAAAGAGAACTATCAACATTTTTTCTCTTTATTTTTTGTGAGAGCTTTCTCTTTTCTTCCTCTCTCTCTCTCTTTCTTTCTCTCTCATATTTTTAGCCTATATGTGTATGATCATGAGTTTCTTGTAAGCGACATCTTGATGATCTTATAACCTTATTCCATCCTTCAAATCCTACAGATTTCATTCCCAATGAGGCAACCCTCAATGCCCTAAGGACACAAACTTTTGCTTGAGAAAAAATCCAATGGCGCAAAGGTGACGAAACGAATCCACGTGGTCATTGAATACACACGGATAAGCGTTAAAATTAATTCCAAGCTCACTAATTTTATGAAATAATCATGAATTGAATAGCATAGTGGTGAATAAGGGTCCAATCCTTAGAGAATCAAGGGATTTTTTCGATACCTTTTGAAATTTAATCAAATAGAACAATGAAATGTGGTGAGAAATTAGAGAAATTGATATATTTGGAAAGAAAACTTAAAGGCGAATCTACAAAATCAAAAATCACAGAATTTGAATCAAGATTCGCAGAGAAATTGTCGACTGAAGTAGATAGAATTTTCCAAACAAAAGTTTTGCGAAAAACCAAAATTGAAATTGAAACTGACTAAATCTATGATTGAAAATTGAAATCTAATGTTATAAGAACAAAGATTAGGACAAAAACTCAAATCATATGAAATGATAGCCCTTGAATTGATCCAATTCCTCACCGGATCAAAGGCTTTTCATTGCGAATTCGAAAACGATCTTTGGCGTTCAAAGAGTTGATTTCTTCCTATACTCTCAAAAAAATCTCACTTTCAAACACTTTGTGGATGTGGAAATTGATCTAGAAGCAATTGGAAAGAAAGAGATTCAAGGGATTTAGTGTCTAGACAGTTTGATTACTCAAATAACCCAAGCATGATTTATAATGTCGAAGAGTATCTCACTATATAGGGAAAATTGGGTGTAACCATTGGATTGAGATTTAATTCTTTGATCAATGACTCTGATTAAAATGCCAGGCTTTGGATTTATCAATTAAGTCACGTCCATTGGATCTAAGATAGACCGCCGAGATTTTTACCACGTCGTGCGCTTTATAAGTAACGCATGAAATGCTCGCCATTTGATTTTGATCCAACGCTTCAGATGCGTTTCTGTCAGCTTTAATCTGATCCATTATAACTCTTTAAATCGACAGATGTGATTAAATCATTTTTAAAATGATTTTCCGTCGAATGAGATTGCGCTGCCTACCCCCGACTTAAGTTGACGATCAACGGTCTTCATTAAATGTGCATATCGGACGATCCATGTAATGCCATGTCACCTTCGCACTTAAAACAGAAAAACAAAGTCCCACATGACAAAAAAATCAGAAATCTGACGCGTATATAATGTGTACATGATTAAGGGTAAGAAAAAATCCTTAAAAGGGTGTTTCTCCTTAATCACATACACACGCGCACACACCCGCATTCACACACGCGTGCACATGTACACGTGTGTGACACGTGGCACTAATTTTTTTACCACGCCACATCATCTGCCAGATCAATACGTGATATAATAAGTAATTTAAATTAATTTAATTCAAAATAAATCAAATTAAATTCAGAAAATTTTAGAAAAAATCCAAAAATATCCCTAAAAATTAGAAAATTTATATCTTTAAAAATACAAATTTAAATTAATCCAAATTTGTTTTATTGGATCATAAATTAAATTATCTATCATTTTAAAAGGTCAAATTTAATAAATAAAAATAGAATAAATTTCTATTTTAAAAATATACTCATTTCATTGACAATTAAAAACTTAAAAAAATAAATGAGCGTATATAAAGTGATTTCTCTTATTATTTAGCATTAAAGACTAATTATAATCTCAAGTAAAGATGGGGATAATCTAATATTTAATATATTCTTCCTAATTTATCATAATTAACCCTAATTTTAATGCATTTTGATATTATAATGACTTTTTCATAGAATGATAGATAAACACTCAAAAATACGATAACATGTATTAGAATGAAATTTTGTATGCCTTAATTTTGCATTAATAATCATATATTTTCATGTGTAATTTGCATTTTATCAAAAGGCATCAACCATAACTGTTGCTAGAAAATGAAGATAAATGTGAGCGGTTCTTTGTAAAAGTCAACCATATCACCTCTCCATCAGAAGGCCCCACTTGACATACAACCATCTCCTCACTAAAGTTTACAAATACTAGTGTCCCTAATTTTCTCATTCATTTTTCCTAAATTCAACCTCCAAGGAGTACCCAGTGCCATTGCAAGGAGTTCCTAGTGCATCTCCTTTATCAACCTCCAAGGAGTACCTGATAACATGCTATTTATAAATGAATTTTAAATAATTATTAATGCAATTAAAGGCATTAATCATTCCAAATATATGCATGTTACCATATTTTAAGTATATTTCTATCATTTTGTATCATTTCATCATATGATCTAAAAATACATCAATTTACGAATTATTATATATAATTAAAACATTATGATGTTTAATCCTAATTATATTTATGATCATAATCATGTTTTAATGATGAAAATATAAGAGAAAATATCTTTATTAACATTTATGTATTTGAAAAAATTTATTTTATAAGATGCATAAATGATTTAATTTAATTAATATTTACTCTCTTATTATTTTAATAATTTGAATTTTTATAATGATAGATTATTCAATTTATGATCCAACAAAAAAAATTTGAATTAATTTGGAGTTCTATTTTGAAAGTTATGATTTTTACAATTTTCAGGAATTTTCAAGAATTTTTCTGAATTTAATTAAGTTTATTTTCGATTTTCATTTAATTTAAAACATTAAAAAATTAGCAAAAAGGGTGCATATTTCACGCGAGCACACGTGGATGCAACGTGGCTCATAAGGCCATGTGGCAGAGTCACGCAGACCCGCGCGAGAGCCTGTGTGGCACTGAGGTCACGTATACATTTATTTTTTTTATTACATATGGTTATAATACATATAAGCATTCCATCGAGGAATATCGCTAACCGCTATAATTGACTCACCTTATATACCCGACGATTCTCTTTGTTTTTCTCCGTGTGAGACTATGTTCCCTTCGTTTTCTTTTATTGCAGGACGCGTGACGTGATGTGGAGCGTTGGATGGAAATCGCGATGAACATCGCGCGTTGATGCGGTGGACGCGAGGTCCACCCGATCTTTAATCGCGCACGTGTTTAAAAAGGGGCTTGAGTGAATTAATCTCGGCCCTCCATCAAGGGAGTTATAGCGGTCAGAATTAATCGCGATCGGTGGACCTTACGATTAATCGTGACCGCACGATGAAGATCTGACGCACAAGATCAAACGACGCGCCTCCTCCTTCACGCGATGTGGACAAATCCTGACGCTCCATCTTTGATCGAACGGATGCGAATTAATCGCACCGTTTCGATCAAAAGACACGTGATCGCGACCATCGATGGCAAGGCGCCCCTTCATCGGATGATCGCGCCCAAATTTCTCCTTTAAATAACTTGTTCTTCGCGATGGAAAGACTTGCCCTTGAATTTTTGAGAAATTTGAACTGTCCAGACACCAAATTCAAGTGCCATTTGATTTCTTCATGTTCTTGACTCGTTTTTGCGTCCAAGGAGTGCTTGAAATCAGAATTTGATTGAGAGATTTAGGAGAAATCACATCTTGAACTTCAACTTCGTCTTCGAAAACGCGGAATGAAAATCCATGCATCCGGCGATTAATTGGATCATTTCAAAGGCTACTTTGGGTTAGATTGCGTGTTTTCATCTTAATCTTTCATCATTTAGTGTTAATTTTACATTTTGAATTGTAGATTAAGTTTAATTTCAGTTTAATTTCGGTTTTAAATCAATTTCGCGATACGAATTTTCTCCTAATTTTAAACTTCGATCACTCAGTGAATTCTTATCCAAATCACTCGATTTTTGATTCCGTGGATTCGCAATTGAGTTATCTTTATTAATATCATAAATTTTCCAATTTCTAATCTCAATTTGTCGTCCGATTTGATCCAATTTCAAAGATATCTCTCAAAATTCCCTAATTCTCCGTGGATTTGACCCTTATTTACCATTATACCCTTTAATTAAATTAATTAATCATAAATTGGTAAGTTTAGGACTTTTTTTTGACACTATATCATGTGTATTCAATGACCATACGAATTAGTCTCGTCAGTACCCAGTCCATCTCTCCAGCCCAAACGCCACCTCCTCAGCCACTTAGCTGGCATCCTAGTCAATGGGGTTGATCATGTGGAGGACAAAAGAAAATTCAAGGGTGAGTGCCTCGTGAATTAGCACTGCCATGGCTGCAGAGGATTGCAGCACACAAGCAATGTGGCTGCTGAGCAACACCAGCCATGTACAGGAAATATTTAATGGGCACAATTAAGCGTCCTTTAATATTTAGTAGGCTCTTTGTGCATCGACACATGGAAAGCTTTGAGAGCTTGGATCTCCACCTGACACATGAAATTGAAGCCACCATTTATCTTCAAAGATGTGCAACTTGGATGACTAGGATCTCAATGAAAGAGATGCATCAGCTCAACCAACTAAGGATTTATAGCCTCGTGGAAGAATTTGGACTATTTTGCTCACAATCTTCTCAGCTCAGATGGCTTAGATGATGCCTAATGGTTGCAAGGCATTTAACCTATCATGATTCTTGTGCCCTAGACGCACAGATTAGATTGCCAAGAGGCCAGTTAGCTTATTTAAAACCTTTCTTATTTATTTTTAATGTGGGCACGTGGTTTACCTAGTGAAGCACGCATGTTCTCTTAACAATAGCATTTGATGGCTTGCCCTAAAAATAACCCATTCAACCCACTTCAAGTCTCAAAATCCTAGAAATCGGATTGTTCTTCATCATTTTCTCATAAGCTAGGACTTTTGAGACATTTTTCTTGGCCAAACTTGATCCTCTAACCCAATTAACCACTTTTTCATATCTTCTATATTTTTTGTGTGAAATTAAGATGAATGATTGTTGATTGACCTGGAAATGTGCTAGGATTTCATCACTCGAATGCTGACAGTCATTGTTGAAGAACCTTTGATTTTAACTTTTTTTGTGGTGAAATAAAACCATCTTCACATCACCTTTGAGTTAGGAGTATTCTATATGAGTGATACTATGGGGGCTTCATGACTTGAATACCAATCGTTGCCTTGAGGAATTGTAAATCTCATCCTTTGATCTAACAACATAGAGTCATCTTCACATGGTCTCTGGGCTAGTAGAAGCCTTATCTATGAATTAAAGGTGTAGTTAGCGATAAATTAGGAGTAAGAGTAGATTTTGAGTAAGTTCTTAATTTCCCCTTGATTCTCTCTAGTGATTGGGATGATCTTTCTTTAGTATCTTCATTATTTCATCCAGGGTTGACATGTAGTTGGATTCATTGGATTCCTTTATCCTCCCTCTTTTTAAATCTTCCAATATCATTATTTTCTTGGCTATTTTCATCCTATGACATCAATAGATTTGATTGAGTTTTCATCTATCATTGTTGTCAACCCAATTCCTTGAAGACTTGACCCATATTCAAAATTGTACTTGATTTTATCATCATTTGAAAAGATTGGGTCTGTTTGTGATGTGTAAACGCATGCTTGATATGCTTCAACGAATGCACATTTCACGCTCATCAATAATCTATCACCCACGAGGGTCAATTGTGTGATTTTAGGATATTTCAATGCAGAAAATGGATATAAGTGTTGCAATCCATCTTATCAATGCATTTTGGTTTTCCCAGTAATAACTTTTGATGAAGGGAAGTATTATTGTAATAAAACAAAAACTCGGTGCCTGCTAGAGAATGAAACTAGTAACAAGATAAATTCCTTGATAGAGAGGCACATTTGACCTCTAGAATTGTTAGAAAATAGTTTGACAATGTGGATGAAGCACTCCAATACCCACAGTGAAGGAGGGCAATAGAAGAAGAGTTAGATGCTCTCCACAAAAATGAGACATGAAATTTGAATTGTCTCCCACCAAGAAACCCATTAGGTCTAGATGGTTCTTTAAAATTAAATATCAGCTTGATGGAAGTACTAAAAGACATAAGGCAAGTTCTGCTTAAAAGATTGTGAACTAGCCTTTTTTTTTGAATTTATGTTTGCAAGCCTTGAGTGAAAAAGAAAATGATCAAAGAAAAGAAAAAGATATGAAGAACTTTATCATACTTTCTATGTTGAACCAAATTTACTAGAATGCATTATATTTATATTTTTCCTTCTTATTTATGCTTTTTAGATGATATGAGACAAAAGAGAACTTGATTTGAATCAAAATGGTAAAAAGTCCATGCCAAAATAATTCGTAGAGTGGAAGATATGAATGTTTTGATGTTTAGGGATTTTTAGAATTTTTTTCTCATTTATATTTAATTTCATCTTTTTTAAGGGATAATAAGCAAAAATGGGGTCAACTGTTGACGTGGCAAAGCTGCCACATGGCAGCATGCTAGCAAGTGACGTAGCAGGTTTGACAACACAACAATACACATGGCCGCCACATATCATGCTAACCCGTTGCAACGTCTGCTACATGAGGTGCCGATGAGTCCATGTGACGCACACATGGCACGCTCACATGGCGCTTTGTAGCCAATTGATTGGTGGATAGTACTGCATACTCAAGAGTTTTAGAAACACTTTCCATGTGTGACTAAAGCCAATGTGTTTCTCTGCAATAACATGGCAACACCTGTGGCTTCAAAGGATGACATCGAAAGACGACAATCAGATCCCTAGAACATGGTCCACCAATCAAATTTGAAAAAAAGAAATGTTTTTTTCCACTTTTTACCCTAACCCTGTGACCCGAGCAGCTCAAATGATTAATGCCCTGGTATTGATTTCTGCTTAGAGAAGAAAATTCAATGCTTCCAAAACCTTTGAGAAGATCAAACTTGAAGAACTATGGAGACTTGATAGAGAAGAGAGAGAAACTACAAACTAGAATATATGGAGACTGCAATATAAGATCGTTAAGACCCATGCAATTTATATTTATTTTGAATAAAAGGGAGGGGAACACCCGAAGCGGTGACCCCTGATGTCATTGATTAAATGACGATATTACATAGCATGCAATGACAAAGGGTACATGTTACAAGATATAGCAAACCCCCGCGCGTCGAGCACAATCTCCTCGTCGGCGGGGGAACTATCTCAGAAGATGACCTGGTTGCGATGTAGCCACACCGACCACAAGGTGGCGAAAATCTGCCGCCATTCTGCCTCCCAGTGGAAGATACCCCCGCTGACTGAATTCCAAAACTCCTTGTCCGAGCATGTGACAATGTGTCCTACACCCACCGCCCGCCATGCCTCCTGCACTAGTGGGCACTAAAAGAAAAGGTGGCAGCAATCCTCCTCTGCCTCGTGACAAAGAAGGCACTCCATCGGAGCCTCCGTGTGTTGACGATGCCTCAAGACTCGTGTCAACAGGCGGCGACGCTGGAGAAGTAGCCATCCGAACAGGCGGATTTTCAACGAGAGTCGTTGTTTCCACACTAGCCGGCACAGACGAACTAACTGAGGGTCTTCTTGTGGCTCCTGCCCACAAAGGAAACGGTAGGCCGGCCGGACTGAGAATTGGGAGTGGCGCCATACCCTTGCATCTCGTGTTCTGTCAGTCGGGTGCATACTCGCGAGCCATGACTGCAAGGTCAAAAGGTCTGCCAGCCTTTGGTCGGATAGTGCTTGTGGGAGGGCTGGGGCACCATGCGTCTGACCACTGTGTCCGAACGGTGACTCCGGGGACCGGCGCGAGGGCATAAAGGCGAGGATAGAGGTCGCACAGCCGTCCTAGTCCGGACCAGTCTTCCTGCCAAAACTTATATCGTGTCCCGTCGTCTAGCTAAGGGCGGAAATAAGATTGCATTTGTGTGAAAGATTCTCATAGCCCTGCAATGAAGGGGGAGTCCCCACGTCACGGTGTTGCCCATGTATCCCAGTCCATGGAATGCCCATAGGCTTGATGGAGCAGTAATGAGAGGATGTCCCCCGACGGCTGAAAAACTTGGAGTACTCTCTTCGCAAGGAAGGGCGGCATTGGTGTGCTGGATGTGACGTAATCGCAGGCCATCTTGGGATATAGGCCAACACACCGTGGACCAGGCGACTAGGGCTCCCCCTCTGGTCGCCGTTGGATTTGGCCCCTGCCAAAAGAAAAGCCGCATCACCCCTTCCAGTCGTCGTCTCACACCAGCAAGCATTCAGAAATACCGACATGAAGTAAATTGGTATGGCGGAGAGGACTGCCTTCAGCAAGATTAGGCGGCCACCGCGCGACATGAGACGAGCCTAGCAACCCCCTAATCTCGCTTCCACCTTTTCCAGACTGGTTGCCAGTCTGGTGTTCGGAGATGTCTCTCAATCAGTGGCAGGCCCAAGTACCAGATGGGGAGCGTGCCGATCGGCGTCCCCAAAATGCCCCGCACATTGGCCCAAATCTGACGTAGACATGCCAAAACCCACGAACGTGGATTTGGCTTTGTTCACCTGGAGCCCAGAAAAGTCGAAGAATATCTCCATCATGATGGATAGGGACCGGGCTGCCGACTCCGAACCCTGAATGAAGAAGGTGGTGTCGTCTGTGTATTGTAGCAGGGGGAATCCTCTCGGGGAGCCTACCACCTAGTAACCCGAGAGGAAAGCCTATGAGCATAGTCTTGTTGCGCAGAAAGCTAACGTATCTACCACCAAGATAAACAAAAGGGGTGCTAGAGGGCATCCTTGCCGGACCCTCGGCTGCGGCTGAATCCATCCCCCCAGCGGCCTTCCATTCACTAACACTCATAAGGATGTAGTGGTAATGCATAACTTCATCCACTTCACCCAACTCCTCCGGGAACCTACGGCAGCAGAGCACATTCTATAAGAAATGTCAATCGAGGGAGTCATAGGCCTTCGCAAAATCCAGCTTCCACATGAAGTCGACGGTCCCCAATCGACGCCAATCCGCTACGATCTCCTGGGCAAGTATGACAATGTCTGTCATTACGCAACCCGAGATGAAGGCCGACTAGACCATGCAATTTATATTGAATCATTGGATGCAAGAAAAGTTGAATGTTTCAATATCTGGATGGTCAACAATATTTTGGTGCAAGTACCAACTCAAGATCATCAAACTATATACAAGTTTTTTTGGGAGGAACACCCCCTTGAGTTTGGAGTGAGTACTTACTCATGATCATCAAATTATCTACAATTTTTTTCAACATTCCACCTGGTTTGGGAATTTTTCAGCACCCCCTAAAGTCTGGGAATTCTTCAGCTGGAAATTTGAAATTCCGATACTCTACCCACCCAACCCCTAAAAATGAGATTAATCATTTCGAGATATCAAAAGAGAAAAAGAATGTTTTGTCTGTTTGATCCAAAAAAAAGTGGTGATTGCACATTACCAGGCTTGGGGACGGGTCCACATTCCACTATTGGCTGGATGACTAGGCAGCAGTGGGCATCTTACCTGAGTTTTCACACCAATTCTCCCTTGCACAAAATCCTCAGGCCCCAGTGGGGGCCTGCTGGGATGGCACATGGAACCTGATCTTGGATGACACCTTGTGAAACCAGATGTTGGAGGAATATCTGAGAATGCAGCGGTGTCTAATACACCTCAAACTTTCTAGGGGTACACAAGATGGTTGGGCATGGATGAGGACAGCCTTCTTTGTCCAGGGTGTAGTAAAGATCACCAAACATGGCCAGATAGAAGAGGCAGCGGCAACCAAACTATCCCATAATGGACAGCCTGATTTCCCACATAGAAAGAAGGGAAGAGAAACACCAAAGAACAGAGATTTCATGATAGATTTTAAGAAAAGATCAACTAAGGCCCATTCAAGTTCTATTGGGCTGTCCAACCCATGAAATATCAACTTAATATATGAAGCAACCAAACTCTATAGAAACAGCTTCTGGCCAGTTCCCTTTATCCCTTCACTCTGGGGAAAGTACACCCCCAAAACATCAACCCACGAAATATCGATGGCTTGATTTCCCTGACTGGTCATGCCAAGGTAAACATAAGGGAGAAACATAAAAAAACAGAAGAAAAAAAAACATGACAGGTTGTAGCATCGGATCATAAGGTCCGTTAGGGTTGATTTACTGACTCATCAGGTACAAATAAAAACATTCAACACACGTCAGGCTAAATCTATACAAAATTATGAACCATGGATCAAAAATTGTGAAAATACCAATGCTATGTAGACTTCTTGCGTACAGGGTTACAATACCAGCATCTGGGAATTGTTATTGATGCCATTGAAGATGAAGGTGCCAGACATTGGCACGAACTGCCTGGTGATGAGCTGGATGACAGAGATCAATTGAATCAACACACAGAAAATTAGTTGTATAAATTTCTACAATAAGAACACACAAAAACTGGGTGAGAGATAGAAAAGAGATAGAAAACCATATAACATGAAAGTATCAGACACGGCCACAAACTTCTGAATAATGAGCTGGAAGAGACTAGAAATTTGATCACATGGAAACTGAAAATATTTCGCATAAACATATCAAATCAAAAGAAAGAGAGAGACAGACGGACAGAAGGAGAAAGGAAGCTGTGTTGTCCAGAGTGATTGAAGGCAAAAGGGCACAAACTGCCCGATAATAAACTGGACAAAGGAAAATCATCCATACACTTAAGAAAAAACTTATCCACAAATTTATGCACTCACGTATCAAACCACAAAGAGAGAGACACAGATCTGTCAAGTGGAAAAATTTATTCAAAACAGGAAGCATCACACAAGAAATCAGCCCCTTGGAAATGAGCTGGAGATCACAAGGAAATCTGATACACCATTAAAGAGATAAAATCTTCATATATTGCTGAGGATACATAATCAGATGGCGAGAGAGAAAGAGGATTTGTGGTCAATGCAAGTAAAGACGAAAGGCAGACAACTGCTTGACAATGAGGGTAACAAAGGGAAATCGAATACAAATACCAAGTATTGATCTGGAATTTAAAGAAGAACATGGTTTACTACACCAAAAAAAATTATATCCATGTACTTACATAAGTGTATTATTAAGATACATTCGTAAGATTATCAGAGACGAGAATAGGGAGAGATTTGTTGTCAATGCCATTGGAGGAAGGAGTCTAGAATTTCTTAGAGAGAAGCTAGAAAGCAACAAAACAGTTCACCAGAACCATGTTGAAGTATAGAATTATAATAGATAAATATGACAAATAAAGGAGAGGAGAATTTTGTGAGAGAGAGAGAGATAGAGAGCAAAAGAGATCGTTGTGAATGCCATTGGAGGCAAAAGACTACAATTATACGAAAACCCTATGGGCCCAAAAAGCTCTCACTCTATCTCTCTTCTCTCTCACGTAGCCCTACAAAGGGTGTTTTTGAGGAACCTGATACGATCCTGCTAGGGATGTATCAGAATTGCCCAGTGAGAGAGGGAAGAGGGTACTCTAGATATAAAAGTAAATCAACCAAAATGATGTCCCAAAATCCCTCATGTCAGGGTCTCTATATCCCTTTAAGCCGATGACCCTAATAATCTTTTTTATGTTCCTATCTTGACCCTGACAAACACTCTTCATTCTCTTGTTCTATCTTTCCACATGAAACCAGATCAGCTTTCTAGTGTTTCCATTCAGCCTTCACCCTCTTTCCAGGACGGCAGAGATTTCCTCTCCTCCACCTTGCATATTAGCCTCTACGTGAGTCTTGTTCTCCTCCACCTTGCATATTAGCCTCTACGTGAGTCTTGTTCTCCTCCACCGTGGTTCTTCACCAAATCATTGTCCTTGTTCAATGCTTCGATGGCCACAGCAGCATTTTGAGTTCATCTTCAACAGTGACCACGAATTTTGCCTCCCACTGTTGAATCGCCACCACCGAGAAAGGCAACCTAGTGGTTTCAGAAGACTACCACCTCCCTGATTACTCAATCTTCTATCTGAGCAACAATTCCCTCTCCCACAAGAGTCTTCTGCCGCCAGTCACATCCCCCTTTGTACTCATCCACATCATCCACAAAGCTGCAGCCATAAATTTCAAAGTTTCATTTTAGACTCCATTTTCATGTTCTGAACCCATTTGAGGCCTCTCCCTCTCCAATTGCTTCACCAGCAAGCTCCTGACGCACTTGGACAAAATTTTGATCTATGCCTCAATGGATCCATAAGAGTTGCAATGCACCATAGATCTGGTGGTGGCACCACGAAGACAGTCACGATGGTCCTATCTAAAGAAGATGTCGATGGTCCTATCCAGAGAGATTCTTTTTTGGCAGACAGAAATTTGTCGTCCACAAGCTTCTGCACAGAATCTGGTACCCTCCTGATCATCTTCCACGTGGAGTTTTGCCAGATCAGGGGATATATCTCTTCAGGGATAGAAGAAGGATTCCCAAGCAGCCAAACCTCGAGCATCAGAAATCTCTCCTCTAATCTGTTGATCACAGCTCTGAAGATGACATGAAAGAAGCTTGAAGACAGCATTCAATCCACACTTATCCACTCTCAGACTACATCCCTTTTCTAGTTTCTTCACAATCAAGTCAATGATAACTTCTCCAACGGCCTTCTACTCCCTTGCCAGCTTCTCCGGCTATGGCAGAGATAACCACTCCCTGGTTTTCCTTATGGTGAGAGAAGAATGAAAGGAAAGAAAAAAGAGAACTTGATAAAAAGGAAAAAAGAGAGAAAGGGAGAAAAAATGAAAAAGAGTGAAAATGAAAAAGAGACAAAAAAAGTGATATTTGTCTACTTCTTCATCCTCAGTGTTGGTCGCACAGCAGACTATCCCCATCACTGTCAACAGCTCCAGCCACCTCCAGCACGGACACCATTACTGTCTCTGGAAAGCCCATGCTAGCTTCTTCAGCAGGCCATCACCATCTCTCGCAAGCCTCCATTGTCTCCAACATGCTGCAACTGTACCTTCTTTATCTCCTCCACTAGACTCCATCAGGACTCTCCTCCACTGATATTTTCTCCTTGATCATCTTGTTGGCCAGTTTGTTTTGAACATTGTGATCTCCGTAGTGTATAACTTCTTCATCAACATCACCACAGGAGAGCAGGGGAGCACTCTCACTCCTTGGTAGATTCTCTCTGTCATCGTCAACCACTCCAACATCATCTGTAACTTTTTTTGCCATCTCTGGTGCAACCATGAAAACTCCAACATCCCAAGGACAGCTGTAACTTTTTTTGCCATTTGCAGTCATCTCCCTGGCAGTTCACTCAAGCTTCCATCTCCTTGGCAGGCTACTGATGATCGTCTTCTCGGACACCCACTCGAGCTGCTGTTTCCTCGACAGACTACTCGCAGCCATGTCCTCACCTGACTCACAGGCACATTTTCTGTGCAGCATCTTATCCACTTGCAGTCATCTGCTCAGCCAACAACTCAAGCTGCTGTTTACGAGTGGGTCACTCATGATATCTACTATCTTTCTTTAGCTTACTATGTACAAAGCAGAGCATGAATGTATCCATGCCCCAGCTTGAAGGGAAGTGTAAATGCCCAGCCAACAACTCTCTCTATTTCTCTTTTGTCTCTCCTAAAGCCCTATAAATAGCCTATGCATCAAACCAACTCACTAACTACTTCATAATGAATCTGGAAAGGTTCATGTCACCAGAAAAAAAAAATTAATAAACCCATAATATCTATATCATTAATATGGACAAGTCAGATAAATAAAGTAGAGAGCAAGAGAGGGCTCAAGAGAAAATGAAGACTATACCTTGATGATTTCCTGGGAGGCGACACCACCCACATATGTAGCAACGGCGTGTATCTCTGATGCTCCATATCGGCACATCTCGCTGATGAGATCCTCCAAAAGGGCTGAGGCATGGCAGCCTGCTTCAGTTAGTATGCTGATGGTTATGGCTTTTAGCCGTGCAACATCTTCATCCATGTCACTGTTACATAAACTATAGCTAAATTAAGCAACTCAGTGAGACGATGAATTAGAAACAAACGGTGAGAATAACAAGAATGGAATAATGCTGAAAGAAGGGAATGTACCCATTGAAGACTCCAGGGAATCTATTGTTATTGGCAGCGAATCGGTCAACAGCTCGGAATAGTACATAAAATCCTGCAGCAAAACTGCAAGAATAATAGAATTAACAGATTGAGTACAGAAACAAACGATGGGTTCTCTGGGTAAAATTTACATTAGATTTATTGAAAGCTGAAAATTCATGGATTTATCAATCAAAGGTATGGCTAAAAGTTTCATGGTTCATTCAAGCCTCATATAAGCATACAAAAAGGTAATAAATACTAAACAAAACGCCCTATGTAACAGGAATAGAAAACTATCCCCAAATCTAACAGATCAGCCCCTTGTATTGACTCTGTTACTAATTTTCCAAAAATTTAAGACAATGCACATAATTAAGTCAACTGAAAATCCTGTTGGATTGTATGCAACTCAAGAGACAGAGTCAAAGTTCTGAGAAATTTCATCACTGTTCTTTCTATTGGGCTTGGGAATTAGATATGAATTTCCAATATCAAACCTAAAAGAAAATCCGGGAAAACGATAAGGTAAAGTAGGTGGATTACTGAGATAAATGTTGAACTCAATATCGACCAACTCAACCCACATTGCTAACTAAAATCTTAATTTGTCCTCAGGAACATAGAAGAATCTACCTCAGCTCAAAATTACAAGAACTTTCTGGAAATTTGGAAGGCGATGGCTATTTCTGAGAAATTAGTATCTGGTTCACTATCAATGAGCATATGTTTCTTTGTTTGAAAATGAAAGTATTCAAATTTTATTTTTCATCAAAAGCATGAACAGAAATTACGAGCCTGAAATCTTCATCTGCTAAATATTTCTGTAATTCTGATGCAGCAGGAGAATTGAACTCATCCTCAATGGTGCGATATCTGACCACCTGAACAACCACCGCCAAGAAACATCAGTGACATGTCGCGAGATGAAATATAAACAATCCTAGATCCTATCTTGATGAGTTCTTGGTAACATGACGAGAATAGAGAGAGATAGTTGGACGTGAGTCTGACACAATTCCCGACTACACTTCTGTTGAAACAAATGATTCAACAAATAATTCCCATCCTCTCCACAAGGATGCCAGAAATGATTTATTTCCAAGATAACTATAACCCCTCGTTATGGCAACACAACCCCTAGTTATGGCCTTCATAGATGTAACTAAGTATATTAAAAGAATACCTCTGTAAAGAGGAGTTTATTGGACATTAACAGTCACTCTATTTTGGATCTAAAGTCCCATTTCAGAAATTAAAAGTCAAAGATTCATAAGCCTTTGGACTTACATTAAGCTTCCGCGCATTTTTGCAGAAGTTCTTTATTTCTGCCTTTGAAATGGCATGTGGATCTTTCCCTATTCTCTTTAAAATATTCCTCACTCGCTGTTCAATGGACAGACAGTCTGCTTCAGCCTTTGCTTGGTAGATCTTTTGCAGGTTTATATAATATCTGTTACATTGAAAAGGTCAAAACACGCAGGTTGAAAGGGATTTGGCGGATGCCTAAATATTCAAAGACATAATTACGAACTCGGTTAAGGATGTCATATCTGGAATTGAACCCTCAAGAGGTGGTTCCCCTTTGCCTTCATTCTCAATGAACTCCTGAATAAGAGAAATAAAATATGTAAGTTATGCCTGAATCCTAATGCAAAATACAAGAGAAAAATTCAAAAGAGAGGGCCACTGACTTAAAATTTCGCTACTAGAAGAGTAAAAGAAAACTGACATCTCTCCTCTAATCACTTGTGTAAGAAGAAGAAAGCATGGGTCAACAGCCATAACCGAAGGCCCAGTGGAGAGAGAAACAGTCAATTTCAAATAAAAGCAATTACTCAAGGGTAATTCAGTCCAACAGAATAAAAGTCAGATGTCAAAATTACAGGGACCCCAGGAGGAGAGGCAGAAAACTCCCAAAATTTCTTTGGAATCAGGAATCAGGAGTCAGGAATCAACAAACTCCTGATTGTGGAATCAGGAGTTTGAGATAGGTTGGATTCAACCAATCCTAGTTCTTCTTGTCTTTTTTGACATATATTGGCTCCAGAACTCTTTTCCTCCTGAGGATATTCAAGGTTTATTAATATATTTTTTCAATTTCTTTGGATAATTGTGACCATTATATCCAATAGTTGTTTAAGGAACATTACCAGCTCCAGATTTTTTTTTTATCAAATATCCAGCAAAACCAATTTTTTTAACCAAGAAGAAAATTTTACCCATAAAATAGAAGAAAATGCTGCATTCAATTTTTTAATTAGCACTAATACAACTACATTCCTTAAAAAGAAAACTGAGCTCAAATCCTATTAGATACTTCCTAACCATCGAAATAGGACCTGAATGCTAAACAAGACTAAAACCTCCCATGCTTGCAACATAGAATGTCAAATTAAAAGGAATTGGATTTGGAAAAAGTTAGAACAGAGTGATCCACCTTTAAAGCTGCCACTAAGACCCAAAAATCAGGAGAGGAAGAATTGACATCACACGAACTGTCATTTATTATCTGTTGCAGCTGAGAACCTGCAGTTCAGGAAATTGATGGCATATGAGATTTTAACACCAATATTTTGATAGTTACAAAGGACAAAGAAAGATACACCCGTAACTGAAGGACAAAGAAGTTCTAAAGAGGGTTTTTTTTAATAAAAGGGGGAAGGGCACCCCGAAACCGGATTCCCCCAAAGTTCTAAAGAGTGTTAAATATTTTTTTTAAAATAATTTTTTAAAAAGTAGTTAAAAAGTAGAATTATGATGCGATTCGAAAAACTTAGAATTCAGAGAACAAAAGAAAATAGTGTCTACGCCCTATTGTCGGAACAACTCCAAAACCTAGGACAATTTCCAGTCGCAATTTCCCACTAGGGCAGCTCCCACTAGCAAACTGAATGTAGCCTCCCGCGCTCTCACCGGAATGATCATTCGTGAACGAACTGTCCCGCCACCTTCTTCGTCCTTCACAAATGCGTCCCTCCCCCAAAAGTAGGCCCTCTCCTTTTATAGGCCCGTCGCAGGGGTCCTTTCCCTATTTTTGCGCGTTGACAGGTCAATGCGCTGTTTCCTCCATAACGCCTTGAATCCTTCCCTTTTTTTTGGTGCTTTCTTTCGTATCTTCTCATGGGTATCGTAACAAATTACTTCATAAGATGCAAGAGTGTCTGACAAGATAACCTTGGATCAACTTTAAATCCACTGATACAGGGGCAATAACATTATTCTACTGTCCTTGCAAAAGATTTGGGCAAAGGATGTCCACTTGCACCGCTGCTGTTCATATTGGCCGCTGACGCTCTGGCTATCTGCATGACGAGGCTGTGCTCCCGGGGTTATCTCTCAGGTTTCCAGACGGTGGGGACCCCGGAGGGGATACCGCTGCTACAGTATGCGGATGACACTACTTTTTTTGTCCAGGGCTCTAAGGCTGCGGCTCGCACTCTCTCCAGCATGATGGACATTTTCTCCGACTTCTCGGGATTACAACTAAATAGAGCCAAATCTATTTTCATTGGGTTCGGGCTCTCCACAGAGGAGGAGTCGAGGTGTGCCAGCCACTTAGCGACTCCGATCGGGACGCTCCCTGTCTGATACTTGGGTGTGCCATTGACGGACAGACGTCTTCGGGTACAAGACTGGCAGCCGGTGATTGACAAGGTGGATGCAAGATTGGGTGGATGACGGTCGTGTTTGTTATCCCGCGGAGGCCGGTTAGTTTTGATGAAGGCAGTCCTTTCCGCCATCCCGACCTATTTTATGTCGGTCTTTCGCATGCCGGCAGGGGTACGACATTGGATCGAGGGGGCTATGAGGAGGTTTTTTTGGAGTGGGTCAGACACCGCTCGGGGGGGCGCCCTTGTTGCCTGGAGCACAGTGTATCGGCCCGTTGCACACGGTGGCTTGGGTGTACGTCATTTGCAACACACCAACATGGCTTTGTTATCTAAGTGGGTAACTCGGGTGATGAAGCCGTCAAATGACATGGTCTCCATTCTTCTTCGTGAGGCGTATGGGCAGTCCCTTGACTGGAGCGTGTGGGCGACCCCACGCCGAGGGGATTCCCCCGTGGTGGCGAGCATCCGCTGGATTTTCCCGTTTGTCCAATCTTTCTTTAGGCCGCAGTTAGGAGATGGGGCTTCCTTCCGGTTCTGGGAGGATGACTGGTCCGGACTAGGATGATTGTGTGTTGATTTTCCCCGCCTCTACGCCCTTGCACCGGACCCGCCAGCCATGGTCCGGACAATGTGGACTGGCACCTAGACCCCGATCCTACCCCAGGCGTTGTCTGACCAGAGGTTGGCTGACTTTACGTCTCTGCAGATCCGCATCGCCAACCTGAGACCGCTGGCGGGAACTCAAGACACCTGGATATGGTGCCACTTCAGATTTTCGACTAGGGAGGTATATTACCTCCTTCGAGGGCAGGAGACCCCAGAAGCAGTAACTCTTGTTCAGTCGCTGCCAGGTAGTATGGAAGCAACGGCTTCCGCTAAAGATCTGTATCTTCGGTTGGCTACTGTTGCGCCGTCGCCTGATGACGAGAGTCATACGCCGTCGCATGGTTACAGGAGCAATTGTGTACTACCCGCTATGTGTTGGGGAGGACGAGGACTGTCCGCATTTGTTCTTCACGTGCCCGATAATACAGGAAGCGTGGCGGGCGGCAAGGGTTGCTCATCTCTTTGTGTCATCGGACAAGGCGTTTCTGGAGCTCCCTTATAGACGACTCCTTTAGACGGGAGCAGGATTGGAGGCGAGCATTCACCACGTTATGGGCAATATGGATCCATAGGAATGAGGTCATCTTCAGGGGTGTTACTCCCTCCAGCGATACCATCATACACGCTGCGGGGGGGTATGTATTTTCCTGGAATAGAGGCGGTTCAGGCCCCTTGCACTTTGTGCCCTTGTAACGATTGACTTGTATCCTTGCGTCATTATATCAATGACATTAGGAGGCACCATTTCGAGTGTTCCCCTCCCTTTTTTAAGATTCGGGCAAAGGAATTTTCCAAAGTGCAGATTCAACTAGCCATAACCTGATTGAGCTCCATATTATACCAGTAAAATGGATTTTTATTTATTTAGCATACATATTTTAGCCTCTAGCTAATGATACACAATACAGATAGGGCCTCAGGAAACTAAGGAAATTTTGGTTCAATCATAATAAGAAAATATGGTACCTAATTCATGTAATTTAACAGAGTGATGTATCAAAGCAAAAGCTTACTTATCCCTGGAGGAGCTGAAACCTTAAAAGAAGCTTCAACAGCTTCTTTATAGTTTTCTTCATCCATGTCGATCATGTATGATTTTACAAGGTCCTAGTTTTAATGACAATTGAAAAGAGATAAGCTACACTCACAGCTCAAAAAAAGATGAAAAATATAAGAATGACCAGATCTGACCTTAAATTCTCTCTTTTCTTCCCTTGTTACTGGAAAGCGCCCATCACGCATCGCGGCCCATTCTTCTGCTGCCATTACAAGAATGACAATGTACGGTGTGTGCTTGTGGACAATGGGATCTTTCACTCTCAAATCAATGGATTTCGCAAATCTGAGGAAAGCCACCAGAATCGTAAGACAAAATATTGCACAAAATTAAGAAGCTAGAATCATGTCGTACTGTTTGAGTTCAGGCCAAGGATTATGAAGTCGAAGGTCATCTAGGAAATGCTCAGGCTTTGACTCAATGACATTATGATCCTGTTATATAAGGACAGATAAAAATGGGAATGAATTTGGGCATGGAGTCTTCTTTAGGGGATTACCTTCACACTTATTCGCACAAGTCCTGTAAGCCCATATGATCGAGCAACTACTAGGATGACATTTTGCTGCCTACAGATGTTATCCAGCTTCACCAGTAAAGTTTCGGCAAGCTAGTAAAATGTGACAGACAGCAAAAAAAACACGTCAAGGCTACAGTCAATAAGAAATTATTTTGAAAAATGAGAATATATAAAAGCCAAGAGGTTAACGCAGGAGAAGAAAAAATCAACATGAGACTAGGGATAAATGAACATTTTCTCACGAGGAAAGGGTGAGGAAATGATAAAACAAAACATGAAACCAGCTTTAAAGTGTGATAACACAAAGAGAGAACCAGCACAACATAGAAGTTTTTTTATTTAGCCCCCAGTCATGAAACTGATCTGATAATCTTTGAAAGCTTGCAAGCTCATTAATTCAGTACAATGTACATCAAGACGATTGAATTCCCCAAATATGGGTTGGTCTGCATGAATTACCTAGGAGACTTTTGTCCTGTAACAATTTCCTCTGAAAGTTGTTATTATTATCAGGAGATATATATGCAGTGTTATTTAGTCCTTAATTGAAATGTATTTAGCTTTACACAGCGCTGTTTCCAGGTATCCATAAGAATTGAAGCCAGGACAACTAGATCTACTGACTCTAACCTTCAATACGTCATATATATGTATAAGTATACACATAATATATATAACTTACTCAATGATGAACTAAATGCGTCTCTCTCTCTCTCTCTCTCTCTCTCTCTCTCTCATGGGAGCATCTTCTTCGCATCTTCCAGACAGCACATGGCAGCACACAAAGGATTTCTTTACTCCTCGTGAAAATTATATTCTTCAAATGTGGGCATGCTCTGTTTAAATGTTAATAAAGAACTAAAAACTAGGAATCTTTTAATCTTCAGAAGAATACTTGTTAATAGATTGAAACATACATATAAATGAATGAAGATACAGAAACATTAATCTAATTAAAAGATCTACGCAGTTGTTTAGATGTACTATATAAATAGAATGAGTCTAGATCTTTTAAATTACAGAGAACAAAAAACCGCAGTAAATCCTTCCAGAATCTGTTCGACATTCCTGGAATTATCTTAATCTTCTGAATGTCTATCATGATTTATCCTCATGCCTGTACCCACAGACTTTCAGTTATTTGTATTTTACCCTCGTGAGATATGACGGACTAATGAACCTGCTTAGGTGGGTTGCTAGGACCTAACCTGTGAGGATTAGAACATAAAATACACTCAACTAGGCCTATAAAAAGAATGAAGCAAGTCTATGAGGCACTTCTTTTATGTCTGTTGTATATTTGACTTAACATCTGTACTAACAAACTTTCAGAGACTCTTATTGAAGAAATAATGATATCTGACAGATTAACGGGTCAGCATCAGAATTTGTGTGTTGTCCAATAAAACAGGTCACAGAAAGAAACTAATAACATTTTCAGGCACTGCTGTTGTAACAACATCAACTGAGTCTTGGATTTAAGAGGGAAGAAACATGTCAGTCAAATTATAAAGACAGGAAAAAGTCCCTACTCTATGTTCAAGCTTTATCCTGATTCCTGAATAAAACCAGCTTTTACACACATTAAATAATAACTGTCAAACAAAACTTATTGAGACGCGTACCTGAGTTGCTACCACCAAAGTGAATTGACTGAAAAAAGATGCCCGAGTCTCAATCAACAGCTCAGGAGACTCCTCCACGAATTTTGCCTCGACGGCATCATTCAGCTCTTGTAGAAAACTACACACACATTTAGCCTTTGATTCTCCAACACTCTCTTGGTTGACTAACAATGCAGAAACTAATGTTGGAATACTTACGAAAGACTGTAAATATCAAATAGACAAGATATGGTCAAAATCTTACCCATAAAGTTATTCCCAAGATCTCCAAAGCCCACTTTAGAGCCATCAACAATCGTAACACTCCCTATCCCACCTAGAACAAGATTCTTCAAAGTTTCACTCCCGGTAGGGCCACAATTGAGAAGACATAAATTGGTTTTCTCTAGAGATGCCTGCCCTTGGTCTCCCCAAATCCTGAAAGTTTATTTTCTATTAGGAAATTATAAAATCTTTCTGTTAAATGGTAATAAAAATTGATATTTCCCCAAATATTAATGAAGAGCAATGAAACGGCAAACTGTTTCAAAAATTTTGTTGAAGTATTAATGAACAGCCAATTATACTTTGTGCACGTATGAAAATGGGAATGTCACATCTGCAAGTAGCATCGTGTACTACTTCAATTTGTCAGTGACAACCCATGAATCGTTATTTGCAAGTAATGTCAGAATACTGATCAATCATTGCAATGGCATTGACTAGTCAACAATCTTTAAAATTTTATAGAGATCGGAAAAAATGTGAGAGAGAGAGAGAGAGATCATCAAGAGAGAGATGAGAAATAGAGATCAAAGAGAGGGAGATTTGAAGGAGAAAGATAAGTATGAGAGAGGTACTATAAGGGAGAGGGGAGAGATCAGGAAGAGATAGACCAGAGAGAAAGATCGGACAAGACTCGGAGAATGATAGAGAGAGGAGAGAGGGAGAGAGAGAACTACAAATGACCATAGAAAGCCAGATAAAAAAATTGAAGGACTAAATGATGCGTGGTGGCAGTGCACGTTGTACTTAGACAGACCCAGATCATGGTGTACAGTCTGGCCCACATTCAGATGCACCGATTCTGAGACGCATGTTCAGTTAGAAAGCAACAAAAAATTTCTAGTTGAGGCTTGGATCATGAATCCCAAACAAGATAGCTGAAGTTGATAAATGAAAATAAAGATAAAGAACTAGATCTCAATTCATTCAGTAGCTATTTATAGGGGCCAAGTTCCAAAACAGTGTTCTTCCATGCTTATCAAGAGAAGGACCTTAAGATGCTATTTATCCTCATATTCAAAAGTGACCTTAAGACTCAAGAACTTAACCAAATTACAAATTAGGATATTTAAATTACAAATTTAAGTTCTTTAAAAAAATTTGGAAAACATTGAAAAGAAATGGGAATTGTCAATTGTGTAAACAGAGAGATATGAAAGAATTATGAACTGATTGGCATAAGAGTTTAATCTACAGAGAAATACAAAACCTCCTCTTAAAAATGTTTAGCAGATCATTTAAAATTTCCGAAAGTAACAGGAATTTTACTTTTCCAATTCATAAAAACTTTCAAACAAGCAAGAACACAATACAGAATAACAATTCCACGGCGCAAGCAATTCACAGGACTCGCAGAAAATGATCAGGGGCAGATAAGATCCAGAAAACATTAAATATTAGGATAAACTTTGGTTCACGAGTTAACTCTCTCTACAGATCTCCGAATTTTCAAGAGAGGGAGATGCTAGTTATCCGTCTCTACAGAAGTGATCCAAATATGAGAGAACCGACCCAATGAGAAACATATAATTTCAGACAAATACATTCAGGAAAACTAGAATAAATGGAAATTGACCCTTGCATGAAGTGACGAGCCTGACGGAAGAAAAGTTAAACCTACTCGAGTACATAAAATCTACAATTAAAAAAATTCAGCCGATCATTGAAAATTTTCACTGAATAAACTTTAGTAAGACGAAATTTTTTTTGGATTCAAAAAACTTTCAAAGAAGCAAGAAAAACAAATCCGCTGTGCAAGCAAAGATAAAGGAAGAAAAGCTCCAGACAACATAAAAAGAGTAAGATAAACTTTAGTTCACAAGTTATCTCTCTAAATGTATCTATCGCTTTGCCGCGAAAATAAATGCAAGATCACGAGATAAGAGCGGATTTACGCAGCAAAATGAGCGCGCTCGTTTTCTCACTAAGCGATGGAAACGGCGAGAAGGTGTACCTGAGCTGACGGTCGTACTTGTTCTTCGCTTCCCCTGCCATTATTTTACTCGGAAAGAATCCAGGTAGAGAGAGAGAGAGTAGAGAGTGGACTAGTGGAGGGATGGTGACGCTGGTGTTCTTTAGCTTAAAATGGAGAAGGGAAACATCGCACCGAGCAGTGGCAAAGAGTCCCACTGAAAACTCTTAAGGCTCGTGCTAATTAATTTTATTTATTTGATAAATAATAAAGAAGGTCACCATGATACCATCATCAAAGGTGGTGATGATGGCGATGGATCGCAAACAGATACAGGATGAAGCAGAGAAGAAGAAGGTGACACAACTGCTCATAGTATGAAGTTCCAAGAAGTTCTTGGGTGGGACTTCATCAAGTTTTCATGTGAATTTTGAATCAATGAAATTATAAAGAACAATGAAAAGGCCAAAACTATCAATCTTAGACGTTTGGCATCTCTCTCTCTTGCATTCTTACAACATCTCTTGCTTTCTCGTGAACTCGTCTGATGATTTGAGATGCATCTCATACCTATCATTATACTAGAGAATGTGAAGCTATGTGTATATGCATGGTTATCTCTATGTAGGAGATTGTTAGGGAACTTCTCGGAGTATTGAAGGGTTCCTTTAAAGGGCTTACCTTGAGGGAGTTTTGAGAAGGCAAACAGCCCATGATTTGGCTAAAACACTCCAAATAGGGAGATTCAAAACTCCTATGGGGGATTCAAGGTAAAGGCATTTGCCAATAAATGGAGACTATCTCCCCTGTTTGTGATTCCTTCTCTAACTTATCCTAATTCTAAGGGGAAAGATACTAGGGCTCTTTGGTGTGGGTTTGTGAGAAATCTCTATCATTCCTTTTCAATGTTATCTTTGGTTCAAGAGGAGAAGATGTGAGAACTATTAAGTTCGAGTTATGAATGCATCCCATTCAAAGTCCTTATCTCTAGTTGCTTCTAGTGGGACATAGATACAAGAATAATTGGTTTAGGTCTAAGGGTTCATCTTTCCTCCTCCCCTTCATATTTTATCTTGTATATTACTTCATCTACGTCTCTTCAATCTGTATTGAGTGTTAAGAGAGATGAGAGGGCACATTTCAATAAATATTTTTTTTGATATGTTATTTATGTTATTCAAAGTTGTCAGCCCATTAGGGATCTTCACCCATTGGGGTTCATTGCTCTCTTTTCTATATAAACCCATGTATCCTCTCCTATTCTCTTCAAGCACTTTTGGGTTTCCAAACCGCATTGTCAACATGGTATTAGTTCGGTAAATGTCCATATCGCTATCGCTGATGTCTTTGGCATGTTGGCATCCTCATTATTGATGCCTTCATCTCTATTTATCCGTCCTCATCCTTTTTCATCTTTGTTGTCATCTACATCTGCTTGTATACATGCACATCATTGACGGAACGAATTGATGCAGTCGTTGATTACACACCAATTCGTGTCAAAACTAATACCAAACTCACTAATTTTATGAAATTAATACTGATTAAGAAGTATAATGGTGAACAAGGGTCGAATCTAGAGAGAAATAAGAGAATTTTGAGATATCTTTTGAAATTCATCAAATCAGACAATGAATTGAGGTAAGAAATTAGGGATTTTGATAGATTTGGAAAGAGAACTCAAAGACAAATCCACATAATAAAAAATCACTCGATTTGGATCAAGATTCACGGAGAAATCAAAGAGCGAATTAGATAAAAAAATTTGAACACGAAGAGAGAGAAATCTGAAATTAAAAATAAAATTAACTAAATCTACGATCATAAATTACAATCTAATGATATAGGACAAAATATTAGGAGAAAAACACATAATCTAACCCGAGATAGTGATCAAAATGATCCAATTAATCGTCAGATTTAAGGCTTTTCATTCCGCGATTTTGAAGACAGTCATTGACATTCAAGCGGCGAAATCTCCCTATTATATCAACGAAATCTCACTTCCAACCACTATGTTGATGCGGAAATGAGTCTAGAAGCAATTGAAAGTAAGAGATTCAAGGATGGCAATGTCTAGACAGTTCAATTAGTCAAAAACGTCAAAGAATGATTTATAATATCGAAGAACATCTCAATTTATAGCAAATTTGGGCATAATCGTCCAATGAAACATTTAATCTTCAATCAACGGCTCTAATGAAATGCAGAGATGTGAATCATTACGGTTAAGTCATGGTTGTTAGATCTCAAATGGACCGTCGAGATGAAGCCACATCACGTGCATTATAAGTAATGCATCAAACAGTCGTCGTTTGATCTTGATCTGACACTCCATATGAGTTTTGTCGGTTTTAATCTCAGCCTTTATAACTCCTCAGATCGATGAATGAGATTAAATCATTTTAAAATAATTTTTCGACGAGTGGATTTGCGTCATGTACCCCGCCTTTAAGTGACAATCGACGATCGTGATTTAATCGCGCGATCGGACGCTCCACGTGTTGCCACGTCACCTTTAAGTGACGATCGATGATCCTGATTTAATCGTGCGATCGGATGCTCCATGTGCTGCCACATCACCTACACAAAAATAAAATTGAATTTAAATCAAATAAATCTATTTTAAATTCAGAAAAATTCAGAAAATTTTGAAAAAATCAGAATAATCTCTAAAAATTAGAAAATTCATAACTTTCAAAATATGACTCTAAATTAATCCAAATTTGTTTCATTGGATCAGAAATTAAATTATCTATCGTTCTAAAAAGTCAAATTATTTAAATAACTAGAGAATAAGTTTTTATTTCAAAAATATGTGCATTTCTCTTAAAAATTAAAACTTTGAAAAATAAATGAGTATATAAAATGTATTTTCTCCCATTATTTAGCATTAAAACATAATTATCATCTCAAATATAGATGGAAATAATCTAATTTAAAAATATATTCTTAAAAATATATAATTATCCCTAAAATAATACATTTTGAGATTATAACTTAATTTTGCATGAAACGATAGATATGCACTCAAAGTATGATAACACGGATAAAAATAGAATGTTTTATGCCTTAATTTACATTAATAATCATGTAATTTCATGTTAAGATTGCATGTTATCAGTCACCTTGCCTACACATTGCTCATCAGTGCTCTACTCACTTGCGTGCGAGCACTTGTGGGCACTCTACTTGGGCAGCCTGCATGCGCATGCCCTAATAGCATCCGGCCTACCTACACTCCTTGCATGCATTTGCCACAGTGAGCACATCTTGCCTTTTTTTGGCATCCTTATTGCATCTTGCCAACGTGAGCCACCTCTAAGGGTGTTGCCTTGCATGCATGCCACCACCTCATTGGGCACCTCTGCATCCTCATCACATTGTTGCCTTCATCACTATTGCATCCTCATTGCACACTGCTTATAGTGTCATGTGCCCTTGTTGTGTGCATCATCATTTTCGTTATCGTCATCTCCAAGGGGTCCAACATTGCTCTCTCTCCCTACAGCGACAAATGACTTCGCCCAATCGCATGCATGCCACTGTCTACCTTTGCCTATTCATTGGTCCCTAACAAACATGTTGACATGAACCACTTTGGCCCTAACCTCTAGCACAAGTATTTGGAATTTCCTCATTGATGTTCCTACTCATGATTATTGCTTCATTAGGGACTCTATGTTGTCCCAACCACCTCCTACTCTAGAAACCAACCCATCTTTACCATCCATTGGAAACTTTTGTCCTCATTCCAATGATTGTATTGACCAACATCTTCCTCCTCCATTGTTTCCCCTATCCAAACACTCTATCACGGTACAACTCATCGAGTCAGTGCATCTTGGAGACAATGTAAGCCAATAAGACTAACATTAGTTGCATTGAGAAGCTCTTCAAGCATCTCCTCACATGCAAGTAGGGTACCTCTTGCCCCAAGCTCACATCAGCCGTCTTCAAGCTATTATCCAAGAGGTGGATATGTAACACTCACCTACTACAGATATTCGGACTCTTCAATAATATCGCTAGGAGTTTTATGCTAGAATCTATCTAAGCAAGCCGCATCCATCCATCTTTGCCTAGATATACAGATCCATCCTTTCTAGTGATCATGTATGAGATCTCCCAGCTATCTTCTAGGCATCACTCGTACTCTTCAACCTCTCTATCCCCAAGAGGCATCTCTACCCATCTACTATAATAGTTGGCACTCCTTTGAGCTTGAGATGATAGCCAGCCTACTAGATCCAACAGTGGATGACCTCCTCACGGGAAAGGACACAACTCCTTCCCATTGTATCCATTTTGTGGCAAGCAAAATATCCATCAATATAGTGTTGGTAGGCCCAATTTTGTGCAACATGCGAGAACCACTTTCCCATTTACCCTCCCGTCATCTTCTAGTGTATTTGAGGGACATCCAAGAGAGACGATTCAATACTAATTTTTATCGCCTTGAAGAAAAATATTTTTTTTTAAAGAGGATCATCTTCTTAGAAGATGAGTATCTCTTGAGAAGAGATAATGGGAGTAAAGTAGTATTGGAAAAACTAGTATAGATCTAGGCACAAAATGTCACCTCTTTAGATGAGAACTTAGTCTCCAAGAAACTTGAAGTACACATAGAGGTACCGCGTATGTCTAATAGAGTAACAAGACAACCAAATCAATATGTGAGACATACTGTCACAGATGACATCGATATTCTTCGCTTATAGGATAGTGATCCTTTGTCCTATAATGAAGTGGTTAATAATTCCTACACCAAGAAATGGCAAGAGGTGATGAATTGGAAGAACTAATCCATGCATTAGAACCAAGTATGGTACTTGGTCAACCCTCTTGAGGGAATAGTACTCACGAGGTATGAGTTAATCTGCACAAAGAAGATCGGTGATGATGGATAGATTAACACTTTCAGGGTAAGGTTAGTGACGAAGGGTTATCATCAAAGACAAGGAGTTGACTTTGACAATACCTTCTCACTGGTTGCCATGACAAAGTCAATTAAAAATCTTCTCACCATAAATGCACATAGCAGATGGATGTAAAAATCATCTTCCTCAATAAAACCTTAAGGAAAAAAGGTGAATGATACAACTTCAGGGTTGATAACATGCTATATTAACATAATAAAACATTATTTTTGATGCATATTAAGGTACAAATGATTTCATTTCCATGCATGTTATCATACTTATGTGTATTTTTCTATCATTCCATGAAAAAGTAATTATAATCCCAAAAATACCTTAAATTAGGGTTAAATATGATGATTTAAAAGACAAATAATTAATAACCCATCTTTACTTGAGATTATAAATGTTTTTAAAGTGAAAATAATGAGAGAAACGATGTATAAACATTTATTTATATTTTTCTTAAGTTTAAAATCCTTAAAAATAAATGTGTTTTTGAAATAAAAATTTAAAACTCTCATTATTTATCAATTTTTATCTTTTAGAATGATAGATAATTAAATTTCGGATCAAATGAAAGAAATTTGGATTAATTTGGAGTTATATATTAAAAGTTATGAATTTTCTATTTTTAGGGATTTTTTTTTGGATTTTTCTGAATTTATTTCAATTTTTAAATGATAAAAATGAATTAAAAAAGGGGCAAAAAGTGGGTTATTTCCGCGAGGGACCTACGTGGATGCGACGTGGCATGCAAGGCCACATGGCAGCGCCACACAGGCCCACACGGCGCCTACGCGACGCGATATGTATCTACTTATTTATATAGTTTATAATATAATATGTTCAGCCTTCCGTGTATCGGAAGGGAATATTAATCCCTTAGAATCGTCGCTGTTTTTAAACCCAATCGATTCCCTTAATTTTTCCCCTGTGGGACTAAGTCCCACACAGTATTTTAAGATGAAGGTGACGTGGACTAACGAAGGGCGTTGAATTGACGATGCATTGAAATATGGAGCGTGGATCACGTGGACCCGAGGTCCACCGGAGATCATCAATACATGTGCGTTACAAGAAAGCGTTATAACGGTCGTGATTCACTCTGGCGGGGAGCATCGCGATCGTCGGATCGCGATCCAACGGCGACAAAATGACGCGTTTTTAAACGCATATCAAGCGGATCATCCGGACCCTCCATCAACGATCCGACGGATGCGATATATTTGAAATAGTCCATGATGGACCGTTCCATCGTAACCGTCGATCGTTTTGATCGGACGGTTACGCCCAAATGTACTATAAAACTAAGTGTTCTTCCAGATTCTAAAGCATTCGAGTTGGAAATCAAATAAATTGATCTCTCTAGACACCTCCCCTCTCGTTTTTCTTGATCTCATCGTGTTCTAGCTTCAATTCCGCACCTCCGGAGCCCTTGAAATCAAGATTTGGCCGTGTAGATCGGTAGAAATTGTAGCTTGAACTCGCGAATGCGTTCTTCGGTGTTTTCGTTGATTAATCGGTTTAATCAAGTTAATCTGATCACTAATCATGGTTAGTGGAAGTGGTTTTTACTAATATTTAGTCTACTTAAGTTTGATTTCGATTTAAATTAGGATTTAATGTTTAATTTCGTTGAATTTTAGATAAAATCGCGATTTCTTTGTCCGAAATTTTCTCTCCACTTCAATTTTCGATTTCTCCACAAAATCAAGTTCAAATTCAATGATTCTTGATTCCGTGGAATCGATTTGAAGTTATCTTTCATAATTTACCATTTTCCCCAATTTTTTATCATCAATTCATCGTCCGATTTGATCAATTTTGAAGAATACATCAAGAATTTCCTTATTTCCCTGTGGATTCGACCCTTATTTACCATTATACCCTTCAATTCGATACATTTTCATCAAATTGGTAAGTTCGGAATTATTTTTGACACGAGGCTGTGTGAAATCAACGACCTCGCGGTGTCATCTCGTCAAGGGTTATACATCCAAGGAGTTTTAAGAGAAAGTGTGTAGGCTGCATAAATCCTTTTATAGATTGAAGCAAACATCTAGGAGATGGTAAAATCTTATGACTTCATTAAGAATGAAGATGAACCTTGCGTGTATAAGAAGATTAATGAGACGTGATCACTTTTTTAGTCCTACATATGGACGACATCTTTCTCATTAAAAATGGTATAGGTATGTTATCTTCATTAAAGGTGTGGCTATCAAAGAACTTCGCCATGAAGGACTTGGGAGAAGCAACCTATGTATTGGGAATACTTATCGATAAAGATAGATCAATGAGGTTGTTTGGATTATCCTAATCCATGTACATAGACACTATTGTCAAAAGGCTTTGTATGGAGAACTCCAATAAAGGTTTCATACCCATTAGACATGAAGGTAGGGTTCGCCCGTTTAGATACCGGTATCAAATACTGGTATCTCTTACGGTAACGGTATCGAGTACCGTTACGGTCCTAAACAGTACCCGGTACCTACAGTGCTCGATACCGATATCCATGTGTCGGATATCGGTTTCGGGATGTCGGTATCGGGTTCCGATATCGATATCCAATACCGACATCCGCAACCGATAGAAAATTAGATAACGATATCGGATATCGATATCCGATATCAATATCCGGTGGAGAAGGAGATCGCCGTAGAAAACCTTAAACTTGGCGGAGAAGAGATTTTGGGTAGGGGAGGAGAAGGGGAAGAAGTGGAGGCGGACAACGTGGTCACCGGTGGAGGAAAAAGTGAGCTCGTAAGAGAAGGAGGACAAGGAGACTCTTGTTGTGCTGTAGAGGGAAGGAGGGGAGTTATCTTGAGAGAGAACCTGAGTCATGAGATGAAGAACCAAAGAGGGAGATAGAGGTAGAAGAGGAGTCGAGGACTTTTATACTAAAAAAATTCCCTGCACCTTTTCTCTCTCTCTCTGAGTACTTGAGTAGCAAACTAGAGATAAACGACAGCCTACCAAAAAAGGTCAGTGACGATGGCGGAAGAGATCGACTGCGTGAACTTGGGACTTCCTGCAGATTTCTTCATGAAAAACTTCTTTGCGAAGGCGACGACGATACGAGGTGACGACACAACCTAAGTGGGCTTTCACCACGTTGCAGCATCAGCCTACACGATCGAACACTTGAGTGAAGCCCCTCGGCAGTTGGCGAGCAGCTGGAACTGGCGTCTTCCTTCCACGACAACCCGATTATCTTTCTCAGCCGAAGAAAACACCAGGTGCTTTCTCGTTTTTATTTTGTTTTTCAGATTTCTAGGAGCCAGTTTCTATCTCAATGAACAAACGATATCTTTCTACCAGCCAATTTCTACGAGCCAGTTTTCTCCATTTGTTAGCTCAGACGGACGTTTCCCTCGTGCTGCAGACGTGTCCTCACTCCTCGTGAAGCCTCTCCACCATGTCGGCCCAAGAAGGCAAGAGAGGCCTCTACTCACCCACCAAAGTGGGACCTGAGCGCTTCCTACCTGCCAATTGGACCTATTAGTCATAGCAACGTCGACAGGGGAGGATGATCTTTTGCGAGGGGTTTAGGGTTTTGGGAGGAAGATGACAAAACAATAATTGCTCTTTTTGCGTGTGCAGAGTCGGTTTCTTCCATTGAGCGTAACAAACCTCTTCCTCTGCCTTCTTCTCCTGATGAGAGCGATACCCAGTACCGTCATCCAGTACCGTCATCCGGTACCGGAATGGTACTGTTAACATCCAGTACCGCACTGGAACTCCACAATGATCCGATAACCGTCATCCAAAACTGGATGATGGTATCGGGTACAGGGTATCGGTAAGAGGATGACGGTATCAGGAGATATCGGTACTGGATGACGTACCGGATGACGGTAGTCAAAACCTACATCAAGGTCAAATATCTTATGAGCATTCACCTAATACTCTTGAAGACAGAGCGTTAATGGAGAAGATTCTATAGGCCACAACGATTTGATCCATCATGTATTCTATGCTATGTACAATGTAGGATGTAATATTTCTCTATGTCCTAAGCAGATTTATGGCTAACCTGGGTGAGAGACACTAGGAATCCATGAAGTGCATCCTTAAGTACTCGAAAAGGATTAAGGATTTATATCTTGGTATATGAAGGAGTAGAGCCTTGTGGATTTGAGGATTTATTTCAGCCATGAAACTCGTGTCATAAAGGGTTACACTAACTCTAGTTTTCAATCAGATCCATATGATAGTAGGTTCATGTTCACTTTGAATGAGGGAGTAGTCTCTTGGAAGAGTTCCAAGTAACTCACCACATCGCCATGAGTGACATCGTCAAGGAAGCAATTTGGTTGAAGAGATTCACCACAAACCTTGGCATCATCCTTGCAATCTTAGATCTTATTTCATTATTATGTGACAAGAATGATGTGATGAAGCACAAGCGAGAGAGCCAAGGTCTTGACAAAAGTCCGAGAACATTTTGAGGTGCATTTACTTGATTAGGGAGATCGTTGCTAGAGGAAATGTAGTGGTAGAAAGAGTTCCATCAACCGATGATATAGTAGATCTACTAACAAAGCCTTAAGCTCGAGAACCTTTTGAGCCTCATTATGGGGTTGATGCACAAGGGTGATTGTCTTTAGTCCAAGTGGGATATTAATGGATATTATGTGAACTATAAGCCAAACGCACTTCTATGTGTCTTGTTTATATTTATTGAAATAACATTTATTCATCGTTATTATTGTGTGATATTTGTAATGAAGTACATGAGCATATGCAATGACTAAGTGAATTATGATGAGATCATAATCTATTGATCACTAGTCTTTAAACATATATTCTCAAAATTCCTATTCATGAGAAATTCGAGAAGGATATCAAATTATCCGAAAAGAATTATACTATTTGATCTTACTTATATGATAAGTATGACTAATACTGCAACCATCGGTGTGGTAACACTAAAGATAGATAGTGGGTACTCTTTATAGAAATAGTTTATTAAATTGATCCATATGAATTATTGAATGATATTACATATAACTTTTAATTAGGTTGATTCATGTTATGGTTATATATATGGTCCTTTGACTTAAGACACCGAAGACATCTTATGGATGGATGACCATCTTTTGATTAAGACTAATGGATCCCTAGCTACATGATCTCCAAAATATTATAATATGTATATGGCATGAAGTCATCGAAGATGATTGTATGGTTAAGATGAGATCGTGCGCACTAGGTATTTAAGGAGATTGACTTGAGGAATGAGATACTATGAAATCCTTGGCCAAGGTAGTTGGAATATTGGAGAGGGAGTTCCGATGATTTCTTCCACGCATGAACACTAACTTGAGTGATCAATTAGGGTTTGACAGTTGACCATACCCTAAGTTGTTCATTAGTCTTTGTGCAGATGACTGATTATATGCACATGGTAATCGATGAGAACAAGGTTCCATACAAGAGTTCTTATATACTCTATATATCTCTTAGTTTGGCATCCAACAGATTGACGGCTCAAACTATCGATTTGGTTAACTCGATCATTAATTAATTAATCTGTATGTTAATGTAAATAATTAATAAAGGTTGACCAATAAGTTGTTATTAAGTCTATAAAGTTATTAACTAGAGAGATATATGGACCTAGAGGGTGGCATGCATAAGTTCTATGGATGTTGCTGGACATAAATATAATTATGATGGTTTTTATAAAAAATTTATATACCAAATGTCTATAAATAGGGAGAGAACAACCACAGCTCAAGATGCCCATGCAAGCTTGATGAGAATTCTCACATTTCTTCCCGTTCTCTCTTGGTTAAGAACTTTGAAGAGAAGATCTAACCGTTCGCCACTTGCATGGACACTATTTGAGGGTAGACATTGGAATAGCTTCAAGAACTCCAAGTAAACCCTATAAGTATGCATTCTCGTACATACTAGATGATATGAGCATTTGTTTTTAGTGTCTCAGTCTTTTGAATATCCAGTTCAATGTATCCTGCTGCACTTGATGTTTTGATTAAAAATTTGGAAGTCTTATTGCCCTCATATCCCAACAATTGACATATATTTTTTGGTTTCTATGATGAATCTTACCTTTTATAGCATTTTTTGCACAAGTTTTTATGGGAATCATATAAGCGTTCAAGGCTTTTTAGGTTCTTGGGCTCCATCATATGGGATCAAGTGTAAAACATGTAAGGAGACCTAGTATACCCCTTCTTTCATATCCAAGAGGAAAATTTGCTTCAATAAATTGTGGTGCACATTTTCTTTTTGAATCCCACGACCCAATAGGCACATGTGAGCTACTAGGTTTTCTTCACCATAATAAGATTATTAATTTTTCCATGTTTTGGGCATCTCTCTTTTACTTCTAACTTGGGTGAACACAATTTAGGAAAATTAAACAAAAATTAAGACCAATGTTGAAACTCAATAATGATATGCAAAAATACTTTTAATAAAAAATTATGAACTTTTTTATGTCTTGTCAATTTGGACATGTGCGAATAGAGACTTACATCATTCAAGATACTTGCTCCTCTTACATATCCAATGTCTTTCTCTGTAAGGACCTATCTATGCACATTTATATAATTAATCTTCATGGTCTGCATGTTTTGTCAAATATGTCAACCCGAATTTGCCATTTGTATTTGAACACTAATCCTCCGACATGTTTTGTCAAATATAACTACAATATGATGACCCATGAATTCGTTGGTTCCAAAGTGAATTCAGCCATCTTTTGAAAATATAATCCAATTGTGAACCTCATTCTTGTTGTTAATGTCAACATTCTTCTTGCTAGTAGTGATGATGTCATAACTTCACAAGCAAAGTACATAGATTCACACCTTTATATTCATGTTATGGGCAAACCTTTTTACGTACTTTAGATTAAATTTGCTTCACCTATGCGCGCGAATAGTTCTCAACCATTGCAATTGCGTGTTTGATCTTCTATATCACATTAGTCTTCTATGGTTTCAAAATCGCTAAACTTCTTTGATTGACTCGCAACTCAATTTTTGGAACTCTGCCTCTCTGTTTCTTGAGATTATCACTCGACACTATTGATTAACAAGGAAGGTGATCTAAATCCATTTGCTCGTTCGTAGATTCTTTAAATTGTTATGCAAGTCCCATGGCCAGGATCCTCGCGCGCTTTAGGATTTCCACAGTGAGATAAAATTTGAGGGATTTTGTCAGTTTATTAAGCAATCATAGGGACATTCTTATTCAAGGCATAGTTGCATTTCATCTATGCATGGTACAAATGTGATACGAGGTCTACTTCTAGCTGCAAGACATATGTAGGGGATGGGGAAGTAACCTAATGACCTTGCTCAATAAAAAGCAAATTTTTGAAACATGTATAATGGAAAAGCAAGGTACCGAGCAATACAAATTTTTCAAGGCGTCGAAGGAAACATAAATCAATACCACAAAAAAGGTAGCATTATTTAATGGAAATGAAAATTTCACCATGTGGGATTTCATTTCATAAATTTATCATAATCAAATATATGAGTATTATCTTAATAGCACATTTAAATTCATTTTTTGAAAAAGAATCTAAACTATATCTGAGTTCCATAATTTAATTATAAATCAAATAATAATTAATTTCAATAAGTAAATACCAATTTCTCTGGGAATATTTCCTTTTAATATTGAAATATTTTCCTCACTCTTTTCATCTTGCGCCAGCCGTCCTCTCCCTCTTTCTTTCTCTGTTTCCTCTCTCCATTGGAGAAGATTATTAGCAGAAATATTTTTAAACCATAAAAAATTCTAAATGTAAATATTAGGGTCATTTAAACTCAAATATTACAATTATGTCCTCATCTGTGTAAATACAGGGGTAGATCTAATATTACTTCTCTTGGACAATGACCGTATCCCGAAAAGTTGTTGCCTCCACTAGGGTTCAACGGTTCCGGTCCGGTCTGGTTTTTGGCACAATACTCGGTCCAAACCTTAATTCGGTCTCGGTCTCGGTCTCGGTCAACCTCGGTCACGGTTCGGTTCGGTCTTAGTTTCGGTCTCAAATTTTCAACTGTAAATTTTTTAAAATGTCAAAACCTAGTTTCAAATGTCAAAAATTTTCCCACCTAGAAGTTTAATTAACTGGGTGGAATGAACTCTCAATGAATATAAGAATTGGTGATCTGTTCCAAGAGTTCAAATGCCATCTCCCGAAAGACGTATCCCTTGCAAATTTGAGCCTTGAGGATCCGCCCATGAAAAGAAAGTTAATTTTAATTGTTCGAAAGCTTAAATAGTTTACGATTTTTAGGCCATTGTTTTTGGAAACACTCATCACTACTTCAATGTCATCTTTGATGCGTTGTTAGCATCTCTAGCTGCCGACGTGAGGGGAATAACTCTCGCTTTCTCCTCAACACCAATCTCGTTGTCTCCTAGGCTAACTCTCCTCAAGGTCTCTTCCAAGTAAGTTGTCTCCTCGGGTTGCCTTCTCAAGGTGGTGTCTCCCCCGTAGGATACTCACAATCATCTCCTCAGCTTGACTTGCACGCACATCCTTCTCGCATCCTATCTACTTGCTCTTGCCTTCCCAAAGATGTGCGCCATGAAACATGTTATAAGCAGTAGTCGTCTTTTGAGGCAACCTCAAGCCAGCGTTTTCCTCTTGAGTCCACACTGACTCTTCCTAATTGTCATGCAGCAAAACCGTATTGTTTCACCACTCTACAAACGCCAAGTAAATTGCATTGACTTTTGTATACCAAGTTGAGATGTGGCGCGTAAAGTTTTCGTATCCGAATTGAAATTCTGTCCAAACCCAAGATTCTCAATGGATCGCCAACGATATTGCACTCCGAGAACCAACAACAGTGTACAATTAGGTGGAAAAAGAAGACATCCGGTAAATAAATCAACCTTGGACTCAGAGGATTCTCCTTCTCGACGATTTTCTCGGATAAGCGCGACCTTCTTCCTCTCCAAATCCCGCCGTTCCATCCGCTTCCTCCCCACCGTCCTTTCGAATTAGAAGTCTCCCATTATTGTGATGAAATAAGTCTAAAGAGAAAGTCCAATTCTCTCGTCTTACTCGATAAAATATTGCGAAGCCGAGGATGGATTTGTAGAGAGAAAGAGAGAAGGCGGGAGGGGAGTCCCACTGCAATTACTCCGACGAATATCGTCTCTCGACTAAGGCAGGGAGCCTTCTCTCCCAAACACCTTTCTTCATCGAGCACAGAAAGAGAGAGAGAGAGCGTTGAACGTAACTCCTCCCACTCCCGTTTGAGTTCCGGGTCATTCATGAAGCACCTTTCAGCCAACTTGACCCGTGGCTTGGATTGGTAACGTCGCAGCCATGGCTCCGGCCAGACACCGGCACCGCCCGCACCGTCAAGCCTATGATTGCGAGTGGGAGGATGATGGCACTCAGACGAGGAGAAGAGGGTGGGCCGAGGGCAAAGCGCACAAGAAATGAGGTAGGACGGAAAGTGATACTAAAATAGCTTTACGTACGGATCAAAAAGAACGGGAAAGTGAGAGAGTGGAAATGGAGATCGCGTAGAACGATGGAGAGAGAGAAAGAGAGTGGGTGGAAGAGCTGGGCGGCACTGATGCGAGATCGAAACGGGAAGGAAGAGGAAATCGTGGGAGAGAGATCGCGACGTGATGTAAAGATAGAGACCGTGAGAGGGAAAGAGGGAGATATCGCGAGAGAGATTCTGCGAGGTAACCGAGAGTGAGATGCGTAGAAAATTTAGAGGGAGAGAGAGCAGTAAAAGAAAGTGGGAGACTGATTTTTTCATTCGGTCCAAGACCCGAAGATGTCGGTGGACCGGACCGAATCGGGACCAGGAACCGTCAAACGCCCATTTCATGGACCGACGGTCTCGGTCGGTCCGGTTGACCGAACCTCGGTCGGTCTTTGTGGAACCTAGCCCTCCAC
>CM044109.1:17966951-18057516 GCA_024174645.1 Lemna minuta | reverse complement strand
CCTACACATTGCTCATCAGTGCTCCACTCACTTGTGTGCGAGCACTTGTGGGCACTCTACTTGGGTAGCCTGCCTGTGCATGCCCTGATAGCATTCCAGCCTACCTACACTCCTTGCATGCATCTGCCGGCACGAGCACATCTTGCCAGTGTTTGGCATCCTTATTGCATCTTGCCAACATGAGCCACCTCCAAGGGTGTTGCCTTGTCTGCATGCCACCTCTGCATCCTCATTGCACTGTTGCCTTCAAAACCATTGCATCCTCATTTCACACTGCTTATAGTGTCATGTGCCCTTGTTGTGTGCATCGTCATTTTCATCATCGCTATCTCCAAGTGGTCCAGCATTGCTCTCTCTCCCTACGACGACAGCTGACTTCGCCCAATTGCATGCACGCCACTATCTACCTTCGCCTCTAAATGGTCCCTAAAAAACATGTTGACATGAACCACTTTGGCTCTGACCTGTAGCATATGTATTTCGCATTTCCTCATTGATGCTCCTACTCGTGGTTATTGCTTCATTAGGGACTCTATGTTGTCCCGACCACCTCCTACTCCAGAAATCGACCCATCTTTACCATCCAATTTTGCTGCTTTTGTCCTCATTCCAATGATTGTATCGACCAACATCTTCCTCCTCTGTTGGTTCCCCTATCCAAACACTCTATCATGGTACAACTCATCGGGTCAATGCATTTTGATGACAATGTAAGCCAATAAGACTAACATTAGTTGCATTGAAAATCTCTTCAAGTATCTCCTCACATGCAAGTAGGATGACCTCTTGCCCCAGGCTCACATCAGCCGTCTTCAAGCTATTATCTAAGAGGTGGATATGTAACACTCACCTACTATAGATCTTTGGACTCTTCGACAATATTTCTAGGAGTTTTATGTTAGAGTCTATCAAAGCAAGTTGCATCCATCTATCTTTGCCTAGATCTACGGATCCATCCTTTGTAGTGATCATGTATGAGATCTCCCTGCTATCTTCTAGGCATCACTTGTACTCTTCAACCTCTCTATCCCCAAGAGGCATCTCTACCCATCTACTATAATAGTTGGCACTCCTTAGAGCTTGAGATGATAGCCAGCCTACTAGATCCAACAGTGGATGACCTCCTCATGGGAAAGGATGCAACTCCTTCACATTGTATCCATTTTGTGGCAAGCAAAATATCCATCGATATAGTGTTGGAAAAAAAAAATTGGTAGGCGTGATTTTGTGCAACAAGCAAGTACCACTTCACCATTTGCCCTCTCATCATCTTCTAGTGTATTTGAGGGACATCCAAGAGAGACGATTCAATACTAATTTTTATCGCCTTGAAGAAAAATTTATATCTATTGTAAAGAGGTTCATCTTCTTAGAAGGCGAATATCTCTTGAGAAGAGAGAGTGGGAGTAAAGTAGTATTAGAAGAACTAGTCTAGATCAAGGCACAAAATGTCACCTCATTAGATGAGAACTTAGTCTCCAAGAAAATTAAAGTACATATAGAGGTACCGCTTAGGTCTAATAGAGAATCAAGACAACCAAATCAATATGTGAGACATATTGTCACATATGACATTGATATTCTTCGCTTATAGGATAAGATCTTTTGTCCTACAATAAAGCAGTGAATGATTCCTACACTACGAAATGGCAAGAGGCGATGAATTCGAAGAACTAATCCGGTGCATCGAACCAAGTATGGTACTTGGTCAACCCTCTTGAGGGTATATTACTCACCAGTTATGAGTTAATCTTTAAGAAGAAGATCAGTGCTAATGGATAGATTAACACTTTCAAGACAAGGTTAGTGACGAAGGGTTATCATCAAAGACAAGGAGTTGACTATGAAAATACCTTCTCACTGGTTGATATGATTAAGTCAATGAAGATTCTTCTCACCATAGATACACATAGCAGATGGATGTAAAAATCATCTTCCTCGACAAAAACCTTAAGGAAAACGTGTATATGCTACAACTTGAGGGTTATACATCAAAGGAGTTTCAAGAGAAAGTGTGTAGGTTGCATAAATCCTTTTATAGATTGAAGAAAACATCTAGGAGACGATAAAATCTTATGACTTCATTAAGAATGAAGATGAAACTTGCGTGTACAAGAAGATTAATGAGACGTGATCACTTTTCTAGTCCTACATATGAATGACACCTTGCTCATTAGAAATGATGTAGGTATGTTATTGTCATTAAAGGTGTGGTTGTCGAAGAACTCCTTTCTAAAGGACTTGGGAGAAGCAACCTACGTATTGAGAATACTTATCTATAAAGATAGATTAATGAGGTTTTTTGGATTATCCCAATCCATGTACATAGATACTACTGTCAAAAGGCCTCATAATGGAGAACTCCAATAAAGGTTTCATACCCATTAGACATGAAGGTCAAATATCTTAAGAGCATTCACCTAATACACTTGAAGATAGAGTGTTAATGGAGATGATCAACATTTCTCTATGTCATGAGCAGATTTATGGCTAACCTGGGTGAGAGACACTATGAAGCCATGAAGTGCATCCTTAAGTACTCGAGAAGGATTAAATATTTATATGTTGTATATCAAGGAGTAGAGCCTTGTGGATTTGAGGATTTCTTTCAGCCATGAAACTTGAGTCATAAAGGGTTACACTAACTCGAGCTTTCAATTAGATCCATATGATAGTAGGTTCACGTTCACTTTGAATGGGGGAGCAGTCTCTTAGAAGAGTTCCAAGTAGACCACCACATCGCCGCAAGTGACATCGTCAAGGAAGCAGTTTGGTTGAAGAGATACATCACAAACCTTGGCATCATCCGTACAATCTTATATCTTATTTCATTATCATGCAACAACAATAATGTGATCAAGCACAAGCAAAAGAGCCAAGGTTTTAACAGAAGTTCGAGAACATTTTGAGGTGCATTCACTTGATTAGGGAGATCATCGCTAGAAGAAATGTAGTGGTAGAAAGAGTTCTATCAACCGATGGTGGTGGCGTACGACCCCCGTCGCCACCAAGACACGATACCACGGCGCCGGAGGAGCCCTTTTGCGCGCGCGGATCTATCCGCTTATCTTTATTTCTTTATTATGAACTTTTGACCCGCACGTGTTTAAGCGGGTCCTCGTTTCTTTCTTCTCTCCCTTTTACACTTCCGGGTGGGTTCTTCCCTTTTCGGGATCCCATTCGTGAAGCTCATCTTTCTTTGTGAACCTTATTTCTTTCTATGAGCATGTTAGGTGTGGGTTGTGGGCCTCAAGTGGGCCCTTTCCCCTCTCGGCCCATTATGGGCTCTATAAGAGGGGAAGGGACCCCCCCACAAACCCTAGCCGTCATTTGAAGAAAGAAAGGAGTGATCTCCCTCTCAAGTGGCTGCTCAAGGAAGGTCGGGGAAGGAGTCCAACCGCCGCCGCCGCTGCCGCCGCGACGATCGCCGCCACTCCTTGCCCCGGCCACGGGTTCTTCTCCACTATCAGCGCGACGCCGCCGTCCTCAAGCCGTCGCCGCCGCCTCCGGACCGCCGCGCCGCCATCGCCCATCCATCCTCCTCCCTCCGAATTTTCCCTCCACGAACCTTCCTCTCCAGCCTTGCTCGAGCTTCCCCACCAGCCTCATTCCAGCGAACTTCTCCGTCACCACCTCTGCCAGCTCTCTCTCCAACTCTCCCCGTCCCTCCCTGCGATTTCCCCATTCCCTCTTCCTTCCCGTGCCCGCCTCTGTCAACTGCCTGCAACCCTGATTCCCCAATCCAACATTCCCGCAGAGACCACCGACGAACATCTCCCTCTTCCCCTCCCGATTAATCATCTCGCTCCCCGGAGCGTGCCCTTCTCTCTCCCCTCCCTGCGGAATTCCAGGCTCGCGCCTGTCGATAATCCAGTCGCACGCCCACATCTCCCTCAAAATTCTGTTGCTTCTCCCCAATTCTCCTTGGAATCACGACGCCGACCTCACCCCAAATTCCATGGCCTTCTCCCTATCCTGATCGCCGCCTCAGTCCATCCACCTACCCACCACCCATCACCCCGTTTCCAACAATCCCGATATTTCCGCACACGACCCTCCCGCATCTCCCGAAATCGAAATTTTTGCACACCAGATTGCCCATTAGGTTATACCGAAATTCGCCCCTCCCATTTCGATTTCATCACACTCAGCCACCATCGCCTTCCCTATCCCGTCTTCCGAAAATCACCATTGGTGCCCACCGACCGAACTAATCAGTTTGAATTCCCTCCCTAAATCCCCTTCCGCATTCCCATCCACGCTCAACCCAATCGCGGACACAATCCGATTCCCTTCTCCCCAAATTTCACTCCGCAGCTGACCTGCCGCCCCCAGACACATCCCATCCCCCACCCTGCAGGAAATTCGTGACGACCGTGCGAGCTCCTCCCCGTAGACTCCATCGGTCCTCAACACAGTCGCCAGCGTCCAGTCGGGAATCGCCTGCACGCCTCCGAATTCACAACCTTCCCTTCCTACAGAGTAAATCCGACCGCTCGCGACTTCGCACTCCAATCCTAGACGTGACCCCTAATCGGCGCACGAACTCGCGCATGATCTGTCAGCAGCCGGAGACGCCCACTTCCATCCATTCGCAATCATTCGACCACGCCGAATTTCCCCTGCACTGCCACCTGCCAATCTCTCGCGCCCGCTGGCCCTCCTCAACATCGAACCTCCTTCCCTTGTCGCTGTCTCCCTGCGAACTTCCTTTGAACACTCCATCGCGCCTCCTTCTCCAACTGCCTTCACCAGCGCCACTCGCGGATTTGTTTGGTGATCCTGCCAAGCTTAGTCGCCCCGCATCAGCATCTGGCAGGACGCTCCGAACTTCTTAGCCCACCTCTTGCCACCCAACACCAACTCTCCATCTCTTGTCACACCGGCCCGTGCCAGCTCAAGCCGAATCTAACCGGCTCGTTCAACCTCTACTATCTTCTCGGGCTGAGGCTTCCTCCACGCCCTAATGTCACCGATCCGGCCTCCCCCCGCCGACCGTTCGTGCCCCGTACGACGACCTCCTTCATCACAACCGACCGGGCTCCGCCTCGCAGGTTAGCTTCAACCCCTCATTTTAAAGTTCGATTACTTTTTGAAGCGTCTCCTTTTACTCGTCTCCACCGCCGTCGGACGACGTAGATAGGATAGTACGACTATAGGTTTGAGACTTCTGACGCGTACGTCAGGTCCAACACCGAGCGTGGGCTGCAGCCTCCCGGATACTCCACGACGAGCGACTTCCACGCCTCCAAACGTAGATCGAGAGGATCTCACGCTATCCATCATTGCGAGTTTCCCCGGGTCACCCGGAGTCGACTCCGCTGATCAGCACGCCTGCCCGTACTTAGGTTTAGGTTAGGTATCATACTTAGGGTCTAGGACTCGCCTACCCGTAGATTAGGTGTGACCACACTATCCTTAGTCATCCTCAGATTCATTGATCAGGCACGAGGGTTTTCACAACCGTCGTCCTGCATCAGATGGTATATTAGATCTAATAACAAAGCCTTAACCTCGAGAACCTTTTGAGCCTCATTATGGGGTTGATGCACAAGGGTGATTGTCTTTAATCCAACTGAGATATTGATGGATATTATGTGAACTATAAGCCAATCATACTTCTATGTATCTCGTTTATATTTATTAAAATAAAATTTATTCATTGTCATTCTTGTATAATATTTGTAACGAAGTCCATGAGCATATGCAATAACTAAGTGAATTATGAGGAGATCATATTATATTGATCACTATTCTTTAAACATATATTTTAAAAATTCATATTCATGAGAAATTTGAGAAGGACATCAAATTATCGAAAAAGAATTATACTCTTTGATCTTACTTATATGATAAGTATGACTGATATTACAACCATCAATGTGGAAACACTAGAGATAGATAGTGGGTACTCTTTATAGAAATAGTTTATTAAATTGATCTATATGAATTATTGAATGGTATTACATTTAACTTTTAATTAGGTTAATTCATGTTATGGTTGTATATATGGTCCTTTGAATTGAGACACCAAAGACATCTTATGGATGTATGAAGTCCTCGAAGAGGATTTTGTGGTTACGATGGGATGTGTGCCCAAGGTATTCGAGGAGATTGACTTGAAGAATGAGATGCTATGAAATCCTTAGCCAAGGTAGTTTGAATATTAGAGAGGGAGTTCCAATGATTTCTTCCACACATGAACACTAACTTGAGTGACCGATTAGGTTTTGACAGTTGACCATACCCTAAGTCGTTCATAAGTCTTTGTACAGATGAATAATTATATTCACATGGTAATCGATGAGAACAAGGTCACATACGATAGTTCTTATATACTTTATATATCTCTTAGCTTGGCATCCAACAGATTGACGACTCAAACTATTGATTTGGTTAAATCGATCCTTATTTAATTAATATATATTTTCATGTAAATAATTAATAAAGGTTGACCAATAAGTTGTTATTGAGTTTATAAAGTTAATAACTATAGAGATATATGGACCTAGAGGGTCTCATGCATAAGTTCTATGGATGTTGTTAGATATAAATATAATTATGATGGTTTTTATGAAAACTGTATATTTCAAATATCTATAAATAGGGAGACAACAACCACAACTTAAGGTGCCCATGCAAGCCTAATAAGAATTCTCTCATTTCTTCCCGTTCTCTCTTGGTTAAGAACTTTGAAGAGAAGATCTAACCATTCCCCACTTGCGTGGATACTACTTGAGGCTAGACATATATTGGAATAGCTTCAAGAACTCTAAGTAACCCTATAAGTATGCATTCTCGTATATACTAGATGCTAGGATCATTTGTTTTTAGTGTCTCAGTCTTTTGAATATCGAGTTCAATGTATACTGCTGCACTTGATGTTTTGATTAAAATTTTGGAATGCTTATTGCCCTCATATCTCAATAATAGACATATATTTTTTGGTTTCTATGAGGAATCTTACCTTTTATAGCATTTTTTGGTGTAACAAAGCTTTTTGAGGGTTGATTATTGCTAATTTTTTGCTCAAGTTTTTATGGGAATCATATATGCTTTAAGGCTTCTAAGGTTCTTGGGCTCCATCATATGAGATCACATGTAAATCATAAAATGAGACCTAGTATACCCCTTATTTCATATCCAAGAGGAAAATTTGCTGAAATAAATTGTGGTGCACATTTTCTTTTGAATCCCACAACCCAATAGGCACATGTGAGCTACTAATTTTTCTTCACCATAATAAGATTATTAAATATTTTTAATTTTTCCCTGTTTTGGGCATCTCTCTTTTACTTCTAACTTGGGTGAAACAAATTTAGGAAAATTTTAAAAAAATTATGATCAATCTCGAGACTCAATAAGGATAAGCAAAAATACTTTTTGATAAAAATTATGAACTTTTTAATGTCTTGTCAATTTGGACATGTGCGAATAGAGACTTACATCATTCAAGATACTTGCACCACTTACATCTCCAATGTCTTTCTCTGTAAGGACCTATCTATGCACATTGATAAAAAAAAATCTTCATGGTCTACGTCTTAGAGGGGGGTCATCAAAAGTATGTCAACTCTAATTTGCCATTTGTATTTGAACAATAATCCTCCAAAATGTTTTGTCAAATATAAATAGATTATGATGACCCATGAATTCGTTGGTTGCAAAGTGAATTCAACCATCTTTCAAAACTAGAATCCAATTGCGAACCTCATTCTTGCTGTTAATGTCAACATTCTTCTTGCTGGCAGTGATGATGTCACAACTTCACAAGAAAAGTACATAGATTCACACCTTTATATACATGTTATGGGCAAACCTTTTTACGTACTTGAGATTAAATTTGCTTCACCTGCAAGGGCGAATAGTTCTCAACCATTGCAATCGCTTGTTTGATTTTCTATATCGTAGTAGTCTTCTATGGTTTCAAAATCGCTAAACTTCATCGATCGACTCGCAACTCAATTTTTGGAACTCTACCTATCCGTTTCTTAAGATTATCACTCGACACTATTGATTAACAAGGAAGGTGATCTAAATCACATTTACCTGTTCGTACATTCTTCAAATTATTAGGCAAGTCCCTTGGCTAGGATCCTTGTAAGGTTTAGCATTTCCAAAGTGAGATAAAATTTGAGGGATTTTGTCAATTTATTAATCAATAGTACGGACAATCTGATTTGAGGCCTACTTCCATTTCATCTATGCATGGTACAAATGTGATATGAGGTCTGCTTCTAGTTGCTACTAGACTATTATGTTAATAGCAAATTTAAATTCATTTTTTGAAAAAAAATCTAAACTATATCTGAGTTCCACAATTTAATTATAAATCAAATAATAATTAATTTCAATAAGTAAATACCAATTTCTTTGGGAATATTTGCTTTTAATATTGATATATTTTCCTCACTCTTTTCATCTTGCGCCTATCCGTCCTCTCCCTCTTTCCATTGGAGAAGATTATTAGCACAAATATTTTTTTAAACCATAAAAATCTACATGTAAATATTAGGATCATTTGAACCCAAATATTACAATTATGTCCTCAAGTGTGTAAATACAGGGGTAGATCTAATATTACTTCTCTTGGACAATGACCGTATCCCGAAAAGTTGTTGCCTCCACTAGGGTTCAACGGTTCCGGTCCGGTCTGGTTTTTGGCACAATACTCGGTCCAAACCTTAATTCGGTCTCGGTCTCGGTCTCGGTCAACCTCGGTCACGGTTCGGTTCGGTCTTAGTTTCGGTCTCAAATTTTCAACTGTAAATTTTTTAAAATGTCAAAACCTAGTTTCAAATGTCAAAAATTTTCCCACCTAGAAGTTTAATTAACTGGTGGAATGAACTCTCAATGAATATAAGAATTGGTGATCTGTTCCAAGAGTTCAAATGCCATCTCCCGAAAGACGTATCCCTTGCAAATTTGAGCCTTTGAGGATCTGCCCATGAAAGAAAGTTAATTTTTTTAATTGTTCAGAAACTTAAATAGTTTACGATTTTTAGGCCATTGTTTTTGGAAACACTCATCACTACTTCAATGTCATCTTTGATGCGTTGTTAGCATCTCTAGCTGCTGACGTGAGGGGAATAACTCTCGCTTTCTCCTCAACAGCTCAATCTCAGTTGTCTCCTAGGCTAACTCTCCTCAAGGTCTCTTCCAAGTAAGTTGTCTCCTCGGTTGCCTTCTCAAGGTGGTGTCTCCCCTGTAGGATACTCACAATCATCTCCTCAGTTGACTTGCACGCAATATCCTTCTCGCATCCTATCTACTTGCTCTTGCCTTCCCAGCATGTGCGCCATGAAACATGTTATAAACAGTAGTCGTCTTTGAGGCAACCCCTCAAGCCAGCGTTTTCCTCTTGAGTCCACACGAACTCTTCCTAATTGTCATGCAGCAAAACTGTATTGTTTCACCACTCTACAACGCCAAGTAAATTGCATTGACTTTTGTATACCAAGTTGAGATGTGGCGCAGAAAGTTTCGTATCCGAATTGAAATTCTGTCCAAACCCAAGATTCTCAATGGATCGCCAACGATATTGCACTCCGAGAACCAACAACAGGTACAATTAGGTGGAAAAAAAGAAGACATCCAGAAATAAATCAACCTTGGACTCAGGATTCTCCTTCTCGACGATTTTCTGGATAAGCGCGACCTTCTTCCTCTCCAGTCCGCCGTTCCATCCGCCCTCCCCCACCGTCCTTTCGAATTAGAAGTCTCCCATTATTGTGATGAAATAAGTCTAAAGAGAAAGTCCAATTCCTCTGTCTTACTCTGATAAAATATTGCGAGCTGAGGATGGATTTGTAGAGAGAAAGAGAGAAGGCGGGAGGGAGTCCCACTGCAATTACTCCGACGAATATCGTCTCTGACAAGGTAGGAGCCTCTCTCCCAAACACCTTTCTTCATCGAGCACAGGAAAGAGAGAGAGAGAAGCGTTGAACGTAACTCTCCCACTCCTGTTTGAGTTCCGAAGTATTCATGAAGCACCTTCAGCCAACTTGACCCGTGGCTTGATTGGTAACGTTGTGCCATGGCTCCAGCAGACACTGGCACCGCCCGCACTGTAAGCCTATGATTGTGAGTGGGAGGATGATGGAAATTAGACGAGGAGAAGAGGGTGGCCGAGGGCAAAGCGCACAAGAAATGAGGAAGGACGGGAAAGTGATACTAAAATAGTTTACGACGGATCAAAAGAACGGGAAAGTGAGAGAGGAAATGAGATCGCGAGAACGATGGAGAGAGAGAAAGAGAGTGGGTGGAAGAGCGGGGCGGCAGCGACAGGACGAAACGGGAAGGAAGAGGAAATCGTGGGAGAGAGATCGCGAAAAAAAACGTGATGTAAAGATAGAGACCGTGAGAGGGAAAGAGGGAGATATCGTGAGAGAGATCGCGAAAAAAAAAAGGTAACTGAGAGTGAGATGCAGAGAAATTTAGAGGGAGAGAGAGCAGAAAAGAAAGTGGGAGACTGATTTTTTTTCATTCGGTCCAAGACCGAAGATGTCAGTGGACCGGACCGAATCGGGACCGAGACCGTCAAACGCCCATTTTCATGGACCGACGGTCTCGGTCCGGTCCGGTTGACCGAACCTCGGTCGGTCTTTGTGGAACCCTAGCCTCCACCATTTGAAAACGTATATTTTCCCGCCTCTTTCTCTCTCTACCTTCCCCTATTTCAATCTCCATCAAGAACATGCTTTTTTGCTCTAATACCGTTTCTTTCATCACTTTCCCGCCTCCCACTCTCGCTCTCACTCTCTCTCTGACGCTGGATCCATGAAAGAGAAGACGAGAAGTCCCCAGATCGAGCAGAAGATCCACAAGTTTCTCCGTCCAGGAGCCCTAGCGCGGCTACGAGACTCCAGACGAAGATCTATCATGTTATCGAGCGCTAGGATGATTCTTCACGAATCTTCCGTTGATCTGTCCTCGATTCCTGCTCATTCTCCCGTAGACGTGGAAAACTACGAAGATTGCTTCCCGCGGTTTACTTCTGTTGTTCGCGGTCCGGTTTTTCCTCAGAGGAAGAAGCTCGTTGCGGCGAAGGCTATGATTCTTGTTCCTACTAGCCCCGCGGTGGCTGTGCACTGGTGATTAGTATGCTTGTTCGATCCTTTGTATGCTTTTTGTCTATTAATTGATTTCCTTGATGTGAAGTAAGCCTATAGTCAAATTTACCCCTCTATGCTTTTTGTATATTTTCTTGAAATTCGCAAGAAAATAGAAAACCGAGACTCTAGGTTAAAGTTTTGCATTTTGAGAGTGAATAAACCGAATATTTGACGATCTTTTTTGTACTTTCTGAAGAATGTAGGATGTCGGTATTCTGATCCAAAAGGGTTGCATTTGAAGTTCAATAAACTATCAATGGATCCTAACCCATTTTCCCTATTTTGTCCTCGTATAAATTTCATTTTCGTCCATCGATTGATTTTCTTCTACAGAAGAAGTAAGTTTCTTCTCTATTTTCTACAAAAAAAAATACAGAACATGATCCTTTTCACTTTCTCTAGAAGATGGATCTCGAATGTTTTCACTACATGCGCCCGAAGCACATTTACATGTCCTAAGTTAAAATTATTATTTTGTATAGATCGATTTCCTCCTATTGAAATAAGGTTCTTCTCTAATTTCCCCCAATATCCCCGTCGTTGTGACATGATTACATTTTTCCTAAGCCTTCTCAAGAAAACTGCGGTAAGAGGTCTTGGTCCAAAGGTACGCATTTGCGGTTGAGTAACTGATGGATGGTAATGCATGGTTCCAAATCATGTAGATTTTAGATCTCAATTTTCTTTATCAATTCATCATAAATGCAAATCATGCGAGAAAAATAATGACTGCTGGGAGAGTACGATGTCTATGATGGTGTTGATCAAGATGATGAAAATGATAATGAAACTGGATTGACTTTATGTTTAATGGTAATTTAATTAGAAAAAGTATGATAATGGCATGGACTGCCCATTTCACCTAGGAAATGAATATGACGATGAAGATGATGATTCAGTTTAGAAGTACGCGGAAATTTAGAGTAATTGTAAACTTATCCTCTTTTGTGAAATGTGAGGGCATGTATGTAATGTCCAGGGTTTAATAGAAACTCCTTTTACACCAAACATGAGATGGAGACGGGAGATTTAACATGGGGATTCTGCCAGAGTCGGATAAAGTACTCTCGTATAAGACTATATTTTTATCAAATTTACGTATTTATCTGTTTAAAATTATTCATCGTGGACGTACGAAATATAATCAAAAGGGAAGAAATCCGAGAAAATTAGAGCCAATTTTACCCACGTTTGAGAACCACGGGACTTTAATGTTAATAACTCATGGAGATGGAATATTTGCATAGTTTTTATATCTAGAATTGCAAGAGCAAGTGAAAAAGGATTGAGCTCAAAACTGCATTCCCATGCCGAGTCTAAAAATTTTCTCTGCACATCATCCTTAGATTTCAGAGTAAAGAGCTCTCCAAACGTTTTTCTACTGTCCGAGGCTTGCGTTTTATAAAATGGTGCTATAAAATTCATAGAAAATTAAAATAATAAATATAATAATGATTCAAGTTTAAAAATTTGAAAAAACCCCTCCATCTAATCAACGATTTGTTCAAGGAATACATGTAAATTATTCACTCATTTGGGGTTTGAAAAGTGTTCTTATTGGGACGATTAGTAGTACGAGGGTATGTGTGTAATTATTTGGGTTGAATTGGGAATATTATTCCTAATTACTATTTTCAATTACTCACTAGCGTCGGGTTTGCTGCAGCCGGAGAAGACTAGCAAAGATCGTACCAAAAATAATTGCTCCACGCAGATAATCTGTGGATTTCAGAGTACAGAGTTCTCTGAAGGATTTTCCGCGATTCGGAATCTCTATTCCCTTCGATGGAGCTGAATTGACGAAAAGACGAATGAAGATGCCGAAGCCGTTTTCTAGGTTTCTGGACTTGTTTCGGTCTAGGACGCTCGCGGGAGCGGACAAGTTTGGTAACCGTTATTTCGCCAGGACGGAGGAGGTCGACGGTGTCGGTTAGTGGATTTTCATTATATGATAATCATCTCCTCTTATTTCAGTTTTATGTATGTCGTCCTTTTAATTTTCTGTTGTATGTGTTTCTGTTTATTTTTCTTTCATGCGTTGCTGTTTAGTTATCTGTTTCCATCTGTCGCTGATTTAGTTTTCATCAAATGTATATCGTTTTCCTTATTCTACTTTTTGCAGCGAAGGAGAAGCGGTGGGTGATATTCAAAGGAGAAGATGATCCGACTTCAATCCCTGGTCAGTAAGTTGAAGATTTTGAGTTTCTTCTTGTTCAATTCTTCAATTTTCATTTCTTATTTGTGTTGATTTCTTTATGAGGATGGCAAGTTATTTTTGTTCTATGGAATTTGAAGCTTGGAGTTTTTCCCTTCACAGTCGTGTTTTTGACATATAATGCGTGCATTCAGTCGAAGATATTTCTTTTGTTTCAAAATTCTTCAGCCTTACTTTATCCGAATGCATGTGATTGTAGTTGAGTGATACTCAAAGGAGAAGATGCTGTGACTCTAGTCCCTAGTCCGTTAATTGATAAAAGGAAGGTCTTCTTTTTGCATTCTTTATGAAGATGAGTTGGACGTCCTCATGCTCACGCTAATTTTTTCAATTACTCCATCTATTGTTGGATAATGGAATTCGAGGTTTGGGCTTTTCCCATTTACAGTCATTTGTGTTTTTTTTTTTTGAATTGGGGGGGGGGAGGGCACCCCGTAACAGTGCCCCCTTGATGTCATTAAAACAATGACGAAATGTACAGATCATGTACTACGGGAATACAGTAGTCGAGGGGCCTAGACCACCTCGGTGCCAAAAAGACGCAAACCCCCTTGCGTTGTGCTGGATAGCATCAGCGGAAGGGGTACAACCCCTGAATATGACTTCATTCCTATGGGTCCAGATGGACCAAAGTGTGGCAAAAATAGTCAGCCACTCAGCTTCACGACGGAAAGCTCCGCCACTAAGAAACCGCCAGAACGCTCCTCCGAAGTCGCCACAAGCCGGCCGACACCCGTCGCCTGCCACAGATAGTCATTTGTGTTTAATATTCGATATTCAAGTAAAGAAAATTTTTTCACTTTCCAGTAGTTGAAGAAATTTTGGGATGTTCAATTCCTGGTCTGTATATTGAAGATTTTGAAATTCTTCTTGTTCAACTCTTCTTTTCTCAGCCCTGATTTGCGCCGGCTTCAGTATTTGAAAAACTTCAAATTTCACAACTATATTTGAGAAATGGAATTGAGACTCAGGAGTTTTCCCCCTCACAATCTTGTTTGTGATGTTCATTGAAGAAATTCTGTTGAAAATTTTAAAATCCTTCTTTTTGCATTCTTTTATTGTCAGCCATGATTTTCCCCACTTTCTTTTTGAAGATGAATTATTGTGCTATGCTCATGACTTTCAGTTTTCTAACTATTTCCTATTACTCAAGTCAACTATTTTTGGATAAGAGAGGTTGCCACTTGAATTCATTGATGAAATTCAATTGAAGATATTCTTCCCTTACAAAATTCTCCAGCCTTACTATCTACGGATGTATGTGATTGTAGTTGAGTGGATATGCTGGCTGAATGGACAACGGAAGAAAGCTCCAACCCCCCAGGTAAGGATTATGATGTCTTTCTTCCTGTTTTCAGAATTCGATTGCAGTCTTATCTAGATGTAACTCGCTTGTTGAATAGCATTCTTCCTAAGGATATCCATTTCATTCACTTCAAGTTTTTACTGCAATCACTTGAAGTCCATTTTATTCATTTCATTCACTTGAAGTTCTCTAAGTTTCTAATCTCATGCTGGATCATACATATCTTTTTTATGATAAATAATTGTCGAAGGATAATCAATCCAGTTGCATTTGTGCCACTTATCTCCAGGAGATGGCTGAGCTGGCAGCTAGGCGTGAACGTCTTAGACTAAATATTGAATGTAAGTATTTAAAAATGAAATATAATTGTTTCTTGTTTTCCTAATCAATGAGTTGTGTTTCTTCTACCTCGCTATTTGTCAATTGACAGTTGCACCATCCCTACTGTCCACCCTCGCTCTCTGGAATATCTTTAACAGATTTTCTGTGTTGGGGGCACATCACAGAACTCAGAGTTTCATTGTTTTGATGATGGCATAAACACATCGGTCAATTGTAAAGAAGGATTTTCATGATATCCTAGCAAAACTATGGAAAATGGAACTGTATAGGTGCCAACTAAATCAGCAAGCATGATTCATTTTCAAAATGTATTTTGTGTAAGGCCATTTTTGTGACCCCCCTCCCCTTCTTGATGACGTACTTAAGGTGGAAAAACATGCTCTAGATCAACTAGAACTTGATTGAAGATAGAACATTTTGAAGACTATTCCATTGAGAAAAGATATCAGGAGTCTCAAAAATCACTTCTCCCATTCCATCCAGGCAAAGTCATTCCGACTTGCCTTGTTAAATTTCTACTACTTTCTTGTTTTCTTGAGCTGTTGCACCTAAATTTGTTTAGGACGGAAGCTTCTATCAGCTACCATGTAATATGTATCATTAAAGAGTCAGTGCGGACAAGCATTCAATATTAGAGGATTTTCTTGTAATTTCATATGTATATCCAATACTGGTTCATTTCATTAAACCCAGTCTATTCCTTTGCCTGATCATCATTTTCATGATCCTTTTATTTCTTAATTTTCCAGGATATAATGTCCACTTCAGACACAATTATTTATTTATCGTTTGGCAATCATGAAACTGTTCAGTATTCATGCAGTAAGAAAGAGGGAGGAAGAAGAAGAAAGAAAGATCAAGAGTGGCATTAGTCCCCAGAGTAGAGACACTTGTAAGCATTTTTATTCCTCTTATATTTCTACATTGACTGATCAAAAGGGCATCATTTACTAATCATATCAATATATTTATATTTTTTTCTTTAGTTTTGGTTTTAAGGATCAGGAGAGATTCATTACATGAACCTCCTGATTTCCGTGAATTATAACTTATGGTGAAAATTCCAGATTCTCAGAACTCTAATTCCTACAAGTCGGTCACCAAAGAAGAGAAGTAAAATAAATAAATAGTGTAATTGCTTTGTTGGTTGAATAATGAGCTTTTTATTAGTCTATAATTATCTTTATTTCCCTTTTCAGATGTAAGTGGCCCACCCTTCTCTTACTTTATTCACTTATATATTTGTGGACCACAGATAATAAGTGGCCCAATATGGCTCACTTAAGTTGCCTATCTCTTATATGAGGAATAAGCGACTTAAGTGGGCCTTGGTCCATCTAGAGTAAGTGACTTAGGCTATTATTTAACCAGCCTCACGTGTAATTTCAGATTAGGGTTTTTTACTTGCAGCCACCACTTGCAACTCATCTCATTAGGAACAAGGAGTGTGAAGACTTAAGGAGGGAAGCAAATCTTCTAACACTTTTTACTTACAGGGTACAGATCTAATCTTTCTAACGAAGGATCAATGCTTATTACCAGGGTATAGGACTGGCTAAATGAGCCCAGATGCTGAGCTAACTGCCATCTGGGTCCATTCAGGGGGAAATGAGATTTCTTGATCTGGGGCATTCGGAAATTCGTTGTCTGAGATGATTTGGCCTGTCCTCTTCTTCTCTCTTGATCTCCCACTCTTTTTTCTCTCGATCTCCCTTCCTTTCTTAACTTGAAGAGTGGAGGCAGGACAGGGGCCCTCTCTCTAAGACTCTTCTCTCTCCTTGCGTGCTCCCTGTCTATCCCTCCTTTTCTTTTCAGATCCTATCCTCAGTCATTGAATCTTATCACCAGCGATCTGCTGGTTGAGCTTTCATATAAAGCAGATGATCTGGATTAACCGGACAAAATAGACATCTGACCCAAGACTCAGAATCCTAGTTGTAAACTGGCAATTTAAAAGCAAAGTACCTTCAAGTAAACATAAGTACATAAACGTATTAATCACTCATAGCACATCGCTATGGAGCCAGCTCAGCCTCCTTGTGGACCTAGTCTTTATGCTAATTTACCTCTCCTTAACATTGGAAGGTGTCAGAGATATTATAATATTTGACAAAATCCCAGATGTGCCAGGGGTCATAGATCTCAAGTGATTGCCAGACAGAATAGAAGGATTAACGCAGAAGATCCAGAAGAGAATAAGATAGAAAGAGGTGTTTGTTTATTATTGAAGGTTGCTAATTATACAGGTGAATATGACTGTTACAGCTGTCGTGGTCATATTTCTAACGGTTGTTCATCCTTGACCGGGACATAAGTACAATATTTACTCTTACAGGGTTATAATTTGGAAATAATGCATTTTATCAGTATTTGATTAGATGAAGGCATTGGCTATGAGGACGAAAATTGACACAAGATGGAACCTCTTTTTGAACCTTTTTTTTTTTATTATAATCCAGCCAAATTTTAATAATAAATGATAACACTTGTTTGGCTCGTTGGAGTGTTAATATTGTTTTGGCTTGCATATTCGTATGATACATAGTATTAAATGTTTTTCTGCGGGTTCTACGTCCAGTGAAAGTTAAGTCCCCTGACCTGAAGAGCTTTGTTCAACAATTTCCCGGAGTTTCCTTTGAAAAAAATGCAGGTATGTGTGTTTCTTACCGCTCATCATCTATCTTGACATCTCAATCATCATGATACATAATTTTTATCATATATATATATATATATATATTCTTCTGCTTTACCATTTGATCATTGTGATTCTAATCAAAGAAATGATTTTGACTGAACGAAGCAAACTACTTCCCCTACTCATGGAAGATTTTCTGAGAATTAAGTCCAAACGCACAAATATTACTGCAAATGTTGTTGGCTACCCTCACAAGATTACTGTTATGGTATTCGTTGGAAGAACGCAGCTTTATTTTACAGTTAAAGCTCAGTTGGATTAGTACAAGGGAGGAACCTAAATAGATAGGAAATAGAAAAGGAGAGTAGATGCCTCTATATATAGATGAGAAGAGGATAAAGTAAGGATTTTGTCCAATATGAGACTAAGGCCCTATTGGGCCAGATCATAACATGGATTAAAATTGTACATTTTACTTTATTTTCAAGTCGTACTAATATCCGGCAGATCTATCTTCTGGATTCAGTAGTTGATCCAATACAATGTAAATAGTTACAAGACGGCTGTGATAACTACTTTCAACGACTGTTGTGTCTACTATTTTCCTCTCTCCAGGCAGTCTACTGAAGCGGGGGATCCCCAAATATTTCGATTTTTAAATAACTTGAGCTAATTTCTTTTCATTTTCTTTTCAAAAAAATTTCTTTTCATTCAATTTCTTTTCATATATGGTTTTTCAATAAAAATATCAATACTGGCATCGTATGATCTCTTGTTCCTGGAAACCAAAAATGCCTAATCATAATAGATTGGTCAATAACATTAATGATATCATTTTAATAAAAACTGGCCTCTGTGTCATCTTCAGGCATGAAAAAGTATAGCGTGCATGCTTTATCCATTCATTTTTTCTTCGAAAAACAACAATTTCTCCTGAACTTATTTCATCAAATGTTCAACTCAGCCATCGACTCCAAAGATGAACCATCATCAGGGGCAGAAAAATCGAGGTAATATCCCTCTATGCTTTAGAGTCTCCTACTTTCTTTATGCTTTCATTCTTGGAATTATCTACACCTCCCTTAAATGATTTATTTTTAGTATTTTTTAAAATGTCATGTAAATCTATACGTGTGATGCCCTTGGCAGTAGTAGAAGGTCCTATACCATTCCCTTGCATGATTTGGTGAATTTGATAACCACGATCTTGGTATTTTACTATTCCTGTGGGAACCATTAGAGCAAATTATTCTATTACTATTTCAGGGCACTACCGATTGGGAAACCAGTAGTTGCAGAGTATATCTTGTAGTTGTGATGTATTGGACAAGAAGCCTCAAGAACCAAGTCCAATTCCCAACCGCCAGTTATTTTTTCCTAATCTGGAAATTTCTAAGTCACTTAAATTTTTTCCTAAGTCACTTAAATCCTAATCTGGAAATTTCTTAGGTCTCTGGTAAGTTTTTTTTTGTAACCTGGAGTTCTTCCCTCCCCGGCACTCCTCTTCCTAGGAAATTACCCATCCCTGCACAGCCCAGCCCTGAAATATTATTTCTTTAGAATCTTTTATAATATCCCTTTTATTTTTATTCGTAGAACTGAATCATCATTTTTCGGGTCAACGTTTTATTTTCATTTCATGAACTAAATCGACCTTTTTTAGGTCAACGGAGCCGACAGGATCTGGACAGTCTTTCAAGCCGGGAACATGGCAACCCCCAACTTGACACGTCACCTTTCTCTGCTCTCTTACTTTTTCTCCCCGTCAGCGATCCCCTATCTCGGTCCACTTTCATACAGGCCTGACCCGTTTTCAGTTGGAACCAAATGCCGCTCAAATTCAAACCCTAAATCAGGTAATCTTGATCATGGTTTGGGCCAATTCAGAAACTCGATGAATCTCCTTTTATAGAGCGTTATAGATATAACGTTCATGGTCTTATAAAATTCTCGCTTTTATGAAAAAATATGAATAATAATCGAATTTCTATATAGAAGTAACCGATCGATGACACGTGCTCTCAATCTAGTCGTCTGCACCTTCCAATACCGCTTCCTCTTTTAAAATAAACCCAAGGAACCTGAGTAACTATATTTTATACCGAGGTTGTGACTTGGAAAAGCTCTTCCTGAATGTCCAGATATAAATTCTAGGAAATAAAGGTCAAGAATGTAATTCAATTCATCTCATAACAAATAGTTGGCTTCTTTTGACAAATAACCTATGGTCAAGAAGGTAGACATCTCTCTTTCTTGAATCTCTCCTTTGATATTTTTTAAATGTACATTTGAATTGTTAATGTTTACATATAAGATTTCTGATTGGCCATAACTCTAGGGCATAGATGACTTCCCCTTTTTTTACTCACAATGTCCATACTTTTTGATGTCGTCATCATCATCATCATAATCATTATCATAATCATCATCATCATAATCATCATAATCATCATCATCATCATCATCATAATTATCGTCATCATCATCATCATCGTCATTATCATTTCATTATTATTGTTTATTTTTAAGAAATCCCTTATATCAATAATTACACCTTACCATTGCGATGCTCTCTACAACTTCTATGCAGCTCTTGCTATTTTAATTGGTGTGATTGCTCATTGGTTTTCATTAAAAACTTCTATGAATCGAAGAATTGATCTGCCTCTTTCCTAACCATTTCATATCTCTGTTGATCAATCGAATGATGATTTCTCAAAAGAACTCAACTTCAAACTACATGAGAATCACATAATCCTTGATTTATTAAACCCAGAATTTAGGTTATGATTTTATTTTCTGTCCCTCCAAATCATAATTATGCCCACCAAAAGGTTTGTAGTTTCTTTCATTCAAACTATCTTGGAACCAACATTATCTAAATGAAATGTTTTATTGTAGTTTATCACAGTAAAATTTTTGAATTATTTCAAGACTAAAGAAATGCTCTTAATTTTTTAAATCAGTAATGCAAAAGAACACCCATTATTTTCAAAGTACTTTTTGCAAGAAGGCATTGTTGGGGGAAGATTATAGTTACATTTCTCAGCATGCAACAGTAAAACACTTAGAATTTGGGGTTTTTCTCTTACTAAATCCTTCCTTCTATCCCAAAAAAATCTCAACCGTTGCTTTTTAGATCTGTTCAAAAAGTGAAATTCATTACTTTGAGTTATTTTCAGTAAAATTACTTTGATCATTTTAGTAAAGTTTCATAGAGCAAGACCTTTGGCTAATCTTACCATCTTACATAAAGTAAATACTTTCCTTTTGAAGTCATTTCACTCGTGGTGACAATTATTTTGTAGCTAAATTTTGGCATATCATGTGCAGGAAATATGATTTTTATCTCACTAACTAATATTAAACCTTTTCAGTAAAAATTTGCCATTTTCAGTAAAAATGTTCTAGTTTTGTGTCACGGTGAGTGTCGATAAATCCTTTGATGTCTCAATAAAATCATCGGTAATATCCCTCGGAATAAAACCTTATTAATTTTTATTGTGAAGGTTTATTTTATGAAGAGGCGTAAATTATTTTGATGAGAATTTCAATAAAATAAATTTAGACTAATATTTTAAATAAATATCATAGAATGTCTGAGTAAGAACATTTGGACCACTAAAGTCTGTTTCAAGAACATATGATATTCTTATACATATGAAAATGTATGTTGGGACCTTAGAAAATATAAATGTGTGCCCTTATCATCTATATATTTTCTGTAAAATCTTCTTTTATTTTCACAATGGTGGTTGACTAATGACTGAATTATCAATATTACTTTTTAATAATGTTATAAACCTATAAAATGATAAATATTAATGATGACTGATGAGCTATTAATATTATAACATTCATCTAACATATTTACCCGAATTTTCATGATGTGGAATGTTGATGAACATAAAAATTTAGTACATCCTATGAAGATCGAAGCTAATAATGATACAAAATCTCTATGTATTTATAAAAAATGATTATCGATTTTGATTGATATTAATGTCCTCTCTCTTTCTATCCCCTGTCTTCGTTATTTCTCTCTCTCTCTCTCTCTCTTTTCTATTATTGGTTCTCTTTCTTTCCCCCCTTCCCCTGCCATCTGTGATGTCATCTTTTATCTCCTCCCTTTTCTCATCTTCTTCTACAACTCGCTTGTTCCTTCCTCCTCTGCTTAGGATGCTCTCTTGCTTTCTCCCTCTTTACCATGATCTCAATGCTCTCCTCTCCCATTCCTTCCTCTCCCCCTCATTAAACCCATTTTTCCAACTTTGAGACCTAAAACATATCTTATTCTATTTTTTTTCCACATCACAACATTGTTGACCTTGATATTTGTCTGAACCAAAGTTCGTATGCATTATTAGATTATAATGGATTATAATTATCAATTTAAGGTTTTACTTGGGGAAATTTTTTTTATTAGATGACAATGATGTCTTTAATGCTTCAATCATTTGATTTTAACTACCAAGTTAATGCAATTTTTTATATTCTAAAACATCTCATCTTGTTTGTGATAATTTTCATGTTTTACAATTAGTCAACAAAAAATAGAAATTGGCTAATACTTTAAGTATACTAAATGATTGAAAAAGGAAAGAAAAATATTATGAACACTTCCCAAGGACATGCGCATAAGGTTTTCTATTTGTATACTTCATGCATTTCTAAGCCAACCCTAGTGCTTGTAGCAAGATGGATTCCTTGGAAGGTCATGATGCACTTGGGATAGGATAGATTCCTCGGAAGATCATGGTGCACTTGGGATAGGATAGATTCTTTGGAAGGTCATGGTGCACTTGGGATAGGATGGATTCATTGGAAGGTCATGGTGCACTTGGGATGGGATAGATTCCTTGGAAGGTCATGATGCACTTGGGATAGGATAGATTCCTTGGAAGGTCATGATGCACTTGGGATAGGATAGATTCCTTGGAAGGTCATGGTGCACTTGGGATAGCATGGATTCATTGGAAGGTCATGGTGCAATTGGGATGGGATATATTCCTTGGAAGGTCATGATGCACTTGGGATAGGATAGATTCCTTGGAAGGCCATGGTGCACTTGGGATAGGATAGATTCCTTGGAAGGCCATGGTGCACTTGGGATAGGATAGATTCCTCGGAAGATCCTACATCAAGTTGAAGCCAACAAGGTATGGATCCTTCAAGATTCTCAATAAGATCCATGACAATGATGAAGTCATCAATGAAAACATGGATATCTCGATCACTTTCAACATGAACGACATCTATGAGTACTTTGCATGAGCCCATTGCATGATCATGAGCTTCTTGGGTTTGGATATAATTTTCTATGAGTTGATAACGACACATGGATCATATAGGAACTAGTGATGTCCTCTATCAGATATTCTATACAGGACATGGGTACATATACAAATTAATAAGGGTGTTTTTCCTAACAGGAAATTTGAATAGAAAATAATCACAAATTTCTTACTTTTTTCCAAATTCCAATGGAAAGTCCTGCCCATGCTCTGTTTTCTTCTCATCCTCGGTGGCGACGTAATCGACCGCCACCACGTCAATCACAGCTTGGTTTGCGTACTAGCGTAACCGACTCTATCCTTTTTCCTCCATCACTACAATTTGCAGCCGTCATCTCATCATTATCCGCATCCTCATCGTAATCCGTTCATCGTTCGATGCAATGTATAAGGCAGCAGCGCATCCGCCTACTGGAGACATTAGAATCGCTCCGACTGGCGTTTCTTGTAGAGAATTTAGTTACTCTGCTTGCCGTGGCTGCCGCTCTCTCAGTTTCTCTACATCTTTAACTCTTCCTCCGAGATTAAGGCTGTCAGGTCGTGGTGGAGCTCGTCGTCTTCGGTCGCTCGGGGTTTTTGCTGCCGTGATTGAGTGTTTTCAGGGGGAGATGGTCACCATGGGTACGGTATTTACTTCCTGAAGGGATTGTCATTTGACTGAGTCTTTTTCATTACCTTTTTAGCTATAATTTTCGTTCAACTATCGATTTGAATTGCTTCAGAAGCTAAAAGTTTTAACTTTATAATGTTTACTTTCTGAAGGGATTGTCATTTTTTTGAGTCTGTTTTCATTACTTTTTAGTTAGGATTTTACGTTAAATTGTCGATTTGAATTGGTTCAAGAGCTAAAATTTTATCTTTATGCTGCAGCTACTGGTAATCCTTTTAAGGAGATTTTGACTAGCCTCCCCAAACCAGGTGGAGGTGAATTCGGGAAATTCTATAGCTTACCAGCACTGAATGATCCGAGAATCGGTCGGTAACTCAGTTTTTGTTACATTTCAGATATTATTGTTGAATTGGAAACAGCTGTTTGAATGTTGGGTAGCACTCTGTGTCTCATTTTCTCCTGTGACATTGATGTGCACCTTTCAATTATACTTAGAAGTGAAAGTGTCGAGTACGTAGTGCTCCAGATCAAAGAGGAGAGAGGGGGAGAGAAAGAATGAGAGAGAGAGAGAGAGGGTTGATCAAGATGGAAAAATATAGAAAGTTCTGAAACTTTAGAGTAAAATAAAATTGAGTCCCTAAATTGAGCACTTTCATTGACGTTTGCTATGCAATGCACAGGTAAGCTTCCTTACTCCATTCGGATTCTGCTCGAGTCGGCGATCCGAAATTGTGATAATTTTCAAGTCACTAGCAAAGACGTTGAGAAAATCCTTGATTGGGAGAACACCTCTCCTAAACAAGTAGAGATTCCTTTCAAGCCTGCTCGCGTTCTTCTTCAGGTAGGAATAGTTTTATTATCTTGTAAATGTTAAATTGATTTAAACATATTTTTTTTGCCTTCAGGATTTTACTGGAGTACCAGCTGTTGTTGATCTTGCTTGTATGAGGGATGCAATGGAAAGTTTGGGGGATGATCCCAAAAAGATCAACCCTCTGGTATGTCAAATCGAAATCTACTTATTTATTTCCATTAACCGATTAGTAAAAATTATTACAGGAGGTTGATATGAAACAATTTCGAGTTCAAATTCAATGGAAAGCAATGTAGATCAAGATAGCTCGAGAACAGTTTTCATGGATGGAGAAGAGATCCAAACTTTTCCTCTTGAATCTTCCCTTCTCTCTCAGTAGTAATGTCATTTTAGTTAACATAGTTAGAATATTTTGCCATTGACTGAGGGCCTTATCATTCAAGGATAAGTGAAGCTGGAAAAACCCAAGGACTTTATGAAAATTTCCTTCTAAACCTACTCTCCCTCTTGTTCTATTCCTTTTGTCTCTCCATAATAGTCAATCAAACACGATCACTGTTAAATATCATTCAAACTTGGAACGATGCCAATAACTTTACCAACTAAAGTGAAATGCCAATAACTTGATGACTGAAGTGAGAAATGTCGTCCACAAGAGAGTTAAAAAAGATGAACTCGATTCAGAAAGAGGTGCACCAGGGGGAAAGAGGGAAAAAGAGATTATGGTTTCGCACATTTACTTGCACGTCCTTATAAACTCCACAGATAAAAAAACACAGTTCTTTAGATACCTGCAGAATTCATTACATCTCCTTGATTCAATATTGAACTTTTTTGCAGGTTCCTGTTGACCTTGTCATTGACCACTCGGTTCAGGTTGATCTGGCAAGATCTGAAAATGCAGTACAAGCAAACATGGAATTGGAGTTCTATAGAAACGAAGAGAGATTTGCTTTCCTAAAATGGGGTTCAACTGCATTCCAAAACATGCTTGTTGTTCCTCCAGGTTCTGGCATTGTACACCAGGTATTATTATCTGAATTTTAACAACTTGAAGACACATTTATCATTAAAGATCAGGTTAATACTACTTATTCAGGTTAATCTGGAATACCTCGGGAGGGTTGTCTTCAATACAGAGGGACTCTTATATCCTGATAGTGTGGTAGGGACTGATTCACATACCACAATGATTGATGGGTTGGGAGTTGCTGGATGGGGAGTTGGTGGAATCGAAGCTGAGGCGGCTATGCTTGGACAGGTATGGTCCTTTGAAGCTAAGTATTTTCTTCTTTTTCTCTGTGATGAAATCTGGATCCGATGCATTTCACTTAAAATAGAACTTAGTAGAGACAGAGAAACAATTGAGACCGAAAAGCAAAAAGCACAATCTATTCCCTGAGGGATAGAAGAAGGGATGAGAATGATTCAGGAGACAAAAGAGATGAAGAGGGAGAAGCAGGACAAGTCCTAAGAGAGGGGTGTTTTCAGATACATATTGTTGCTACAGTCCCCATATGATGTATCCAGAAGAGAATAGCTTGTCTATCCTTATGTTTGTCACTAGACCATGTGCATTGTGTTGATGTACCTTAGAAGCTAAACATTTATATTAATTTTCTCCTCAGATTAATAGTAATCGTCTGCGTGAATTCAGTATCCTACATGTTTGATTCCAAATAGACTCTGCAATACACAAAATGTAATGATGCAAAATATTGCACTCTTCCACTCGGTACTTATGATTATTTAGATTTAACCATTTTCTTAAATTTCTCTTTAGCTAATTTTAGCTCGTCTATGCCAATTGGATTCTGTGGAAAGTGCTTCCCTGAATTTCATAAAAAAAAAGACTCCCGGTTATTTTTCAAGTCTCAATAATTTTTTTAAGCGAAGTGTTGATGACTCGGCAAAAAATAAAGATTTTATGGCCTTATGAACATATTTTTGAAGGAAAACTTCACCATAGACCCTTATAACGTGATGTTTATCTTATCTTTAATTGGACAGCCAATGAGCATGGTGTTACCCGGTGTTGTTGGTTTCAAGCTATCTGGAAAATTGCGCGAAGGCATCACAGCCACAGACTTAGTCCTGACTGTGACTCAGATGCTGAGAAAACATGGTGTTGTTGGCAAGTTTGTTGAATTCTATGGTAATCACTGGATCGATTGATACCCTAAACCTCTTTCCGTCAATTGCCTCTGTAATCACTTTCTTTAATGGATATTAGGAGAGGGTATGAAGGAATTATCTCTGGCTGATCGAGCAACAATAGCAAATATGTCTCCAGAGTATGGAGCGACAATGGGTTTCTTTCCTGTCGATCATGTGACTTTACAGTATCTCAAATTAACTGGAAGAAGCAATGAAACTGTAACTACCCTTTTCTTGGACTATATTTATATACTCATGTTATATTGAAAATGATTTTCTTGGACTTATTATTATTGATTTGATTTTGGCTGTCCTCAAATGGTGTAGTTTTTTTCATAACTACATTTTTTCCCCTAAGTAATCATTTTAATTATTGGTTATCAGTTTTAAAGAACAACTGGAGTACTATATCCTATGCTTATCTGTCAGTTTCCGATGGAGAACACTTGGCTTCACCTCCTCTAGCTGAGGGATTCCAAAAAAAGCTTCCTTTATGATTCAAGAGTTGTTAGGCAAATCCCTAATGGACTCCAAGAAAACCTCGTAAGGCTCATGCTTCATAGGTTTCTGTTTTTAGCCCCATAAATTAAAGTTATGCCGCAGCGGCAGCTCACAAGGTATTTTCCATAGAGCAAGAGTTATAAGAGACGGCACACAGGTGGCAAGCTTCTATCTCTCTAGAATTTTTAAAATTGATTTCAAAACATTTATCAAAACCCTCCTATCCCCTCTCTTTCTCAAATGGGACGAGGTGCAGTTTTAATATGAGCTGTTGGATATGTCTTTGACAGATTTTGCCGCCCAGATTAAAGATTCCTCAACCACAGATGATCCTTACAAATGATAGCTGCTCACTAAGATTGATGAATCATAAAACCAGGGGATGGCTCCCTAGTCCCTATTCCCCTACTGGCTGGATGAATAGTCTCTGGGAGAACGTTAAACAAGGAGTTCACTTGATTCTTTGCCCTTGCCAGAGATCATGAGGCTCTGGTTAAGGATTTTTTGGGAGGGCATGTGGAACTCCCTTTTGGAGGGTTCCTGTTGGAACAGAGGGTGGGGGACTTTCTGGGCATGCAGACATCCCTATTGCGGGATACAAGACAGTTGGGAGCTGGGAAGAGAACCTTTTCTCTGTCCGGGGAGTATAGATGAAGATCAGTGGCGTACTGAGCAAGGAGGATCCAGCATTCATCCACGCGTGCAGACTCCTCTGGAAGCAGAAAGTTCCTCTAAAGGAGTGGATTTTGGCTGGATGTTCCTCAGACGAAGACTGATGACATGTGTTTCTAGAAGGAATGTTCCCAGACGCACTGACAGAGTGTGGTAGGTGCATGGGGGGAGGGAGATTGCTCACACCTTTTCTTTGAGTACCCTTTTCCACTGGAGATATGGACTAGACAGAATATTCTAGGGGTGAACGTCACCTCTGATGAGGCTTTCTGGAACACTCTGAGGGGTGAAATTTTCAGGAGAGAGGCAGAGTGGGGAAGGATGATCACAGTGTTATGGGCAATCTGGCTGCACCACATTGAAAGTTGTATTCAAGGGGAGGGAGGTCTGAGCCAACAGAGTAGAACACGACATGGGGGGTCTTCTTTCAAGTTGATGTAGAGGGCCTTTTTAAAGTGGAAGAGGGGCTAGTATGGTCAACCGTGTTATTAACCTTATACATATTAATAGTATCAGGGAGTTCACTGACTTTGGGAGGTTTTCCTTTTTATATTCCAAAAAAAAACTCGTGAGGGGTGATCATGAGGTCAATCGGGCAGTCAAGGTCAAGTGCCGGAACCCAATAATGCATTTAACTGTGGTTCCAGTTGAAGTAAGGTTATATGGGTTGTTATGCTGGACCCAATAAAGTGGATCACTTAACACTTATCTGATATTTTAAGAGTATCTTTACAATTCATTAATTCTATGTAAAGAAAGTAAAAATTTAATATCCAAAACTTCTGAATTTTTAATAATTTCTTCGTCCATCAGATTTCTATGATAGAAGCTTATCTGCGAGCTAATCAGATGTTCGTTGATTACAGTGAGGTAATGCGAAGAAATAGATGTATATTTATTTATATTTTTGGTTTTGAATTATAAAATTGAAAACTAAGATATAGTTCTTGATACAGCCACAAAATGCGATAATTTACTCGTCGTATTTGGAGTTGAATCTTACGGACGTTGACCCTTGCATTTCTGGGCCAAAAAGGTGTTTGAATTTTTCCTTTGTAAGTTAAAATTCAAATTTTAAGGTTTTAATGATGTATAGAGTTCCTGTTTTTCGGCTACAGGCCACATGATCGTGTTCCTCTGAAAGATATGAAAGCAGATTGGCATGCATGTTTGAATAATAAAGTTGGTTTCAAGGTTAGCTTATTCACTAAATTTTCTTAACTCTAGAATATTCAATTTTTTTTTGCTCAGTTGATTACCAATTACTAAATCCTTCTTGTGCACTTTATGAATCCATAATCTGCCAGGGTAGAGGAGAGCGGGAGAGGGAGGGAGGAGGGGAGAGAGAGGGAGGAGGGGAGAGAGAGGCTGATGGGTGAATATAGATGAATGAATGTTTGGAGAGAGGAGGGAGAGCAAGAGAGGAGAGAAAGAGGGCTCGAGGGAGGGAGGAGGGGAGAGAGAGAGAGAGAGGCTGATGGGTGAATATAGATGAATGGATGTTTGGAGAGAGGAGGGAGAGCAAGAGAGGAGAGAAAGAGGGCTTGAGGGAGGGAGAGGAAGACCTGCTATAATTTAATTCATAATAAGGGTACATAATCAACAAAAAATTCAAAGCTCCTTAAATTTTTACTCTTAACATTTTATATTAACCTGATTCAGGAGGTTCAAGTATTTATTCTCCTTGTCACAGGGTTTTGCAATTGCTCACGAATCACAGAACAAAGTAGTTGAATTCTCATTTCACGGCCAAACTGCAGAGCTCAAGCATGGTAGTATCGTCATTGCAGCTATCACCAGTTGCACAAATACCTCAAACCCTACTGTCATGCTTGGAGCGGGTCTTGTCGCAAAAAAGGCCTGTGAATTAGGTCTTGAGGTTTGTTCCCCCTCTCACTTGCATACACAATCTCTCTCTCTCTCTCTCTCTCTTGCCCTTTCCCTTTTATCTCTCTTCCTCTTTCTGTCTTGATGTATCTGTTCCCATCTCTCTCAATATATCTCTTTCCCTTTCTTGCTCTTCCATCATTTCTTAATACCGATATCGAGGCTGAGAAATTTTAAGAATTGGTTGAGTTATAGTTTGAAGGATTGAACTGTCGACTTGCTATATCTTTGCGAATAATGCATTTACCAATGTGGAGCAGTCCAATCCTGGCTGAAGAAATTTGGAATCAATGCATTCAGTTGTTCCCAATATTTAATCATGCCATCATAATTCATATTTTTGCATTTGATCCATGCTTTTTATTCCAGGTCAAGCCATGGATTAAAAACAAGTCTTGCACCTGGTTCGGGAGTAGTCACCAAATATCTTCTTCAAAGGTAAGCACTATGAGGTTTATTCCTTTTTACACAAGTCCAATACAGATTGCGTCGAAACAGCCTATTTCACTTACAATGACAGAACTCCCACAAATCTAATTATTTGTGGGAGAATTCCCATAAAGTATATGTTGAACTTTATGGGGTGCTGCAAATGAGGGAGAAATCGAGAGACACAGAAGCAAATTCCAGAAGAAATCCTAAAAACTCACAATATCAGAATTCCACCTCGGGTATTATGTGTTCTTGACCAAATCTCCCCGATGTATATATTCTCAGTGGCTTGCAGAAGTACTTGAACCAGCAAGGATTCCACATCGTTGGTTACGGTTGCACCACATGCATTGGCAACTCCGGAGATCTTGATGAATCAGTTGCCGCTGCAATTTCTGAAAACGGTGACTTCTTTTTGGGTTTCTCCTGGTTTTGTAACCAATTTGACCCTTCTTACAATTTGATGATTTTTTCAGATATTGTTGCTGCGGCTGTGCTGTCTGGTAACAGGAACTTTGAGGGGCGAGTGCATCCGTTGACTCGAGCTAACTACCTGGCTTCACCACCTCTAGTTGTTGCCTATGCTCTTGCCGGCACTGTGAGTATTTTACAGTTCTCATTTTTCCCCATTGGATGGAGATCTTCATGCTTTACACCCTTGCTCCATTTTTCTTGGTCCAGTCATCTTTATTTCTCAGCCACTTTTTTTATTCATTACTGAGGGTCTGAATTTTGCAAGAACTTCCAGCCAAAATTCGATACAGTTTTTAATCCTACCTACGTTTTTGCTGGCACTAAGTAATTTTCTTTTTATCTTTCATTTTCTTATTTTTTTGGGATTATGAGTTCTTGTTGCTCAACACCCTTGCTAAATTTTGGGTGTTTTTCTCTTCATCTTTATGCTTTTTTTAATTATTATTTTTCTGCATGCTGGTTGTCCTCTATTCTGACCAAGTTTTTTATTTTAATGTCTCCCAGTTTAAGTCAACTCACGATACACTCTTTTATTTTAATCCCAAAAATTAAAATTTTAATCTAGGTGGACATTGACTTTGAGACAGAGCCCATTGGGAAAGGGAAAGACGGAAAGGACGTCTATTTCAAGGACATTTGGCCGTCAAGTGAGGAAATTTCATCGGTCAGCCTGTTGACTTAGTTTTGACTTTCAACTTTTTTTGGCTGCAGCTGATTTTTTCTTCTTAATTCTTTGACTTTCCATCTATTGCTTTTGCTTTGCAGACTACTGACTTTTACATGCTCCATCCTTTTATGATCAAACTGTTGATTTTCTCCGCAGGTGGTCCAATCCAGTGTTCTTCCCTGAGATGTTCAGAAGCACATACAAGGCTATCACCGGCGGAAATCCGATGTGGAACCAGCTATCAGTAAAAAAGTCAACTTTATACTCGTGGGACCCACAGTCAACCTACATCCACGAGCCACCTTACTTCAGAGGGTTGACCGTCGAACCTCCCGGGCCCTACAGTGTGAAGGATGCCTTTTGTCTTCTCTACCTCGGAGATAGTATCACCACTGACCACATTTCTCCAGCAGGGAGCATCCATAAAGATAGCCCAGCCGCTAAGTATTTAATGGACCGAGGGATTGACCGAAGGGATTTCAATTCTTATGGCAGCCGACGTGGCAATGACGAGGTCATGGCGAGGGGCACCTTTGCTAACATACGCCTGGTCAACAAGCTTATGATGGGAGAGGTTGGCCCCAGGACAGTCCACATTCCCTCTGGGGAGAAGCTCTCTGTCTATGATGCAGCCATGGTATGTTCCTTGAAAACCATTGATGATATGTGCACTTGAATGGAATTGACTCGTCAAATGCACTTCAATGGGGCTGAGGGATGGGCGTTCAAGATCAATCATATGACATATCAATGATCTGTCTCTCCTCGAATTTAACAGTGACCAACAGCAGCAGCTGTGAAAGAAATTTGTGAATGAGATGACTTTGAAGGATTTATTTTCACAAATGGTGCTTTTCTCAAGAAAAAGTTCTTGTGGCTTGTCTGATTTACAGCAAGGAGACATGTTACTACCCAGTTGATTTTTTTCCTGAACTTTTATCAGAACCGTCAGCTGCATTTCTGATTTCTTCCTGTTGAACTTTTATCAGAGATACAAGGAAGAGGGCCATCCCACCATTATTATTGCTGGAGCCGAGTATGGGAGTGGAAGCTCCCGAGATTGGGCCGCAAAAGGCCCAATGCTCCAGGCAAGACTTTTACTGCTCTCTCTCTTTTAACTTTGCCGCTCTCAGTCTCTTTCTGTCGCCCACCGGTTTTCACTCTTCCTACTGACAGGGAGTCAAAGCGGTTATTGCAAAGAGCTTCGAGAGGATCCACCGGAGCAATTTGGTGGGCATGGGAATTATTCCATTGTGCTACAAGTCTGGGGAGGATGCCGAAACCCTAGGGTTGACTGGGCATGAGAGATTCTCCATTGACCTCCCAACCAGCATAGTGGACCTTCGACCCTGGTCAAGATATCACTGTGGTCACCGACGATGGGAAATCCTTCACTTGCACTGCCCGCTTCGACACAGAGGTTAACACTCAAAATCACGCCATCATGCTTTTCTCTCTAGCTTCTCTATCTAAATAAAGTCCAACCTTGGCTTTTAGGTGGAGCTAGCTTACTTCAACCATGGTGGGATTCTTCCATATGTCATCCGGAACCTGATCAAGTCGAAAGAAGTGAGGTTTCAGGGAAGAGGCTACAAAATAAAGAAAGTCAGTGTTCTCCAAAGAAAATGTACGAGTAATTTTGCCACGATCTGTTTGTTACTATTCTTGGTACACTGAGTTTGATTGTGGTAAAAAATATGTAATCGTAATCTGGCTGCATATTTCCTAATTTTCATTTAAATCATTGGATGATAATTCCAAGACCTCTAATCTTTAGAGATATCATGTCATCATCCTTTTCTGATGATGAAGATAATGATGATGTTCATATTGCAATATAGCTTATTCACTTCAAGGTAAATGACCTTTAAATAGGGCAACAAGATTACCGTTGTTATAACGGTAACAGGAACAGTACATAATATACAAATAAAAAGGATATATCTCAACAGTGGTCGTATATCTCCAATTATCCTTTTCTTTAAAGCCCAGGCACCAATTTCTTTTACCTGCGATCGTCTTCTTCAATTGAGAATGTTGTGACTGTGATCATGGTGTAATGTTTTCCCTCCAGTCATTCTTGTTAGATGACAATGATGATGATGATGATCAAAATATCTTCAACTGCTCTAAACTTTCAAGATCATGGTTGACTTTCTCATGCAATCATTCTTTTCCAATGACTTTGATTAGATATCACACTCTATTTTCCATGCGATCATCCTTCTCAACGGATGATTACAAATTGGAGATCTTGTTTTCTTGAAATTATCACTACCTTGACAGATCACCAATCATTCCAAACCCACAGATCACCCAACAGAAGGAACACTCGAATCAAGTTCGTCCGATCGACTCGTTGTCTCTTCTGTGCTGCTATTATTGTCAACATCATCATCATGTCTTCTTTCCAAATCTGACCAAACTGCACAAAACTTGACGATGCTTCTCCTCGAGAACGTTCTTTGCATCCATCATCTTCATCTTTGCCCTCTCCTCTCTCCATGTCTCTGCCACCTGCAGCATCCTCTTCTCCATATCCACCTCCTCATAGATCTCCTTAATCTCGTTCCTCAAAAGCTTCATCTCTGCTTTGGTTTCACGTGCCTCGTCTGCCATATCTTCATAAACTTCTTCCAGGATCATTCTGGCCTCCTTCTCCTTCTCATACTCATGGCGATAGTGTCTCGCAGCTGTTTCCACTGCTGCCACATCGTCACTGAGCTTCAAATTTAAGCTCTCCTGCAACCGTCTCTCCTTTTTCTCTCTATCTACTTCTGATTTTAGGCTGATTTTAAGAATTTCTTCATCTTCCCTTCGTGTTATACTTTTCCTCATGAGATGGCGGAGCTTCTTCCGCCATTCATCGCATTCTGTCCTCAGATCTGCTACTCGATTTTGCGCGCTGCTGAGGTCGTAATAGAGATCCGTTTCATCTGGGGAGCAATTCGGGTGATCCCAGTGTGTCAATTTTTCCATGGCGGAAGCTGTTCGTTCGTGCTAAATACAGAAAGCACTAAGATCAGGAATGAGAGAGAAGAGGATCCGAAAAAATTATCGGTTTAATATTACGTGGATATGGGGGTGATTTCTACGCATATGGGAATTCCTGTGGTTGCAATAAGAACTCAAATAACCATGGGCACCCTGCGAGAAGAGAAAAATAATAGTCATAAATCTTTATCTTATTAGCAGATCTAGTTTCCCGAAAATTATATTTAGATGAGTAAAAGCAAGTTGATGTCTAGTTTTATCTATAAAACTAGTCTGTGGAAGAACTGATCTGCGGAAAAACTAAAATTCTAAATTTGACCAGAGTTCTTAATTCATCCAAATCATAAAAATCGTGTGAAAAGATGAATAACGAGTGAAATTATGATCGCAACGCCTACTACCATTAGAGAAACAATTGTCTCGAACATAAACCCACCGCATTGTTCATTACTCCTAATTTAATATAAGCATTCAGTACTGCAAAAAGTTCGACGACCGAAAAAAGTTCATCCAAAGTTTCGAAGGCTCTTATTACGAAGACAAACTTCACTAGAAGACATTATCGAAAATTTGACAACGGAAAGCTAGTTCGACCGCGATCGAAAACCATAGTTTCCAAAGACAAATTTTACGGTGATTCCGCATCCAAAGAAGACGTAGAACCGCGGATCTTTCAAAACGGGAAGAATCCAAAACGCGAAATCCCGAAAATCGAAGAAAGAGGTTTTACCGATGGAGAGAAACTCTTCGAGGGGATCTGCAGGCGCCAGATCACGGCGGCGAGCTCCTGCGCCGAGGAGGCGGTGCTGTGGTCATCGAGAACCATCGCCTGAACAGAAAATTTGGAGGGTGACGGGAGCGCGGAGCCACTCTTCGGTAGTTCGTACTTTCTAGAGAGAGAGAAAAAGAGGCGGGAAACGAGGCGGGAAAATAGAATTATGACTAGATTTTGGAGATAGCGATCGAGAGAGGTCGGCTATATAATAGGGACACGGCACGTGCCAATGCGGAGGTACGATACAGCCCAATGTTTCACTTTTGTCTGCGTTTTATCCCAATATTAAAATTTTCTGCGTTCTAGCCCAACGTTTCGCAAAGTATATGCGTTCTAGCCCGCGCGCTGATCTGGTGTCGTGGGAGTCCAAATGTCAGCCACGTCGCAAAGTGTCTGCGTCGTGGCAGTAGCTTACGTGGACGAAGGCCACGTAGGTGACACGTCAGCAAAGGGCAAAAATGGAGGAGGAGAAAAACAGAAGGGAGGGGAGATACCATAGGAGGCCTGGGGCGGCAAGAAGCGGAGCGGCACGGAGAGTAGATCGGCGGGTCTGCGGTGCAGCGGAGAGCGGAGTGGAGAGCCGGCGGCGAGAGGGAGCCCGAAGAGGTATATATTTCACCGGCGGCAGAGAGGAGCGCGAGCAGAGGGGAGGGAAAACCATACCCGTACCCTCCTATAGGAGCTTGGACGACGATACTTAGTATTGTCCATACCCGTACCCTGCTATAACGCGTATTTATGGCATAAGACGTGAACAACTATTATATAATCTTCATGATGTTTGTATTTCCATTGAATAGCATTCATTTATAGCACAATTTATCTTCATTCAAAGCTATAAATATCAGGCCATTGGTTTTAAAAAAACAAAAAAAACGTGATATTGAATCTCATTGATGCATTTTAGTTCAAATATTCATATTTTTTTTGACAAATATGTTGCATGATTAACTGATCTTAACCATCATCGCTTTACATAGATAGAACTTAGTTATTTACTAGCACTAAAATTTTCCTTGAAACTTTTCTCTTAAAAATTCTTATTGATTCCTCGTCAAATATTCGTATAAGTAATATTTGAGTAAAGGTTGGCAAGGGATTAAGAGGTTTTGAAGTAAATTCATTGGTATCTAGCCTTCTTCGATGTTCTTGAGGTTTGAGTGATGTTATTTGGACGAAAACTTAGGGGAAAGTGTGAAGAATGATTTGGATCTACTTGATCAAATTTTGGTTGAAACTAGTTACGAGACACTTCTGGTTCGCCGTTATCTAGTGCAAGAGCTTAGCCACTATAGAAATGTCAAATAAAATGCTCCGAGAGATGGCGATTTTTAGACATCATCTTCAAAATACTTAATTCAACAAGGTGAAACTAATTTTATTACCTTTCGGAATCATAGCTGGTGGCGTACGACCCCCGTCGCCACCAAGGCGTGACACCACGGCGCCGGAGAAGCCGACACCCGCGCGCATCCAGCCCCCTCGACGAGCAAAGACGAAGGATGCTGACTTCCGCTACACTGTGTGAGTACCTCGTCTCGCCACGGTTCGTCACACCCCGGGCTCGTGCACGCGTGAACCTATCTGCTTTCTTTTGTTATTATGAACTTTCTTGACCGGCACGTGTCTAAGCGGACCCTTGCTTATTTTCCCTCTACCCTTTAGGCTTCCAGGTGGGTTCTTCCCTCTTCGAGATCCTATTCGTGAAGCCCTTCTTCCTTGTGAACCTCATCACTTCTATGAGCATGTTTAGGCTTTGGGTTGTGGGCCTCAAGTGGGCCCTGACGTGACGAGACCACGAGGTCATCGATTTCACACGGTCTCGTGTAAAAAATTATTCCAACTTACTAATTTGGGGAATTAATCATGAATTGAAGGGTATAATGGTAAATAAGGGTCGAATCCACAGGGAATTAAGGTATTTTCGAGATATCTTTTGGAATTTGGTTAAATTGGACGATGAATTGAGGTGAGAAATTAGGGATTTAGAAAGATAACTTCAAAACGAATCCACAGAATCAAGAATCGTCCAATTTGGAATTGATTTCGCGGAGAAATTGAAAATTGAAGTGGAGAGAAAATTTCGGACGTTAAAAATCGTGCTTTAAGCTAAAATTTGATGAAATTAAACTCTAAATCCTAATCTAAAAAGCAATTAAACATAAATGGAAGATAATCTAGGAAAAACCGCTTCCACTAAACCTGTTTAGTGATCGAATCGTCGTGATTAAACTGATTAATCGCGAAGAACACCAAGAACGTCACGACGAGCTTCAAGCTGCGATTTCTCCTTCGATTCTCCACCAAATCTTGATTTCAACCCCTCCGTGGATGCGGAAATGAAAGAGGAAGAGGATGGAATCAAGAGAAACGAGTGGAATGGTGTCTAGACAGTTCAATTTGATTGAAATCCAACTCGAATACATACAACGACGAAGAACAAGTCATTTTATAGAAATTTTGGGCGTAACTGTCCGATCGTTTCAATCGACGGTTACGATGAAACGGTCCATCGTGGACCGTTTCAATTAAGTCACGATCTTCGGATTGAAGATGGACGGCCTGGATGATCGCGTGGATGACCGTTTTAAAACGCCTTGAATATCACCCCTTGGATCGCGATCGGACGGCCGCGATTCCCCCTGCGCGGTCGAATCTGGACCGTTATAACTCTTTAAATTTGCGCACGTGCTTGATGATCTCCGGTGCACCATGCGTCCACTCGATCGAAGCATCACGTTCCGCGCCGTTGATCCGACGTGTGTGATGCCACCACGTCGCATAAAATCAGGGCCGTTATAACGCCCCTTTAATTGACACGTGCGTTGATCCCGATCGGTGGTCCGCGAGCGCATCTGATCAATGCGTGATATCGACGCGCGCCGTTGATCCAACGCCTCTCATCGCTCCACGTAGCCTGCATTTAAAACACTGTGTGGGACTTTAGTCCCACACGGAAAAAGTTAGTGATAACTGTCGGGTTTATAATACTCGACGAACCTAAGGGGTGAATACCCTTCCGGGCTACGGAAGGCTGAAAACCCCTTTATATATAGTATATAATATAAATAAACTATAGATATATAAAACGCGCCACGTAGGTGCTGCGCAGGTCCGCGTGGCTCTGCCACGTGGCCTTGCGTGCCACGTCGCACCCGCATGGGACCCGCGCGCTTTTTGCACTTTTTTTATTTATTTTAAACGTTTTTAAATAGAAAAAAAAATCGGAAAAATCCAGAAAAAATCCCTAAAAATTGTAAAAATCATAACTTTCAAAATACAACTCCAAATTAATCCAAATTTCTTTCATTTGATATGAAATTTAATTATCTATCATTCTAAAAAATCAAATTATTTAAATAACAAGAGATTTAATTCTTATTTCAAAAATACATTCATTTCTTTAAGATTTTTACTTTAGAAAATTAAATGAATGTTCATAAAAATGATTTCTCTCATTATTTAACTTTAAAAACCATTTATAATCTTAAGTAAATATGGGTTATAAAATCTTTAATCTTTAATTCATCATAATTAACCCTAAATTAACGCATTTTGAGATTATAACATAAAATTGCATAGAATGATAGAAATGCACTCAAAGTATGATAACATGCACATAAATGTAATGTTTTATGCCTTAATTTGCATTAATAATCATGTTTTATCATGTTAAGATTGCATGTTATCAGGCCCTTTTCCCTCTCGGCTCATTTTGGGCTCTATAAGAGGGGAAGGGACCCCCCCCACAAACCCTAGCCGTCATTTGAGAAAAGAAAAGGAGAATCTCCATCTGGAGTGACTGCTCACGGAAGGGTGAGGAAGAGATCCTACCGCCGTCACCGCAACTATCGCCGCCGCCGCATGCGAAGTGCCGCCGCTGCCATCGCCGCCGCTACCACCGCCATCTCTTGCCGCATCCCCCTACATCGCAGCCGCTATACACTCCGTGCAGCCGCCGCTGCCCAGCGCCGCTGCCGCCATCGCCTGTGCCGCCGCCCAGCGCCACCGCCACCATCGCCTGCGCCGCCACCTGGTGCCGCCGCTGCCGCCACCTCCGCCACCACCACCGCTAGTGTCACCCTGCCTCCTGCTCCTGCGATCTGTCGCTGCTGCTCCCCTGATCCGCCGCCGCCGATCCCAAGCCGCTGACGAAGCGTTTTCGTGCGTCGTTAAAACACAAAAATTCTGGTCAAACAAAATTTATAAAACCGAACTCACAAAGATAAGATATAAAATCAAGTAATGTGTAAGTATCGGGTCGATCCACAGAGAGCAGGGTTGACTTTAATTGCACAGTTGACTTGGTCAAACTTAGGTTTAAAAGGGGTTTTAAAGAAATAAAAATAAGATGTAATGATTGGAAATGATATAAATAGACTAAATAAGAAGTTTTAAGAATTGAAATCTTGGATTTGACAGAGAAAAGTCAAAAGTCAAAGTCAAAGCATTGACTTTGACTAGCAGTAGGTGTTCTGTAAAATCAGAGAATCAAAAGGTGTCAGAAGATTACGAAAGATATATATTTGGAAACTAGAGAGAAAATGAAATTTATTGATATATAATTCGTGATTTTTGGATAAGAAATGGATTTACTATGAATTATTGAAAATAAAATATCAGAAAATCCCCGAAATGAACACCTTGGAGGAAATCGTCAAATTGACTGGTCAAATGAAATCCAAATCTTGAAATTTATATGTCAATGGAAATCTAAGAACCAGAGGAATCTAATGAGATTAAAATGATCAAATTCTGATTTGTAAATTAAAAGTAATTGATCCCGAAAGTCAATGTTTGACTTTTGATGAAAGATGGACAGTGCTCGGTCAAACGTTAAATTGAAGGGTCAAATGAACTCGGAATTTGATGAATTTTCTCGGAACTCTGAGGAAAAGAGGAATACACTGAAACCAGAATCAAGTGATTTGGAATTATAATCAGAAAGATATCCTATTTTCAAAATCAGCGATTTTTCGTACTGAAAATTGGGAAAAATGAAGAACACTAAGAACTAATTTGTAAAATTAAACTTCTAAATCTAATAAAAACTCAAATTACCTCTTGATAATCGATTGAATCTCACTACTAACCCGATTTCCGCAAGAATGGGGCTTCAATTCTCGTGGATTGAAGCGAATTTGCTCGGTTTCTTCCTCGTGGACATTAGGAATTCAAGGGGAAAATTCGATGAAATCAAGGGGAAATTCGCGATCAATCCCGCTCCAATTGCTTCGCAATCGAGTCTAAATGCGGGGGGATCACGAAGAACTAGAGATCTTCCTCGAAATTCGCTAAATTTACTTCACGAATCGATCAAAAGTTAAGGAAATAAGAAGGGAAATACCTGCTTTTAAAGGGAAATTTCGCCCGAAGATCGTGGCCGATTGATGCGGTCGTGGGGGCGGATTGAAGGCGTCGTGGGAGCGATTCCCTTGGCATTGATCGTGGCTCCTGGATTGGCGCTGAATGAGCCACGATTTCACTTAAAAAAAACCACAATCGCACCACGATTGGGCCACGATCGTGCCGCGATCGGGCCACGATCGTGCCGCGATCGGGCCACGATCGCGCCGCGATCAGGCCACCATCGTGAGTTGATCGTGATCTCGATCCTCCAATGAACGCCGTCTGATGATCATGGAGGTGATTCCGCGATGAAGGAGCCATGATTGCGGCTCGATTGCACCGCGATCGCAGTTCGATCGCGCCATGATCGTGGATTTCTTCCACGAGTCTTCCCAACCGTCCGATGGAGATTGCGACCTGATGAAGATCCGACGCCCCAGAGAGCTCCACGCCGCTTCAATGGAGACCGTGTGATGGCGATCCACCGCCCGATGAAGCGCCCACCGTTCGATGTCGATCATCGCCGCAAATGAGTCCACGTGTCGCGTTAATTAAGTTCCGAGATCGCGCTAAGGTCCACGATTAACCCGAGGCTTCCGATCTTCAATTGGCGCCTCTTGATGCTTCCACGCGTCCACCAATGATACGCTAATCCTATGATGAATCGCGTCCATCTGATGACGCCACGTGGTGCAAGGTGAGCCCCTTGATCTTTTCACTTAAGTGCATTTTAAACGCACATGACTTAAGTGATGATCGCGTGGACTCGGGTCCACGCGATCGACGTCTTCGCGGTGAGATCCGACGCCCATGCGATCGCCACGTCACCTGCATAGTAGAAACGTGTGGGAACATAGTACCACACGGGATGAAGTTCCCAAGGTGGTGGTGGATTCACCTAAGAGGGGGGGGGGGTGAATTAGGTTTATGAGTTATTTTTAGAATTATCAAACTCTAATTAATAGTTTACTACGATTCGTGGATTAATCACTCACTCTTTTCTTTCTCAGTGCTCTGGATATTATTATACTGGTTGGGGGACCTAATGTCCCTTAATCCCAGTCCCGAGTACTATGAACTCGGAGCCTCCTCCTCACCAAATGAAACCTAATCCTCTCACCACTCAAGGGTGAAGGACAATGTTTAAATACAAGGTTTTAGCTTTGCCCCCTACGGCAAACCTAACACTCACCTTTACCTGTACCTATGGCACTACCCACTAGGCCTCGACCTCCTCGGCTCCTGGACGTCCTGACTCCCTCACGCTGACCTCCACGCGATCGCTCGTCCCTTCCCACCTTGTCGTACCTCTTCTGCTAATGCCACAGACCACCAATAAACTGAGACCTTGTCTTCCGGCTTCACCCGGTCTTCCCGCTCCCCAAGTGTAGACTCCTTCTCGTCTCTACGAATGAGACTCTCTGGTTCTCTGCGTGTGTGTGAATGCAAAATGATGTTTCTGACTGCTGCTTCCTAGAAGGTGAGTCTACTGACTAGGGATGACTCTTCTGTCAAATGTTGACTTAATGCTAAGATTGACTCTGTCTGACGACAGTTGACTTTCTTGACTTCTGTTGACTCAGGGTCAACTTTTGACCTAGAGTTGACTTTTTGACTTCTGTTGACTTAGGGTTGACTGTTGACCTAGAGTTGACTTTCTGACTTCTGTTGACTCAGGGTCGACTTTTGACCTAGAGTTGACTTTCTGACTTCTGTTGACTCAAGGTTGACTGTTGACCTAGAGTTGACTTTATGACTTCTGTTGACTCAAGGTTGACTGTTGACCTAGAGTTGACTTTCTGACTATCGTTGACTCAGGGTTGACTTTTGACCTATAAGATTTGACTTGACCTAACTAGGGTTAATTTGACCTGATTAGGGTTGACTTGACCTGATTAGGGTTGACTTGACCTGAATAGGGTTGACTTGACCTAAGGTTGAGTTCTGAGGTAATAGATTTGACTTCTGACTTATACTAAATCTGAGTTGACTTTTGTCCTAACAGAGTTGACTCTACCTAATCTCACTGGATAGACTGAACTTAACACTCACTGATTTAACCTGGGCTCAGTGAAGAATATTAATATAATGGAGCAGGTATACGGAGCTTAGTAAACGATTAAAATGAACTAAGCTAGGTGTGAAAGATAAGCTTTAATTAAAACAAAAGAAAACTGTATATGCGATGAAATGAGATACTCTAATAAGATAGAATACGTACCACTGCTCCTTTTCTGTCAGATTTTAAGCAGAACAAATATTTAAGCAATTAGGAAATGCAAATTATTTATATAGGATAAGAAGATGACAATCTGTACCTTGCTTTACCTTCGTTGATATCACGTTGTCAGATACGTCAGTTATCAAGTTAAGTAATAACAGGATTCCAGGGAAGATTAATGAAAAATTGCAGTAAACGGAAAATGATACTCAATTTAATATACCTTTGCTGAATGACTGATGCTGCAATAATAACTTAATAATGATACTTCACTGTTACTGAAAAGACTTGAACTTGACGAATATAATTTACCAGAAATTGATCAAAAGGACCGATTTTCAATCGTAATACAATTTATAATAACCAACTAAGAAATAGTCACTGACAGCAGAGACCTGGGTGAGACACAATCTGTATTGTATTTGAGAAACAATTCGCTTAAGGCAGAAATTAAAAACAAACCACAGTATGAATATCTTATGATAAGAAGCTATACTTAAAATTAATTTATTCAAGAGATTCGAGCTGAGAATAAGATATGCAACTGCTTGACAGTGTGTTGAAATCGATTCCCTTAAAACACGTAATGTTAGAAGACCCCAAAAAAAAAAAACTTACCAACGAACTAGGTAATTGATTCAGAGGATAAAAGGATCGATATAAGAATTTTAAACACAGTATGTATAACTGAACGATTAAAAATTATTCGGATTGACAGACTGAGACCTAAAACAACGCGAGACGAAAAACTGCGAGCTTGGATTTTACCTCACGAAGATTTGAAGGAGACAAAAATAAACAATACCGTTAGAAATGGTTTCTCTTCATGGTAGTCACTATGAAAGAGGGCCAGAATCAAATGCCAGATGAAACTTGCTCTTCGCACGTTCTTCCGTCTTCACAAAGATCGCAGGAAGGAAGGAGAAAATCGCAAATCGCCCAACAGAACTTCGTTTTTCTTCTCTATTCTCGATCACCTTTTTTCAAAACCCTAACTTCCTTATATACTGTCGGGTTAGGGAGAGAGAGGAAAGGAAATAAAAAAAATGAAAACACCCTCAATATAGTTAGTATATATCGACATAAATATTTAACTCTTAAGTTAGTAACAACAAACTTAAACTATATGAATAAATGAGATAATGCCTTGCCCCATATCAATTTTGCCTGAAATCAGACACAGATATTAGCTTACTAAATGTATAATTAGAAATACGAAAGAGTTAAGTTAAATACGAAATTCAAGATTAGTGTTGATGTCAAAACTATCTCTCTCACACGGGAGAAAAAGACGGGAATGGTAAGTTTAAAACATGGGGTGCGGTAACGCATTTGCGTTACCGCCCCAAATACCTAACCAGGGCCCACTAACCCGTGGGCCCTCCATCTGTCGACCCCCTGCCACGTGGCACCCCACTAACCCGTGGACCCGTGGACACGCGTGGCCTCCTGCCACGTGTCCGCGCCCTGTGCGCCTCCTGCACCTCGCGTGGGCAACCCGCGGCCCTGCCACGTGGCCATAGAGCCGCGTCGCATCCGCGCGGTGGTCCCGTGCGCCAGGTCAGCTCGCCACATGGACCCGCTCGCCACGTCATCACCTGCAGGTTAGTAAACCCTTTTTCGCGATTTTAATAAAGAAAATACTTTAAAAAAAATGCATTTAAAAATAAAATAAAAATCAGAAAAAGGCATAAACTTCAAAAATTCATAACTTTAAATGTAGAACTCCTTTTTAATCCAAATTTTCTCCATTGGATCACAAATTCTTTCCTTTTTAATATTATGCCATAAAAGAATATAATTAAAATAAGAACATAGGATGAATTAAGTATAACTTAAAATGCTTCATTGAGATCTCTCTCTATTTAAATCATCCAATACATTCCTTCTTAGAATTAACCTTTAAAAATCATTTACTAAAGTCAAGATATATCAGGGAAAGTATATACTTCATATCAATTTAATCTTTCAAGAAGATTCATCATCAATCAAGCATATAATTATCCCTAATTTATGCATAAATATGAACTTTAATGAAATGACATACCAATGGAAAAAATTCCTAAAAAGTATGATAACATGCATCATATTCTCATAAAATAAGCATGAATATGAGTTAATTAGGATAAGAATTTAAGTCACAAATGCATGTTATCAGCCGCCGCTGCCCAGTCGCCGTTGCCCAGTTGCCGCTGCCGTTCAGCAAGTTGTCGCCGCATCCACCCGACCCCATCCTCGACCACCTCTCCAGACGCCCTCACCTCCTTCCCCACCGGATTTCCCATCCCCGCCCTATCGGATTCGCTTATCACCCTTGTGAATTCAATCACGCTCAGCCACCTTCGCCTACTATTCTCTCGCCCCCTCCATCACGGAATTTCCCCGACTCCGCGATTGCGTCCTCCACCTTCACCTCGACGCCCAACCATCGCCCTCTTCCCGAAAACTTGCAGATTCCGCTCAAACTCCTCTCCATTTTCCACCACCTCGTCCTGACGAACCCATTCAGGCGCCCTGCCTGATCCGCCCCGACGCCTGACCAGGTTCGTCCCATAACCCTGGTAATCACAATCCCTTTCCCCCCTAGCACTGCCGTTTCCATGCCTACGCCCATCCGACATTCCTCTCTCCTCGGTCGAATTAAATTTGGTGATCGGCCAATTCAACTTACGTTTCCCCTACGGAATTCCGATTGCCGCCCTCCCGATCCCAACTAGTGGCTTCGGTCTCCATCTCTCGTCGATCCCTCCCGCACTCACTTCATCAACGTCCAAGCTGAACTCGACCACACCTCACCGAATGCAGGTGCCTAGTCACGCCCCTCCCCCCATAAGCTTGCCGCCCCGATCCAGGGTCACCCGCGACCGGAATGCAGGTCAACACCCCCGTGATCTGACCTTTGACCGCCTAGAGTTTTGACTCTAGTCACTCCATTGAGCGAGCCCGCGCACCCTGCACTCAGTGTGTGCCCCGCGCTCCTGTACGCTCACTACGCGCATTCCGTGCGCGCCGTCTTCCCGGTGCACCTGCTGCTCGCCCGTCCCGGCCGCGATCTCATTGCGTCCCACTAGGGCCCGGCCAGCCACCCCTCTGCGCCTCCGCTCGCGATCCCGCTGTGCTCGGTTCACGACGCCCGCTATACCTCACCGGCGTCGTGCTCCGCGTCTCGCCGAGGGTGCTGGCCTACGGTCGCTCCCTGCGTCCAAGCCCACGACCACTTCTATCCTCCTGCACCGAGGCTTCCCCGCGCCCACGACGTGGCTGACTCGGCCACCCTCTGCCGACCATCCGTGCCGCGTACGAACGACCTCCCTCAACACGATCGACCGGGTTTGCGCCCCACAGGTTAGGCACACGTCCCCTTCTCCTTACTTTAAAGTATTTTATTTCTTCCATTATTTCCCGCATCTGCTTCCACCGCCTTTGGGACATAGTATAGGTCGAGTGATTAGATGACTCGAGTGGATTGAGACCGTGGTCCCATTTGTCAGGTTGACCGTCGAGCTCCCCCTCGTCGATCTAAGGCTCCCCGCCTGCATGGGCGTGGACTGGGAGGCCTCCCTGATTGACACTACTCGGTGCACTCTAGGAGTTCCGGAGACGACATGTGGGAAGACAGCTGCTCGTTGGCATTAGTAGGTCATTACATCATAGTAGTTCACCCTAGGGTCTCCCTTCCCCTAGACTCACCTTTAGTATTTTGTGCACGATGGGGTTTACCCCTTGGTCCTGCATCAATAGCATTCTCATATGAAGGTGTATACTTGTTTTGAGTTTCATTTCTGGCGTTCTTTTGACAGACTGAAAAAATCTAGAATTGTTGGCCGTCACCATTAGGATTCCAATTGAATTTTAACCTTCCATATTACTATTTTTAGGCCAACATTGAAAGATAAAAATTATCCATGCTCTCATGATCCATCTTATCATTTATCCTAGTGACATACGATACCCTTAGAAGTATCATCTCATCAAGTTAATGATGAGTTTGAGGCCGTAAATTGACAACATGATAATTAGACATGAGAATACATGATTCTATATGTATATTAAGGCATAAAAGATTCCATTCCTATGCATGTTATCATATTTTTGAGTATTTATCTATCATTCTATGAAAAAATCATTATAATCTCAAAATACATTAATTTAGGGTTAATTATGATGAATTAAAGATAAATAATTTTATAACCCATCTTTACTTGAGATTATAATTTATTTTTAAGGTTAAATAATAAGAGAAATCATTTTATATACACTCATATATTTTTCTAAGTTTTCAAATCTAAAAGAAATGAGTATATTTTTGAAATAGAAATTAAATCTCTTGTTATTTATTAATTTTTTAGAATGATAGATAATTTAATTTCTGATCAAATGAAACAAATTTGAATTAATTTGGAGTTACATTTTGAAAGTTATGAATTTTCTAATTTTTAGGGATTTTTTTCGATTTTTTTCTGAATTTTTCTGAATTTTTCAGGAATTTTCTAAATTAAAAATCAAAATTTCTTATTAAAAATCGATTTTTTGGATTTTTATAAGTGCACAGGTGACGTGGCACAATCTCGACTGTCCGATCACGTCGCGATCAATGATCAAGGTGGGAGGTGACGTGGCGCAATATGTAACGTCCGATTGCGCGAAGAATCGTGACCGTTGATCGTCACTTAAGGGGGGATACGTGGCGCATTCTGATTCGTCGGTGAATCATTTTTAAAATGATTTAATCTCAGCCACTGATCAAAGGAGTTGTAACGGCTGAGATTAAAACTGACGGAAACGAATCCGAGCGTCCGATCAAGATCCAAGGGTGGACGTTTGATGCGTTATTTCTAACGCACGTGACGTGACATCATCTTGACGGTCCATCTGCGATCCAAAGGCCACGACTTAATCATAACAATTCACATCCAAGCATTTCATCAGAGCCGTTGATCAAAGATTAAATGCCGATCGGACGGTTATGCCGAATTTGTCCTATAAATTGAGATGTTCTTGATCACTGTAAAGCATTCTAGGGCAATTCGAGTAAATCAAACTGTTTAGACACTAAATCCCTGGAATCTCTTGCTTCCAATCGCTTCTAGACTCATTTCTGCGTCCATGGAGTGCTTGAGAGTGAGAATTTGTTGAGAGACGAGGAAGAAATCAACGCTTGAACATCAACGATCGCGTTTTCCGAATTTTGATGAAAAGCTTTGATCCGGTGACTAAATTGGATCAATTCGAGGGCAATCTTGGGTTAGGGATCGTGTTTCATCCTAATCTATCTTCCTATAGCTTTAGATTTCATTTTCGAATCGTAATTTGTGTCAATTTTAATTCAATTTCAGTTTTTCGCGATTTTATTTTTCAGAAATTTCACTCGTGTTCATTCGATGATTTCTTCGCGAAATCAGATCCAAATTCAGTGATTTTTGATTCTGTGGATTTATCTTCGAGTCCTCTTTCCAAAAATATCAAATTGTCTAATTTCTATCCATATTTCATCGTCTGATTTGATCAAATTTGAAAAGATCTCTCAAAATTATCTTAATTCCATGTGGATTCGACCCTTATTCACCACTATACCCCTCAATTCGTGTTTATTTCCTAAAATTGGTGAGTTTGGTATTTAACCGTGTGTTTTCAATGACCTCGCTAACGAGACAAAATCGCGAGGTCGTCGATTTCACACGGTCTTGAGTCAAAACAAAGTCCAAACTTACCAATTTGATGAAATTAATTCGAATTGAAGGGTATAATGGTAAATAAGGGTCGAATCCATAGGGAAATAAGGAAATTTATGATGGTCTCTTCAAATTTTGATCAAATCGGATGATGAAGTGATGATAGAAATTGGGGAATGTTGAAGCCTATTGGGCCTGAAGGCCCACTCTCCCTCTCTCCTCTCTCCTCTCTCCATTTCTTCTCTCTATATAACATGCATGTATGTGTCTAATCAAAACAATCCCCTATTTTCGTTTTCTCCTCTCTCTCCCGTGCCTCTCTCACATGGTATCAGAGCAAGGTTAGTAGAAATATTCTTCTAGGGTTTGCCCTGAGACGCTGCCGCCCTCAAGCGCCGCCGCCTCTTTTTGCGACGCCGCCGCCATCCTGTCGTCGCCCTGCCTGGTCGTCACCCTGCCTGGCCACCGCGCACGTCCTACCACGTCTCGCCTTGCCGTTGCGTCTCGCCTTGCCGTCGCGCCTGACGTCGCACCGTCGTGTCCTGCAGCCGCGTCCTGCCGTCGCGCCTGCTGTTGCGCCGTCGCTGCCCTGCCGATCGCCCTGCCTGGCCACCGCGCGCGCCCTATCGCGCTCTGCCTTCGCGCCGCACCTAGCCATGTCGTCGCGCCTGACGTCGCGCTGCAGCGCCTGCCGCCCGCGCCCGGTGTTGTCTCGCCACGCTCGCTGTCGCCCTATCGGCAGCCCTCGCTGTCGCCTGCCGCCGCCGCTGCCACGCCAGCGCCATCGCCACGCTCGGCGAGTCGCCACGCTCGGTCACGGCCACGCCATCGTCCCCTGCCAGTAGGTATCGTCGTGCTGTTGCCTTGCCCAGCCGGCGCCCTGCTGCCATCGTCTGGCTGCTATCACCCTGCTGCCATCGCCCGACTGTCGTCGTCTCGCCCGGTCCCCGCCCTGCCATCGCCCGGCTGCCCTGCTGTCGCCGCGCCCCGCTGCCTTGCCGCTGCGGCTCTCCCCTGCTACGGTTGACTTGCCTTGCCGCGTCGACTCATATTCCGTGGCCGGCGGTTCATCTTCACAGCTGCTGATCTCTACATGGCCGAGCCTATCCCCGTGTTGTCATCTTCTGAGGTCACTCAGCCCTCTCAGCCGATGGGGTTGTCCCGGCAATCCGGGAAGCACTCTATTGTGAGTGCCCTGACTAAGCCGGCATACGTGTTCGACGGGTCCAATTATGGGCCCTGGAGGGGCGCTTTCGTGGAGTTCCTCAACGCCCACGGCCTTCGGCATCATCTGACTGATCCCTCGCCGAAGGAATCGGACCCGGAGTACTTGGAGTGGAGCCGACTCGAGTCCGCGGTATGTTCCTGGCTTATCTCCAGTGCAGCGACACAGATCATGGAGCCGCTTAGCATGACTCGTCCTGCCCGTGCCCTGTGGCTCAAGTTGGAGACGATGTACGCCAACAAGAGCAACGTAAGCCGGACCGTTCGCCTATATGAGGAGCTATTTGCATGTCGCCAGGGCACCAGGACTCTCCAGAGCTACTATGGATCAGTCGATGCCATTTTCACTAACCTCGAGCTCTATCAGCCACTGGTCTTGGATCTTGATATACTTAGACGGTACCGCGATGAGCTCCGAGCGGGAGCGTTTCTTAGCGGATTACGTCCTGAGTTGGCCGACATGATCCGAGGACAGGTGCTTGGGGGCTCCCGGGTATTACCCACTGAGGAGATCTTTGCAGCCGCACTTCGTGTGCAGGACAGCCTGCCCACCTCCCAGATCTCGCAGCCCGTCGAGACTTCGGCACTGATTGCATCAGGCGGGGCTCCCCGGGCGTCTGGGAAGAGCACATCGTCTGGGAAGACCCGGACCTCCTATCCACCCTGCAAGTACTGCGGGAAGTCGACTCACCCGTCAGAGAAATGCTGGAAGGAGTTCGGGAAGCTCGCTTGGGCCCCCGGCTGCCTCCGGGCGGGGGCATCCTCGACTACGTCCCCCGACGGAGGGATCATCCTCGACCACTGCTCCTCTGGCTGCAGGAACAGTCGCCTTGCACTATCTCCCTCGGAGCTGGCCTACATTCGGGCATCACGGGCCTCCTCACTTTGTCCCACTACGGCACCATCAGCCCGGTCTTGTGGCCACCGACGAGCAGCTTGGTATCATATCTTTGGAGGACGGGGATCTTCTCCAGGTACACCATCTATCTCAACCCCTCATATGACTTCTTGGGTTATTGACTCGGGGGCATCATCCCATATGACTCGGTTTTCCCTCTGTCCTCACTTCTTATCAGCCTGAAACCTCCATTCCTGATGTCCGCATTGCTGACGGTCGTTCATGTCCTGTTCTTGGCTGCAGTCGGTCTCGTGCCACCTCTTCCCTTCCTCTACAGCATGTCCCGTATATTCTCGGATTCCCGCCATTGTCTGCTGTCCATCGGTGCGATCACCAAAGCCCTTCACCGTGGTGTGTTTTTCTTTCCTCATCACTGCGTCTTCCAGGATCTCGACACGGGCCGGAAGATTGGACTGGGCCGTGAGAACGGACGAGGCATCTACGAGCTAGTGGCTGACTCTCCATCTACGGGCCTTCAAACCCTTTTTGCACTCTCTGCTTCTTCTAGTTCACTTCATGACTCTCTTTTGTGGCAGTGTCGCTTGGGACACCCTAGTTTTGTCAAACTTAAAGAAACTCTTCCTTGGTTACACTTATCTGAGTTTCATTGTGAGTCTTGTGAACTAGAGAAACACCATAGATCGTCGTACCCATCACTCACTGGTCCACCTACCCATCGCCCGTTTGACTTGGTTCACTGCGACGTTTGGGGTCCAGCCCCTCATACCTCTCATACAGGAGGCAAGTACTACATGGTGTTCGTCGATGACTACACCCGGGCGAGTTGGACATATATTCTGAAGAGTCGAAAGGAGGTACTTTCTCGCGTTCAGCATTTCCTCCTTGAGATTATTACCCAGTACGAGACGATGGTCAAAATCCTCCGCACAGACAATGCACTTGAGTTCACTGAGAAGGCGATTGAGGAACTCTGTCTGGCTCATGGCATAGTTCATCAGACTACCTGTCCATATACCTCGCAGCAGAATGGGGTGGCCGAGCGGAAGCATCGACACCTCCTGGATATGGTACGCACACTGCTACTGGCTATGAGGGTACCTTAGTATCTCTGGTGTGAGGCTGTTCTGACTGCAACATACTTGGTGAATCGCCTTCCATCTGCCGCACTTGGAGGAGCTATTCCCCTTCAGCGATTGACTCCTGCTGCTGACCTCTTTTCTCTACCACCTCGAGTGTTCGGCTGCACTGCCTTTGTCCAGGATCACACCCCTGGCCTCTCCAAGCTGGCTCCTCGTGCACAAAAGGGTGTGTTTGTCGGCTACTCTCGGACTCAGAAGGGCTACCGTGTGTACTTTCCAGATCGGCGACAGTACGTTACTTCGGCAGATGTGACCTTCCATGAGGACGTTCCCTACTTTACCTCTACTCCGTCTGGCGACGACCTCTCCTCCCCATCCCTCCTTCCTTCGGTATCGGCTACCACTGTCATTGACCTCCCTATGACTGTCTCGATTCCCTTGCTTGAGGCGTCACCACCCTCGGCATCCCTCCAATCCGATCCATCCTCTGAGCCGGAACCTCCTCCCTCGCCGCCATCTCCTGGTCCGGCCACATTGTCACCTCCCCCTTCACCACCGCCTCCCGTTTCCGACCTTGATCTTCCCATCGCTCTTCGCAAGGGCACTCGCCAGTGTACGCAATATCCTATCGCCCATCATGTCTCTCCTGCCCGCCTTTCTCCTTCCTATCAGTCCCTTGCTCTTGCCGTTCTAACCGAGTCAATTCCCAAGTCGTATATTGAGGCGTTGCAGGTACCGGCGTGGAAAGCGGCGATGGATGTGGAGTATGCGGCCTTCATCCAGCGGGAGACCTGGACGCTGGTTCCTCGGCCCATCGATGCCAATGTTGTCTCCTGCAAGTGGGTGTACTCCCTCAAGTATAATCCTGATGGCTCCATCGCTCGCTACAAGGCGCGCCTTGTGGCTCGTGGCTTTTCTCAAGCCTATGGTCTTGACTATCATGAGACATTCTCGCCTGTGGCGCGCCTCAGCTCCTTCCGGGTTCTCTTCTCCATTGCCCTGGATCAGTCCTGACCGCTTCATCAGCTGGACGTGTCCAATGCCTTTCTTTACGGAGACCTCGATGAGCAGGTATTCATGGAGCAACCGCCTGGGTATGTTGCTCAGGGGGAGTCGTCTGAGGTGTGTCTCCTCAAGAAGGCGATCTATGGGCTGAAGCAAAGCCCGCGTGCGTGGTTTCACAAGTTCTCGCAGCTCCTCTTTGCGTATGGCTTTGTCTCTACTGTATCTGATCCGACTGCCATGCGGAAACGCACCCCGCATGGATGTGTTATCCTGGCTGTGTATGTGGATAACATCATCATCACTGGTAGTGACGACGCCGAGGTAGCTGCGACCAAGGCTTATCTGACTCAGCACTTCGTCACACGCGATCTGTCTCCCCCCAGGTACTTTCTTGGACTTGAGATTGCTTACCGTCAGGGGCAGATGTCCATTTGTCAGCGGAAGTACGTACTGGATCTACTGGAGGAGACAGGGATGCTGGGGTGCAAGCCGGCCTCCTCACCTATGGAGCAGAATGTGAACTGGTGGGACAATGCTACCGCACTTATTGAGGATGCAGGCATCTATCGCCGACTTGTGGGGAAATTGATCTACCTCACCGTGACTCGTCCGGACATCTCCTATGCGGTTAGTATCTTGAGTCAGTTTATGCAGGCTCCTCGCACTATCCATCTGGAGGGTGTCTATCGGCTTCTGGCGTACCTTAAGAGAGCTCCGGGGAAGGGCCTCTTGTATCGGCGACAGGGTCATCTACACATTGAGGCCTACTCGATTACGGGTTCGCCAGGTGACAAGGAGGATCGAAAGTCACATGGTGGCTATGCCACCTATGTTGGAGGTAACCTGGTCACATGGCGCTCTCAGAAGCAGACTATCGTGTCCCGTTCTAGTGCCGAAGCCGAGTATCGCGCCATGGCAGATACCACGGCTGAGATGCTATGGCTACGCTCTTTTCTCACTGAGCTCGGCTTCCCACCAGAAGGTCCTATGCAGATGTACTGCGATAACATAGCTGCTACCTTCATCGCCAGTAATGCGACGTTTCATATGAGGACGAAGCATATTGAGATCGACTGCCACTTCATACGACAGTACGTTGTTAACCGTACTATCTATACCCCACACGTTGCTTCCGCACATCAGTTGGTAGACATCTTTACTAAGGCCCTACCAGGCCCTACATATGAGACCATCGGATCCAAGCTGGGCATGTTTGACCTTCACGCTCCAGCTTGAGGGGGAGTGTTAAAGCCTCTCCTATTGGGCTGAAGCCCATTCTCTCTCTCCTATCTCCTCTCTCCTCTCTCCTCTATATATTTCTCCTATTCGTGCATGTATGGGTCACATCAAACCCTAGCCGTCATATTATCGTTTTTTTGTCTTCTCCCTCTCTCTTACCTCTCGATCGTCTTCTTCCTCTCCTGTCCTTCCTTTTAACAACATGCATGTATGTGTCTAATCAAAACAATCCCCTATTTTCATTTTCTCCTCTCTCTCCTGTGCCTCTCTCACAGGGAAAATGGTAAATTATGAAAGAGAACTTCAAATCGAATCCACGGAATCAAAAATCATTGAAAATGATCTTGATTTCGTGGAGAAATTGAAGATCGAAGTAGGGAGAAATTTTTGGATTTGTAAATCACGATTTTAACTAAAATTAAACTTCAATTCCTAATCTAAATTGAAATCAAACATAAATGGACGAAAGATTAGCAAAAACCGCTTCCACTAACCACAAATAGCGATAGGATTAACGCAATTAACCCGATTAATCATCGAAAATACCGAAGAACGCGATCGTGAGTTCAAGCGTCGATTTCTACTGATCTACACGGCCAAATTTCAATCTCAAATGCTCCGGAGGTGCGGAAATGAGTCTAGAACAAAATGGGATCGAGAGATTCAAGAGGGGAGATGTCTAAACAGATCAATTTTCTTGATTTCCAACTCGAATGCTTTACAAATCGGAAGAACATGTCTTTTTATAGGGCATTTGGGCGTAACCGTCCGATCGAAACGATCGACGGTTACGATGGAACGGTCTACCATGGACCGTTTCAAAAATATCGTGGCCGTTGGATCTCGATGGACGGTCCGGATGAAGCGTTTGAGATGCGTTTATAAAATGCCTTGAATTGCGCCCCTTGGATCGCGATCGGACGGTCGCGATGCGTTCCTCGGACGTTTAATCAGAGCCGTTATAACTCCTTGAATTAAAGCACGTGCCCTGATGTGATCCGGTGGACCTTGAGTCCACGCGATCCACGCGCGGATTTCCAATGCGCCGTCGATCCGACGCTTCTCCCTTCGCCACGTGTCCTGCACTTAAAAACTGTGTGGGACTTAGTCCCACACGGAAAAATTAAGGAAAATGGATGCGTATATAATATGCAACGGATAAGAGGGTTAATAATCCTCTTCCGATAATCGGAAGACAATATGTAATATAACCCCCATATATATATATAAATATAAATAGTGTCACATCACCGCGTAGGCACCGCGTGGCGCTGCCACGTGGCCCTGAGTGCCACGTCGCATCCACGTGGGACCCGTGCGAAAATACTCCCTTTTTTGCTTTATTTTAAATCGTTCTTGACATTTAAAAATCATAAAATTAATCAGAAAAATCCGGAAAAAATCCCTAAAAAAATAGAAAATTCATAACTTTTAATATATAACTCCAAATTAATCCAAATTTCTTTCATTTGATCCGAAATTTAATTATCTATCATTCTAAAAGATAAAAATCGATAAATAATGAGAGTTTTAAATTTTATTTCAAAAACACATTTATTTTTTAAGGATTTTTAACTTAAGAAAATACAAATAAATGTTTATAAAACGTTTTCTCTCATTATTTTCACTCTAAAAAGCATCCATAATCTCCAGTAAAGATGGATTATTAATTTATTCATCTTTAAATCATATTAAACCCTTATTTAAAGTATTTTTGAGATTATAATGATTTATTATGGAATGATAGAAAAATACATATAAATATGATAACATGCATGGAAATGAAATTATTTATACCTTAATATGCATAAAAAATCATGTTTTATAATGTTTATTTAGCATGTTATCACTCGCGGTCTCGATTCGTCATGTATGCAAAATTTTCCAATGACTTACAATCATCAAATTAATGACTTGTTGGGCATCAGAGTTGTTGAGTCACTATCTTTCAAACGGATAGAGATTAGGGTTTCCCCTCTATTCTTATTTTTATTCATCATCTTTTCCGTCTATTCCATTACTCTGCCAGTCCATTGAAATATTTGAATATTCTATCAAATAATTAGTTGAAATTTATTGGGAATATATATAAATGCTTTCATAAATGTAAATTGGGAATACTTTTTATGACAGATTTATAGAATGCCTTTGATGAGTAAGATCAGGAAATTTAATGACATGGCCTGATCTTGTCTCACTAGATGGATCCTCGAGAGAGGAATATGGACTTATCCTCAACGATAAGTCCCTATTCGCACCTGTTTCTTATACATCCTCTCATTCTCGGGGGTCGGGCTCGAAACAGACTGGCGGGACACGACGCATGCCAATGCAGGGGAGATATTATATAACACGTATTTATGGCATAAGACGTAAACACGTGTTATATAATCTTCATGATGTTTGCATTTCCAATGCATAGCATTCATTTCTAGCACAATTTATCTTCATTCAAAGCTATAAATATCAGGCCATTGGTTTTAAAAAAACAAAAAAATTACGTGATATTGAATCTCATTGATGCATTTAAGTTCAAATATTCATATTTTTTTGACAAAAATGTTGCATGATTAACTGATCTTAACCATCATCGCTTTACATAGATAGAACTTAGTTATTTACTAGCACTAAAATTTTCCTTGAAGATTTTCTCTTAAAAATTCTTATTGATTCCTCGTCAAATATTCGTATAAGTAATATTTGAGTAAAGGTTGGCAAGGGATTAAGAGGTTTTGAAGTAAATTCATCGGTATCTAGCCTTCGTCGATGTTCTTGAGGTTTGAGTGATGTTATTTGGACGAAAACTTAGGGGAAAGTGTGAAGAATGATTTGGATCTACTTGATCAAATTTTGGTTGAAACTAGTTACGAGACACTTCTGGTTCGCTGTTATCTAGTGCAAGAGCTTAGCCACTATAGAAATTTAAAAAAAAATGCTCAGAGAGATGGCGATTTTTAGACATCATCTTCAAAATACTTAATTCAACAAGGTGACACTAATTTCATTACCTTTCAGCATCATAGAATTCTCATATGAAGCTATATACTTGTTTTGAGGTTCATTTCTGTCGTTCTTTTGACGGACTGAAAAAACCTAGAATTGTTGGCCGTCACCATTGAGATTCCAATAGAATTTTAACCTTCCATATTACTGTTTTTAGGCTAACATTGAAAGCTAAAAATTATCCATACTCTCATGATCCATCTTATCATTTATCCTAATGACATACAATACCTTTAGAAGTATCATCTCATCAAGTTGATGGTGTTTGAGGCCGTGCATGCAAAATTTTCGCCGGGCTTACAATCATCAAAGTAATGACTTGTTGGGCATCAGAGTTGAGATTAGGGTTTCCCCTCTATTCTTATTCTTATTCATCATCTTTTCCTTCTATTCCATTACTCTGCTAGTCCGTTGAAATATTTGAATATTCTATCAAATTATTAGTTGAAATTAACAATATATAAATTGGGAATAATTTTTATGATAGATTTAAAGAACGCCTTTGATGAGTTAGGTCATGAAATTCAGTGACATGCCCTTCTGTTGTCTCACCTACAACGGTCAACTCACTTGCCGGTGTTGGATCTAATCTCTATTAAGTGGACATAGTGATGTAGTATTGTGGATTAGCTATCATTTTAATCCCATTAAGTGATTCAATTATGTTTAATCTGGGGATTACGACATTCACTTATGTGTATTGAGGTTAATTATGTGTAGAGGCAGTAAATCAGTCATTAGCCATTAATGGGCTGACTAATGACTGATTAGAGGCTTAAACTTTCCTCATCTCTATAAATAGGAGGACATAGTCTACTTGGATAACCTGATGCTCATAACCCTCAAGAGAGAATCCCATTTTATCTAGAGATTAGGAGGTTACATAAGGGATATTCAAGAAGACTATTCTCCAGTTTAATAATCTACTTCTGATGAAGATTAATCCGGTGAATCGAGGTACACGTTTAATTCCGTGTTATCAATGAGATTATTTTGATGAATCATGATGCATATTCAAGTTCCAACATCTGGATCCTCCATAGATAAAAAAGTAGGGTTAGACGGGCAACAATAAGTCGGTATTCGCACCCGTTTCTTATACATTCTCTCATTCTTTCATATTTCGAGCGGAGTCGCGACTGTCATCTCCGCTGACCTCTCTTTATCCGCTCCCACCGTCCACGTTTCCCCCTCTTAACCCTCAGTAATTTGTCGTATTCTCTCCCGCCGACTGACAGACTGGACCAACTGCACGCGGTGTAATGGTGCTGTCCATCTCCTCTTTTGAACGTGGTGAAATAGAGAATTGATCTGCTAAGGTCGGAAAGAAAGAACTCTCTCTCTCTTCTCGTACCCACTCCCTCATTCTCTCTCCACTTTTAAGTTCGATTGGGAACGACGTACGCTTCTTATCCCCGATAAATTTTACTGGTGTGGGGAGAGAGAGAGAGAGAGAGAGAGAGAGAGGTTGCACAGATAATGAATTTTTTTTTATATAATCTACCGATGGCCATTCAAAACTGATTTATTTCATATGACTATCAAACAGTATTAACTTAAACGAAGTAACGTGTGGACGGCTTTTGTTCTCCTCTCGCCAATCCCCACAAACTACGTCAGATCCTCTGAAGTCAGATGCCGACAGACTTTTCCCTTTATAACCCGCCATAGAAAATCCTGGATGAGATAAGAAGAGACAGATTGATAGATAGAAAGAGAGCGCGATCGGAAGGGAGCTATGGAGATATGGACAAGTGGGGAAGTTGTTGAGGAAGTGAAGCAACAAGCGATGTTATCTTTGCCCATGATTCTCACAAACGTCGCCTTCTACTCAATTCCTCTAATCTCTGTCATGTTCGCCGGCCATCTTGGCGACCTTGAGCTTGCCGGCGCAGCTCTCGCCAATTCCTGGGCTACCGTCACAGGCTACACGCTCATGGTTTGATCTCTCTCTCCCCCCCTTCCCCTCTCTCTCTTGCAACATTCTAGATTCGTATGGCTGCTTTATTCTCAGAACATCACACTTTGTATACCCTGATAACGGCAGTTTTCGCTCCATTCTCTCTCTTTCTCTCTCACAACTTCAGCTTTATCCGATTCGTATCTTCTTTTTATTGTTCTATATCGAGCCCGAATTCTCCTCGTTCATAACAATAATAATTTGTGTCTGATTTTCTCTATCTATCAATCCAGCCATAGAATCGGCTCTCTATCTATCCTTTAATCCGTCTCCCTGTTCATCCTCTAACCCATCCATAAAATCGTCTTTCTATCCATCCTCTAACCCATCTATCCACTTATCCATCAATAGAATCGTCTCTCTATCCATTCTTTAATCCGTCTCCCTATCTGTCCTCTAACCCATCCATCCACCTATCCATCGATAGAATCGTCTCTCTATCCATCCTTTAATCCATCCATCCTTCCATATATTTGGAGAGACAGAGGTAACTAACACATAAACAAGCTAACCTAATTAATCAGGATATCATTTTGATGGAATTATCTACAGAAAATCCTTTCATCATCTCAAAATGGGTTATCATTTTTTTGATCGGATTAAGTGGCGCTCTAGAAACACTCTGCGGCCAAGCCTACGGAGCAAAAATATACCATAAAATGGGTATCTACCTACAAGCATCCATGGTCACCAGCATCGCCGTTGCCTCCCTTCTCTCCATAATTTGGTGGTTCACAGAACCCATACTCATCTTCCTCTATCAAGATCCAACGGTGGCCCACGTGGCGGCCATCTACATGCGCCCCCTCATTCCTTCTCTCTTCGCCTACGGACTTCTCCAATGCATCCTCAGATTCCTGCAAACGCAATCCACCGTCGCTCCGCTCGTGATCTGCTCATCCGTGCCGTTGATTCTTCACGTGGGAATCGCTTACTTTCTTATTTATTATGCGGAAATGGGATTGGCAGGAGCCGCGCATGCAGTCTCGGTATCGGAGTGGATATCGCTCTTGATGCTGGGTTTTTATGTTTTGCGCTCCGAGAGGTTTAATGAAACTTGGGAGGGTTTCTCTAAAGAAGCTTTTCGGCATGTTCTTCCGGGTCTGTCGTTGGCTATTCCGTCAGCTGTTATGCTCTGGTACGCTCTCTCTCTCTCTCGCTCGCTCATAATGTATTACAATTTGCTCTACTGTTTTACCTTACAGCTTGGAGTATTGGGCTTTTGAAATTCTAGTTTTACTTGCTGGTCTGATGCCAAATTCAGAGACAAGCACCTCCTTAATCGCCATGTGGTAGGAGTCATTTAATCTTCCATTACTTCCCTCCAAATATTTTTTTAATAAAGAATGATTATCATACTCGTCGAATTATTCAGCGTCAACACACAGGCGGTGGCATTCAATTTCACCTACGGATTCAGTGCTGCTGTGAGGTAAAGGAAATTATTTCCATTACTTGATTTAAAATCTAAAATATTTAAATGCTGAGACTGTTTTTCCCTTATGCAGCACAAGGGTGGCGAATGAATTGGGAGCAGGGAATGTGGGCAAGGCAAAGAGCGCGGCCAAAGTGACACTGAAGCTCTCTGTTGTTCTTGCATTGTTCATCATCTTATTTTTTACTTTTGGTCATGATATATGGGCTAGTTTCTTCAGCAGTAGGCCATTGATCATCACGGAATTTGCCAAAATGACTCCCTTACTCTCAATCTCCATAGTACTTGATTCAGCACAAGGAATTTTGTCAGGTAATGGCTCGAGCAGATTACCAGAAAAATATTTTCTATTGAAAATTTAATTCCTTTTATTTTTTATTTATAATTTAGGAGTGTCAAGAGGATGTGGATGGCAACATCTTGCAGCATGGACAAATCTAGCCGCATTCTACATAGTTGGAATTCCAATTGCTCTTCTCCTAGGGTTTACCCTGAAGCTCTATGTAAAGGTTAGTAATATTGGGGATGTTTTAACTTATCTCACAGTCAGTCAAATTTTAATTCAAATTTTTACGAACTTTGAGTAAATTTGTCTCAGTCTTGTGCACCAATTCTTTCCACTTTACAAATAGGTTATACATAGAGGTAAACAATATCTGTGTGTTTTTAAACAGGGCCTTTGGATGGGCTTGATCTGTGGTCTCTTCTGCCAAGCTTGCACACTACTTGTCATCACGCTTCGTATAAATTGGTCTAGTAATCGCTTGAACTCTGATAGAGAGCAACCATTACTCCTTTAACTTCAAAAGTGATGTACTATTTACAAGCAAATCAGCATGCCTCTCTAGAGGATTTTTTTTACCAGTGTAAATTTTTTGAAGCTCTAAGAAAATGTTTCAAAAATGTATTTTGTGCGATGGAAAAAGTGGTTTAGTCGTTTGTTTTAGGAGTCAAATTACATTCTGATAAGTATTTGATTTTTAATGGTATCTCTTAAATTCTTTGGATGAATGTAACTTTTATTGGATTCTAATGACTGATTTCTTCTACTCGAGTTTGAAACGACAAACAATGGTGGTAATTTGGATAATTTAATATATATCAAAAATAAAAATTTGGGTAATTTAATAGTTACATTTATTTGATGGTGAAAACTATGAATCAAAACTTATACAACAGATTAATAAATCAAAAATCTTTCATGATTTTGAAGGTTCTCATGATTATTTGAAATTTATGTAGTGCCTAAATAAACATCTACTTGACCATATGGTTCACATTTATCCAAAATTTTTAAGACAAGCAGAATTATTGGACAACTTCATTTATTATTAAATGAAATCACATTGGAAAATATTTGAAATTCCAGAAATCTATATAAAAACACTTTTTAATGCATTGAATGGTGAAAAATAACTTTACAACCATTTGAAAAGTTGAAAACTCATGGTGTTCTCATTTTATTAGTTTATAGTAAAAATATTCTTAAAGTTTTCATTATTTATTTCGAAATTTTTATTTTAATGGATATTATTTCAGTTGATACAAATGTTTTTGACATATATATACCCTCAAGAATTATCCAAGAGAATTAGTCAACAAGTTTTTGATTTATTGGACTTTTATAATTTATAATTACACTATATTTGAATTTATAATTTATAGTTTTTAAAATTTACAATTAGGAGAATTAAAATTTCTCAGTGTAAGGGATAGTGTTTCGATGTAGCTAGTTTGTAATCTTGAACTCCCTAGTTTTCATCCCACAATTGGAGAGGAGGGGGATTATTTTTTATTATCTTGAAGTGTGGTTTCTATTCAATGAATCATACCAAATTTCACAACTAATTTGCATGAATCACCTAAATATATGATTGGAGGCTATGTTAGGTTTCACACAAATCTTAGGAGCAAGAGATTTTTGGGGGAAGGATGATATATCACACAAAACGAGAGGAATGAAAGTACGTTGGTGTAGATTCTTGTCTGATGTGATTTTGTTGGGGAAAAATTGAAAATCTCCTTCTTGTTACTCCTTGACTTGAGAGAAAAGAGAGAAGGAAATGAAGAGGAATGGTGGAAGTGTTGGGATAAGCCTTCCAAAACCTTTGATGAAAACATGGAATGTAGAGGAAATTGTCGAATCAAACATTCTGCTGGGATTTGAGGCTTGACAAGCACTCCAACTTTTTGATCAAAATATTGATTACAACGGAAGATGTTGAATCAAAACGTTCAAAAAAGTTGAAGCACCAAGAATAGATGATCTCATCATCTATTCTAGGAGATCCTATCGTCTTCTTTACAAGCACATGTACTAAAGATGATATAGTGGATTGAGTGGTTGGCAGTGCTTGGAGTTGAACCCCCTTTTGAGATGAGCACAAACCTTATTCTTTAGTCTCTTGCGGACTCATTCTCTCAGTTCATTGTCCACTTTAATATGAACAAGATTCAAGCTTCTCTCCTAGAGCTGTTGAACATGCTTACTACTGTCGAGGGGAACCTTTAGAAGGAAAAGCCCCAAGTCCTCTTTGTTGGTGGGACCAACAAAAAGAGGAAGGCAGCCTCGTCCTCCAAGAGGCACAAAGGGAAGAAGCAGGTGAAAGCAACTTCGACACGGAAGGACGGTGATGACAAGGAAACGCGCTTCCACTGTGGTCTGAAAGGACATTAGACGAGGAGCTGTAAAAAGTACCTCAATGAGAAAGCTCAGTAGAATTATGGTGATTCTACATGTATCTATATGATAGATACTTACTTACCTTATAGAGATTTTGCATATTGGGTATTTGATACTGGATATACTTCTCACATGTGCAATGATTCACAGAGGCTGACAAGTAAGCGAAAGCTGAGAAAGGGCAAGGTGGAACTGAGGATGGGAAACAACACAGAGTTGCTTCGTGGTGCTTAGGGGTTATTAACCTCAAGCTACCATCTGAAGATTGTCTCTCTTTAAAAGAATGTCATTATGTTCCTAGCATAGTTTAAAACATCAGTTCAATTTCTTGTTTGGATAAGATGTGATATACATTGATTATTAAGGACACATGTTTCTACGACACCATTAGTCAATATTTTATATCTGATTGATATTTCTTCTTACAAGCTCCAAATGGATGTTGCTCTTAAGAAGAGTAAACATGATGTGAATGAAGCCTACCTATGACATTATAGACTTGGAAATGTTGGCGATGGAAGATTACAAAATTTGTATAAAGATGCATACTTGGGTGCATTTGATTATGAATCATTTGCGACATGTGAATCTTGCATCATGGATAAGTTACCCAAATCTCTATTCTCAAGGATTGGAGAGCGAGCCAAGGGGATCTTAGAGCTAATATATTATGATGTATGTGGCCCGACGCCTGTCCAAGCCAGAGGTGACATCTTCTACTTCATCCCTCTAGATTTGGATGGGTATACCTTATGAGGTATAAGTCTGAGGCCTTTGATAAATTCAGAGAGTTTAAGAATTAAGTGGAGAAGCAATCTGGAAAGAGTATCAAGACTCTTCGATCAGATCGCGAAGGTGACTACTTAAGTACAGAGTTCACACAATTCCTAAAGGATAATGGTATCCTAGCTCAGTTAACTCCTCCTTACACACCTCAAGTGAATGGTGTGTCAGAAAGGAGAAATCTCACCTTATTGGACATGGAGCGATCTATGATGAGTTTCTCAAAACTTCTAATATCGCTATGGAGATATGCAATTGAGACAACATCTCGTGTCCTTAATGTCTTACCTAGAAAATTTGTAGCTTCTAATCCATATGAGATATGGAAAGGAAAGAAGCCACACTTCTCTTACTTTAGAGTATGGGGTTGTCTAGCTCATGTTAAGAAACATGATGCAAGTAAGCTTGAGTCAAGGACTGAGTTATGTAAATTTGTGGGATATCCAAGAGAGACAATTACATACCACTTTTACCGCCCTAAAGCACAATCAATATTTATTATGAAACGGGTCATCTTCTTGGAAGATGAGTATCTCGTGAGAAGAGATAGTGGGAGTCAAGTAGTACTAGAATAAGTTCTAGATCCGGACACAAATACTACCTAATTAGATGAGAACTAAGTCTTCCAAAATCTTTAGGTACACATAGAGGCATCACGTAGGTCTTTTAGAGTACCGAGATAACCAGATTGATATGTGGGACATATTGTGATGAATGATGTCGATACTCTCCACCTAAAGGATAGTGATCCTTTAACTTACAATGAAGCGACAAATGATTCCAATTCTAACAAATGGCCAGAAGCAATGGATTCGGAGATCTAGTCCATGCATCAGAATCAAGTATGGTACTTGGTCAACCCTCTTGAGGGTATAATACCCATAGGTTGTAAGTGGATCTTCAAAAAGAAGATTAATGCTGATGAACAGATTAAAACCTTCACGGCAAGGTTAGTGGTGAAGGGTTATCATCAAAGACAAGGAGTTGACTATGATGAAACCTAATCACTAGTTCCTATGATTAAGTCAATCAAGATTCTTCTTGCCATAGATGCACACTATGACTATGAGGTCTGGCAGATGGATGTAAAAATCACCTTCCTTACTGGAAACCTTGATAAATAGGTGTATAAGATAAAACATAAGCGTTATACATCCGAGGAGTTTCTAGAGAAAGTGTGTAGGTTGTAGAGATCTATTTATAGATTGAAGCAAGCATCTAGGAGTTGAAACATAAGATTTGATGAGGTGATCAGATCTTATGAATTCATGAAGAATGAAGATGAACCTTGTGTTTACAAGAAGATCAGTGGGAGTGCTATCACTTTTCTAGTACTATATGTGGATGACTCCTACTCATTGGGAATAATGTAGGTATGTTATCATCAGTGAAGGTAAGGCGGTCAAAGAACTTCTCCATGAAGGATTTGGGAGAAGCAACCTACATATCAAGAATACTTATCTATAGAGATAAATTGAGGAGGTTTCTAGGCTTATCCCAATCCGTGTATATAAACATCATTGTCAAAAGTCTTGGCATGAAGAACTCCAATAAATGTTTCATACCAATGAGGCATAGAGTTTAGACATCTAAGGAGCATTCACGTAAGACTCCTAAAGATAGAGTGTTGATGGAGAAGATCCCGCTGCCTTGGCGATTGGATCCATCATGTATACTATGCTATGCACACGACCAGGTGTGACATTTGCTCTAAGTGTTACGAGTAGATTTGAGGCTAACCTAGACGAGAGACACTAGGAAGCTGTGAAATACATCTTTAAGTACTTGAGAAGGACTAAGGATTTATTTCTGGTCTATGGAGGAGAGGAGCTTAACCTCCAGGGTTACATTGATTTGAGTTTTCAGTCAGATACAGATGATAGTAGATATATATCTGGATTCATGTTCACTTCAAATAGGGGATCAATGCCTTGAAAGAGTTCCAAGCAACCTACCACTGCAAATTTGATAATAGAGGCTGAGTATATTCTCAGAAGTGATGCTGCCAAGAAGACAGTCTAGTTGATAAAGTTCATCACAGACTTTGGCGGCGTCCCTACCATCTTAGACCCTATTCGATTGTTGTGTGACAACAATGGTGCAATCGAAAGAGCCAAGGTCTCATCATAAGTCTAAGCATATTCTTAGGTGCTTTTACTTGATTCGGGAGATTTTTGCCAAAGAAGATATAGTGACGGAGAGAGTTCCATCGACGGACAATGTTATAGATCCTTTGACTAAGCCTTTAGCTCAAGAAGTTTTTGAGCGTCATTGCACAACTATGGGTTCATGCACAAGGGTGATAGGCTTTAGTCCAAGTGAGAGATTGACAGATATTATGTGGCCTATCAGTCAATCACACTTCGATGTATCTCGTTTATATTAATTGAAATGAAATTATTCATTGTCATTCCTGTGTGATGTTTGCAATGAAGTCCATGACCATATGCAATGACTAAGTAAATTATGACGAGATCTTACTATAGTCTTTAAACATATTCTCTAAATATTCCTATTCGTGGGATATTCGAGAAGGATATCAAATTATTTTTAAAGAATAAAACTATTTGATCCGACTCATATGATGAGTATGGCTGATCTTGTAGCCATCAATGTAGAGATACTAAGGATAGATAGTGGGCTCTCTTTAAAGAAAGAGTTCACTGAATTGATCTATACTAATCACTGAATGATAATTATACCTAATTATCAATCAAGTTGATTCATGTCATGATTAGGTATGTGGTCCTTTGATTTGAGACACCAAAGACATCTTGTGGATGGATAATTGTGTTTTGATTATGACTCACAAATTGCTAATTGCAATATATCTAAAATGTCATGTATTGGATGCGACATGAAGTCTACGAAGATGATTTTGTGATCAAGATGAGATCATCCGCCCTCGGTATTTGAAGAGATTGACTCAAAGAATGACATGCGATGAAATCCTTGGCCAAGGTAGTTGACGAAGAAAATCTTTGAGGTCATTGAAAACACTCAGATACGCATCAAAACAATTACGAAACTCACCAACTTTAAAGATTAATAACCAATTAAGGAGTATAGTGGTGAATAAGGGTCAAATCCACGGAGAATTAAGATATTTTTGAGGTATTCTTTGAAATTTGATCAAATCGGATGATGAAATGAGGTAAGAAATTAGGATTTTGATAGATTTAGAAAGATAACTCAATGAAAAATCTATGAGTGAACTAGGTAGAAATTTCTGAACGTGAAGAGAGAGAAATATAAAATAAAATCTAAAATTAACCTAATCTACGATTCAAAATTGTAATCTAATGATACATGATGAAAGATTAGGAGGAAAAAATATAATCTAACCTGAGATAGCTTTTGAAATAATTCAATTAATCATCGGATCAAAGGCTTTTCATTCCACGATTTCGAAGACGATCGTCGACATTCAACAAGCGAATTCTCCCTATTATTTCGACGAAATCTCACTTTCAACCACTCTTTCGACGCGAAAATGAGTCTAGAAGAAGAAGAAAGCGAGAGATTTAAGGATGGAGTGTGTCTAGACAGTTTGATTACTCGAAAAGATCCAAGAATGATTTATATTGTCGAAGAACATCTCAATTTATAGGGAGAATTGGGTGTAACTGTCGGATTGGCGTTTAATCTTTGATAAACGGCTTTGATAAAATGCATAGATGCGAATCGTTACGCTTAAATCTCGTCCGGTGAATTGAAGATGGATCACCGAGATTTTTCCACGTCGCACGTGAAGAAGAAACGTGTGAAACGCTTGTCGTCTCATCTTCATCTTTTGCTCTGGATGTGTTTCATTGATTTTAATCGTATCCGTTACAACTCCTTAGATGAATGGTTGAAATTAAATCATTTTAAAATGATTCGCTGATGAACTAGAGTGCACCACGTACCCCCTCACTAAAGTGATGATCAACGATCATGATTAATTCATGCGATCGAACACTCCACATGCGGCCACATCACTTGGGCAAATAAAAACAAAAACATAGTTCCACATGACAAAAATGAGAGAGCATGCGCGAGTAGATAAGGTATAAGGACATAATGAGATAGAAAAAAATCTTGGAAAGGGTGCTATCTCATTATTCATATACACACGTGCGAACAAGCGCACACACACACGCACTCACACGCGCGCACATGTACATGTGTGTGACACGTCACGTTCTCATACGCCATTACATGGCGCCGTTGTTTTGTCTGCACCACCTCAATTGTCAGGTCAACACACGATAATAAAAGATAATTTTTTATTCATTTGAATTCAAAATAAATCGAATTAAATTTATAAAAAATTCATAAAAATTCTAGAAAAATCCCTAAAAATTAGAAAATTTATAAATTTTTAAAATAAAACTTCAAATTAATCTGAATTTATTTCATTAGATTATAAATTTAATTATATCTTATTCTAAAATAAAATTATTTAAATAACAAGAGAATAAATTTTTATTTCAAAAATACATTCATTTCTCTTGGAAATTAAAACTTTGAAAAATAAATGAGTATATACAAAATATTTTCTCTTATTATTTAACATTAAAACCTAATTATAATCTCAAATATTGATGTGAATAAAATATATTCTTAAAAATACATAAAATGATAGATATACTTTTGAGATTATAGCTTAAAATTGAATGAGTTGATAGATATGCACTCAAGATATGATAACATGCATAAGAATGAAATGTTTTATGCCTTAATTTGCATTAATAATCATATAATTACATGTGAAAATTACATGTTATCAATAGTGAAAATATTGGAGGAGTTCTCAATGATTTCCTACTCACATCAGTACTAAGTTGAGTGACCGATTAGGGTTTGACATTTGACCATACCCTAAGTCATTCATGAGTCTCGTGTGGATGAAGGATTATAGATACATGGTAATTGATGACGAAAAGGTTCTAGAAGTGAGTTCTTACATACTCCATATCTCAAACTATGTGGTGTAACTTGGCACCCAACGGGCTAGCAACTCAACCTATCAATTAAATTAAATCGATACTTCATTAATTAATCTATATGCTGATGTAGAAAATTAATTAAGGTTGACCAATAAGGTATTATTTGCTCTATAGAGTTATGAACTAGTGAGGTATATGGACCTAGAAGTTCACACACATAAGGTCTATGGATGTTGGTGGATATAAACATAATTATGAGGGTCTTTATGAAAAATCTACATACCAAGTGTATGTAAATAAGGGGATAATTGATAACATGTTATTTAATGTATTAAAATCATGCATTTTACATGCTTATTTGGACTAAATCAACTGTTTATGCATGTTATCATCATAACAAATGATTAATTCCAGCTTTACAACAAAATTCCTATTTTTCCTGATTTTCTGGTATTTTTTGGGTAATTTTTCGACTTCAGAATCATGAGAAATAAATATTTAAAGTCAGAATATAATTTTGGATTTATTTAAAGGCATTTTATAATTTTTATAATGGTTTATTAAGCCTTTTGCAGATTTAATCAGATCGCGACACGTGTCACGATCTGAACTGTCCAAGTTCGGAAATTTAAACGTGCTCCAATCATTGGACGTCGGCCCAATGATTGGAGACACATTTTGTTTTTTATTATTATTATGGACTATAACCGAAACACGTGTCAGTCAAGAAGGACGTCAGCCCAATGATTGGGCACGCGTTTTGTTTTGACTGACATGTCTATAATCGAGACGTGTTAGTCAAGAAGGGCGGCGGCCAATGAAAAAAAGAGGGACTTTCTCCCGCCTAATAAGACAAAAATGTCTTTCTCCTGCCTAAATCAATGCACGTCAGTCGAGGAGGCGGCGGCCAATGAAAAAAAAGGAGGACTTTCTCCCGCCTAATAAGACAAAAATGTCTTTTCTTTTATTTATTTATTTTGTAGGCGCGAGGGTGACGTGGCGAAAGCGGATTGGACGAGAGCATTTCAGGAGGATCGCTGACGCGTGACGTGATGTGTCGGCCCATGATTGAACAAATCATTTCACGCGTATTGCTGACGATGATGCGACGTGTCAGGCAATGATTGCAGGAATCACTTCACGCGGATCGCTGACGATGATGCGATGTGTCAGGCCATGATTGAAGGAATCATTTCACGCGGATCGGAGCGGCAGTTATCCTCGTTCACGGAAATCAAGGCGTGGAAATTAATGCCATCATCAATTCGTGCCAAATCAAAGTATGAGAGAGAATTAAATCAACGGCTCAGATTTATCCAACTTCCAGACGCGATATCTAGTTATCCAGAAGGCGGATCAAGCCCAAATTTTGGGGGAAATTTCCTCTCTCCCGTCTTTCCATCCATGCCTTCTGGTCTATAAATAGGGCATGGGAAGACCTTGTTTTGCATCTTCTAATTAGCCTCCTTTTGGAGGTTTGCCATTGGGATCAAGGCTGCTAGGGATCAACTATCTTGGTATGTTTAATTATTGTTTGTTCTTCTTATGTTCTTGTGTGTTTTCCTGGTATCTAGGATTGTGCGGCGTGACGAACCGAGTGCATCTAGATACCCGACTTGCTTCTTCGTATCCTCTTTTGTGATCGCTTGTTCCATGGCAAGAGTGTTTCGTGTTGAAAGGCCAAGGGAGCACCGGTGGATAGGGTTTTATCTTCTTATCATGTTTAGAATTAATCACCATCGGTTGAATCGGTCTCGAGAAAGTTAGAGGGCCTTGTCACTGAGATCCCGCTCATGGCTAAGGCGAGGGTCTTAGCCCCGTGAAGACTGAGGATAGGGGGCAAGGTTGATACTATGCTAGTTCTAGTTGCTTATTCAGCTCATTATTCTACCATGATAGATGCCAAGCTTGGACGGTAATTCAAGCTCCGGTAGAATAATGATGACTGTGTCACGATTAGACGGATTAACCGACACTTAGGATTTATGTGTTAATCTTAGGACATTTCCTTTCTCTTAATAAAACCAACTAGAAAAATATCTTCTCTTGTTCTTGAAATTTTGATCGATTCATGAAGGAATTAAGTGAATTTCGAGGAAGATCTCTAGTTCATCGTGATCCCCTCGCGTTTAGACTCGATTGCGAAGCAATTGGAGCGGGATTGATCGTGAATTTCTCCTTGATTTCATCGATTTTTCCCCTTGAATTCCGAACGTCCGCGAGGAAGAATCCGAGCAAATTCACTTCAATCCACAAGAATTGAAGCCCCATTCTTACGTCAATTGGGTTAGTAGTGAGATTCGATCAATTATCAGGAGGTAATTTGAGTTTTTATTAGATTTAGAAGTGTAATTTTGCAAATTAGTTCATAGTGTTCTTCATTTTCCCCAAATTTTAGTCCGAAAAGTCGCTGATTTTGAAAATAGGATATCTCTTTGGTTTCATTGGATTCTTCTTTTCATCAGCTTTCCGTGGATAGCAAATTCATCGAATTCTGAGTTCATTTGACCCTCCAATTTGACGCTTGACCAAGGAATGTTCATCTTTCATTAGAAGTCAAACGTTGACTTTCAAGGTCAATTAATTTTGCCTTACAAATCAGAATTTGATAATTTTGGTCTTGTTGGATTCCTCTGGTTCTTAGCTTTCCATTGAAAAATAAATTGCAAGATTTGGATTTCATTTGGGCATTCAATTTGAAGATTTCCTCTGAGGTGTTAATTTCGGGGATTTTCTGATCATTGATTTTCAATAATTCATAATAAATCCATTTCTTATCCAAAAATTACGAAATATATATCAATAAATTCCATTTTCTCTCTAGTTTCCAAATATCTACTTTTCGTAATCTTCTGACTCTATTTGATTCTCTGATTTTGCAGAACATTTACTGTTGGTCAAAGTCAATGCTTTGACTTTGACTTTTGACTTTTCTCTGTCAAATCCGAGATTTCAATTCTTAAAACTTCTTATTTACCTTATTTATATCATTTCCATATCTTACATCTTATTTTCTCTCATTTAAAACTCCTTTTAAACCTAAGTTTGACCAAGTCAACTCTGCGATTAAAGTCAACCTTGCTCTCTGTGGATCGACCCGATACTTACACAATACTTGATTATTATATCTTATCTTTGTGAGTTCGGTTTTATAAATTTTGTTTGACCATCGTTTTTGTGTTTTAACGACGCACGAAAATGACACGTCAATAATGACCACAACTAAAGGTGCCCATGTAAGCCTTGTGAGAATTATCTCATTTCTTCTCTTTCTCTCTTGGTGAAGAGCTTTTAAGGGGGGATCTAAAAATCCGGAGACCATGGGGATACCGATAGGGGCTAGACACTTGAATACCTTCAATAACTCCCTCAATGAAAGCTGTATGTTTTCACATACATACTATATGATATGATCATTTGTACTTGGTGCCTGATAACATGCATATATAACTTAAATTATTATCTTATTTAACTAATATTCATGCTTATTTTATGCAATTATGATGCATGTTATCATAGTTTTATGAATTTTCTCCATTGGTATGTGATAAATGCATTTATAACTTGAATTCTTATCTTAATTAACTCATATTCATGCTTATTTTATGTGAATATGATGCATGTTATCATACTTTTTAGGAATTTTCTCCATTGGCATGTCATTTCACTAAAGTTGATATTTATGCATAAATTAGGGATAATTTCATGCTTAATAGATGATTAATCTTTTTGTTTAAATTAATAGAAGTTAATCTCTGTTTATGGAATGAGTTTTTGACTTTAGTAAAATGCTTGGAAGGATGATTTTATGATGAATTTATGATTTAAAATGTTTAATGAGAAATGATTTAAGTAAATTATAAGTCATCTTGATTTCTTCTTTCTAAATATGTTTTAAATGGCATAATATTAAAAAGGAAAGAATTTATGATCCAATGGAGAAAATTTCAATTAAAAAGGAGTTTTATTTAGAGAAATATGAATTTCTGAAGTTTTATGTATTTTTCTGAATTTTATTTGATTTTTATTAGGGTTTTCTATTAACAAAATCGCGAAAAAGGGGGTTTTATTACCTGTAGGTGCTGACGTGGCGAGGCGGCGGCTGACGTGGCGCGCGGGACCGACCCAGGGTGCGACGCGGCACTGAGGCCACGTGGCAGAGCCTGGGCGGCCCAAGCGAGGCGCAGGTGGCGCTGACGCGTGGCAGGAGGCTACGCAGGGCGGGCGCAACGAAGTGCAGGGAGGCCACTCGGCCACGTGGGCGCCCGTGTGGGGTGCCACGTGCAGGTTCGGTAAGAGAGAGGACAAAGACAATTAAATAGGGGAGTTCACTCCCCTATTTATACGCGCCAGCGGATTTTCTTTTCTCCGTGTGGGACTATGTTCCCACGGTTTTTGTTTTGCAGGACGCGTGGCAGCGCGAGGAGCATCGGATGCGGGCGGAACGGCCGAGATCGCGTGGACCCGAGTCCACGCGATCAAAGATTATAACACGTGCTGAAAATCCAGAGTAAGTGAAATGATCTCAGGGCTTACCTTTCGCCACGTGGACGCGTCGAGAGCGTCTGATCTTCGCCGAGACGAGGACAACGCGATCTACATCAGACGGCGGAGAGGTCATCGCGAGATGGACGCTCCGGATTGTTCGCAGTAGCCTTCATCGCGATCTTCAGAGATGGACGGCTGGCGATGGACTCCCCTCTTGATGGCGATCCGACGGCCACAGTGACGCGCGATCGTGACCCTCCATATCACTTGAAGTTCAAGCCATCGGACGGTGCAGATTAAACGTGGAAGAACCCCACGATCGCGATCCGATCGAGCCGCGATCGGGGCGCGATCGAGCCGCGATCGCACCTCTTTTGCCGCGGAATCGCACCGACTTGATCCGAAGAAGATCGACGGAGACCTAGGACCACGATCGAACCTCAATCGTGGCCCGATCGTGGTCGATCGTGGTGCTAAAATCGTGGAAATGGGGGCTAAATCCACCGCTGAATTCGGGCAAAATCGTCGCGAAATTGGAGCCGCGTCCTCGCCAAGTGGAACCGCTCCCACCACCCTTAAAAATCGCCTCCACGACCGCTCCAATGACCCACGATCGTCGGACCAAATTTCTCTTTTAAAAGCATGTATTTCTCCCTTTCAAACTTAACTTTTGATCGATTTGTGAAGGAATTAAGCAAATTTCAAGGAAGATCTTTAGTTCATCGTGATCCCCCTGCGTTTAGACTCAATTCCGAAGGGATTGGAGCGGGATTGATCACGAATTCTTCCTTGATTTCATCGAATTTTCCCCTTGAATTCCGAAAATCCGTGAGAAAGGATCCGAGCAAATTCACTCCAATTCGCGCAAATTGGAGCTTAATTCTCATGGCAATCGGGTTAGTAGTGAGATTCGATCGATTATCAAGAGGTAATTTGAGTTTTTATTAGATTTAGAAGTTTAATTTTGCAAATTAGTTCATAGTGTTCTTCATTTTCCCAAATTTTTGGTCCGAAAATTTGCTGATCTTGAAAATAGGATATCTCTTTGATTATAATTCCAAATCACTTGATTTTGGTTTCATTGGATTCCTCTTTTCATCAGCTTTCCGTGGATAGCAATTTCATCAAGTTCTGAGTTCATTTGGCCCTTCCATTTGACGCTTGACCAAGGACTGTTCATCTTTCATTAGAAGTCAAACATTGACTTTCAGGGTCAATTAATTTTGATTTACAAATCAGAATTCGATAATTTTGGTCTTTTTGGATTCCTCTGGTTCTTAGCTTTCCATTGACAAAGAAATTTCAAGACTTGGATTTCATTTGGGCATTCAATTTGAAGATTTTCTCTGAGGTGTTAATTTCGGGGATTTTCTGATCATTGATTTGCAATAATTCATAATAAATCCATTTCTTATCCAAAAATTACGAAATATATATCAATAAATTCCATTTTCTCTCTAGTTTCCAAATATCTACTTTTCGTAATCTTCTGATTCTGTTTGATTCACTGATTTTGCAGAACATTTACTACTGGTCAATGTCAATGCTTGGACTTTGACTTTTGACTTTTCTCTTTCAAATCCGAGATTTCAATTCTTAAAACTTCTTATTTACCTTATTTATATCATTTCCATATCTTTTATCTTGTTTTCTCTCATTTAAAACTCCTTTTAGACCTAAGTTTGACCAAGTCAACTCTGCGATTAAAGTCAACCCTGCTCTCTGTGGATCGACCCGATACTTACCCAATACTTGATTATTATATCTTGTCTTTGTGTGTTCGGTTTTATAAATTTTGTTTGACCATCGTCTTTGTGTTTTAACGACGCACGAAAACGACTCGTCAGTATGCCATTTTACTAAAGTTCATATTTTTGCATAATTTAGGGTTAATTATGTGCTTTAATAATTTATGACCTTTTAAAAGATCAAACAAATTAAAATTAACCACCTTTTAGTGATTTTTATTTTGTCTTGGCAAAGATGAAGAAAAGAAGAAAGAGAAGAAGAAGATGATAGAGGAATCAAAGAAAATGAGTGGATAATAGGGTTCACTTATTAATATTTTTGAATTCATTATTTATTCTTCTTTTACTTTATATTTTTGATGACGTGATATTAAAGATGAAGAAATTTATGATCTAATGGAGAAAATATGAGTTAAAAAGGAGTTGCATAAATTAAGTTATTAATTTTTGAATTTTCTAGATTTTTTTAGAATTTATTTCGCTTATTTTGATATATTTTTGGATTTATTTATTTATTAAAAATTTCAAAAGGGTTGCATTTTTGCACAGGACACGCGGAGGTGATGTGGCACGACGTGGACACATGGCGGGGCCACGCGAGCCCACCGGGATGCCTGCATGGTGCCTACGTGGCGTGTACGATGACAGACTGGCAGATGATGGGCCCACGGGTTAGTGGGCCCACGTTAGAGTATTGGGGCGTACTTGGCCCAATAGGGCGATGCAACCCTTAAGGGAGTTATCCCTTTTATAGGCGTCTCTCTCCATTAATTCTCTTTGTGTGGGACTATGTTCCCTTCAATTTCTCCTCTGCAGGACACGTGGCACAACAATATGAGTTGGATCGAAAGCTGACTGAAGATCGCACACTAATCCGATGGATCTCGGTCCATCGGATCATCAATTCAATACGTGCTTGAATCGCGATTTAAGTGACGGCAGTCGGCTGCGATTCAATCACGCTTTTGACGACTCACTTGGCAACACGTGTCTTCGCAAGGAGGCTTTGATCAAGATCGGAGGGGCAAAAAAGAGGGAGAACATGGGCTTGCGTCATGGGATCGTGGCTCAATTTAAGCGTGTGATCGTGGCCGCCATCCAACTGCTCTTCGTCAGATCAAAAGGTCCGCGATTTTCATGGAAAAATCTCTATAAAATAGTTTTCTTCCACCTTGTAAAATAACTCTTGATTGAACAGTGAGGAATTAAACAGTTTTTGAGCAAAATCCTGAGTTCTTCATGATCTCCCCGTGTTCTAGACTCGATTGCGATCCAATTGAGGCAGGATTGATCACGAATCATTTTAAGATTTGATCGAATTCTCCCCTTGAACACCGAATGTACGCCAAAGGAGAAACTGATTAAATACACTTTATTCGACGCAATTTGGAACCCAATCTTCACGTCAATCAGGTTAATTGTAATTTCGATTAGATTTAGGTAGTCCATTTCAATTTAGAAATCGATTTGTTCTTCGTTTTCGCCCAAATTGGGTGTGGATTTTTGCTGATTTCTAAACAAGGATTTCTCACTAATCTTAAGTCCAAATAATTTGATTTTAGTTTCATTGGATTCCTTGTTTCATCAACTTTACATGGATATCAAAATCATAAAATTTCATCATAATTTGACCCTTCAATTTGATGTTTGACCATCTAATGTTCATTTTTAATCTGAATTTGGGCATTTACTTGCAAGGGGCAATTACTCTCAAAATATAAGGTAAAATTTTACAATTTTGGTCTCTTTGCAATCATCTAGTTGTTATCTTTCTATTTAATATCTTTCTATTAAGATTTGGATATCATTTGGTTAGTCAATTTGAAGATTTACACCGAAGTATTCATTTCATGATTTTTCGGATCTTTAATTTTCAATAATTCATAATAAATCTAATTCTTCTAAAAAAATCACGAATTATATATAAAAAATTTCCTTTTTCTCTCTAGTTTCTGAATATATAACTTTTGTAATATTTTATGCTCTTTTTATTCTCTGATTTTATAGAAAGTCAACAACTGGTCAAAGTCAATGCCTTGACTTTTGACATTTCTTCATCAAATCAGCTTCTAAATTCTTAAAATATCTTATTTGGCATATTTATATCATTACCATTAATAAAATATCATTTTTACTTTTTAAAATCCATAATTAAACTTAAGTTTGACTAAGTCAACTCTTCGATCAAAGTCAACCGTGTTCTCTGTGGATCGACCCAATCTTTACACTATACTTGATTTCATATCTTTGTTATTGTGAGTTCGGAACTATATATTTTGTTTGAGTGACGTTTGTGTGTTTTTAACGACTGCATAAAACGCTTCGTTAGTGCCTCAATGTTTAGAACAACAACTTCAATCTATTCTGCTACATTTGTTGATTTGATCAAAAATTCGGAAGGCTTATCAACCTCACAACCAAAAAATAATAATGCATAAAAAAATCTCCAAGATACGACTATCATCCATATGGACAGTGAATTAGACCTCGGAAAGGTAGTGCATCCACACACAAATATAGTCACCACCGTCATCATCTCTTGCTCGGACATGGTGTATGGCCTCCCCATGTCATTCAACTTTGGAATTTTAAAGGCGACCAAGTGTCCTTCCTGCATCAAAATCCTCCTTTGACAAAATCATAGGAGCCGATTTCTATCTCATATTGCATGTTGAAATCTCGACATCGCAAGACTTGTTTGTTTATCACAGTGCACTACAGACCCTCAAAAGACCTTGGGGAAATTTTTGGTCCACAACCACTTTACATCCTTCATAAAACAGTCTACTAATGGGGTAGATGTCTTTGAAGACCGATGATCTGGCTAAAGTCTTGACAGCTTTTTGTTTTTCAGTAACAACTCTATTCAAACAAAAAGAAGGAGCGACATGAAAAGAAGCGTGGATTGAAGTTTGACGGTAGTAAAATCGTTAAAATTGTATTTTTATTTTGGGCTAATAAATAGGCCCATCATGTATTCGAAAAAAATGTACAACTGAGCAAGGTTTAGCTCAAATATTAAGATTTAATTTTTCTATTATTTCTTTTTTGTTTTCCCTTGTTTCTTGGTGTGCAATTGTCTCTTTTGGTTTTTTTATTTTTCCTTTGGTATCAGAGCCATTGATTATGGTGATTAAAAATCATACCAAGAAGAGTGGAAGGAATAAAGAATACAAATCACACATTGGTTCTCAATGATGTTATGCCAAAGGAATAGGTTAAACTCTCCTCTTCATTTTTTATAATGTCAAAAACTAATTACATGTAGTGGGCGATAAGGACAAAAGTGTATTTAGAAGGCTTTGGGCTCTAGGATGCTGTCATTGGGACTGATATTCAAAGGAAAAAAAGATCACCAAACTCTTCCAATATTCTTTCGAGCGATTTTTGAAGATTTCTTGGTTACACTCGATTCCAAAACAATCTATGAAGGAAAATTGGGAGACTCTTCGATTTTTGGATCTTGGAGTTGAAAGAGTAATTCAATCCCATGTACAAGGATTGAAATGTGGGTTTGAAAATCTTAGGATTAAGAAAAATGAGACTATAGCAGATTTTTCTTTTGATTCACTGAGATAGTCGGAGAATTGAGGAATCTTGGAGAAAGAATTGAGGAAAAAAGTTGTTTGAAAACTTCTTAAAGCTACTCTGTCGAGGTATGATTCCTTAACTCTCTCTCTTGAAAAATTTGGAAATATTGATAAGATGAATCTAGATGAAACAATTGGGTGATCAAAAGTACATGAGTTGAGGCTTAAAGAACGAGATTTAAGAGAGGAGGAACAATCTCTCTTTTGTGAGAATTAGGAAAAGTCAAGAAAGAAGGAAAAACTCAATCATCTCGTGGTCGAGGTTGTGGTCAAGGGAGAGGTCGTGGTAGAGGAAGAAGATATGGAAAAGAGTCTGATGAATCCGCTCATGAAGGAGAGAAGAAACTATTTGTCAAGACTAAGATTCAATGTTACAATTGTCAAACGTATGGGCATTTTGCATCTAAATTTGGAAATGAGAAAAACAAAAAAAATCAAAGGAGGGAAGTCAAATTGAGCAACAGTAGAAGTTAACGAAGAATCTTCATTTCTCATGGCAATCTCAGATGAATTTGATGATATTCTTCTTCAAGGTCTCTATGGAGACATCTCTTAAGATTCTTAGTATGTGAATACAAGTGCTTCAAGCCATATGACAGGTATTAAAACATATTTTAATTACCTATATGATACAAAGAATAGTTTTGTGAGGTTTGGAGATGGATAAACTGTCAATTATGAAGGAAAAGGGAGAATTTGTGTTCAACACAATGAAGGAAATACTTTACAGTTTGAGAATGTTCTTTATACTCCTCGACTTACAACTAACATACTCAATTTGGATCCATTTGATGAACAAGATTGCAGGATACCTCATCAAGACAAAAACCTTACAATAATCAAACAATGAAGGAAGATTGTTGGCTAAAGTACCAAAAACTAAAGGTAGACTTTACAAAATTAAATTGAAAACAATTGAAGAGTGTTTCGTAGCTGAGGATAAAGTAGAAGACTCTTGGCTATGACACACATTTTGTCATCTGAATTTTCATACTTTATGTTCAATGATAAAAGATGAAAAAATTCAAGAAATACCTTCTTTGAGTATTCCAGAAGAGAAATGTAAAAGCTGCATCATTGGAAAATAGATGAGAAGTTCTTTTCCATCTTCTTCAACATTTCAAGCTCTACAGTCTTTAGAGTTAATTTTCGGAGACATGTGGGCCAATTACACCTTCTACTTTGGGAGGTAATAGCTATTTCTTATTGATTATTGATGATTTCTTGTGACTTACTTGCGTTACTATGCTAAAAAAAAGGTGAAAAGCATTTGAAGCTTTTAAGAAGTTTAAAATTCTGGCTGAAAAAAGAAAAAAGAGGAGAAATTTAAGTGTTTTAGGATAGATCATGGAGGTGAGTTCTCATATGATGATTTCAAGAGATCCTGTGATACTCATAGGATAAAAGGCAGTTAGCTTCTCCATATACCCCTCAGCATAATGGTATAGTTGAAAGGAAAAAAAGAACTATTATGTCACTAATAAGAAGTATGCTAAAAGAGAAAGAATTACCATTAGAATTGTGGGGAGAAGCCGTAAGTGCTTGTGTTTATGTCTTGAATAGATCCTCCACAAAAAGTTCAGCTAGTCTTGTCCATATGAAAAATGAACTGGGAGAAAGCCCAATGTATCGTGCCTTAGAATTTCAGACTCTTTGGCTTATGTCAAGAATATCACTAATCATCTAAAGAAACTTGATGACAGAAGCATACAAATGTTCTTTATTCGATACGAAATATGAAGAAAAGTCTATCGATGTTTTAATCCAAATACTCTGAAGGTTAATATCAATAGAGCTATTTTTTTTTGAAGAAAATATCAACTGGAAATGGAACGAGTTCAAAGAAAGTACTCTTAAAATATTTTTTTTAGCAATACTTGAATAATTAATTGATTTTGGAGATGTAGAAGGAACATTTGAAGTTTCAGCTGGTGAAAGTATTACTAATACTTACATATATCTAGTTGACCAAAGTCAACTCTCGAAAATCTCTGATGATCAAAGAACTACAAAAGCTAGACCTATTCAAGAAATATATGATGAAACTTCTCCTGTACTTTCAAATAAACAAGATTGTATGTTTTAAATGAAAGAACCAAAATCTTATTAGGAAGCAGCGAAGGACGATGTTTGGAAACTTTCCATGGAAGAAGAATTACAGTGATTTAGACAAATCAGACTTGGGATTTGGTTTCTCCACCTGAAAACTATAAACCAATAGGTCTGAAGTGGGTTTTTAAAGTCAAGAAAAATGCAAAGGTCAGGTAATTAGTCATAAAGCCAGATAGGTTGTAAAGGGATACTCACGAAGATATGAAATAGATTATGAAGAGGTATTTGCATTGGTGGCTTGTTTTGAATCCATTTTTTGGTAATGATTTTACATCATCTAGATGTAAAATAAGCATTTGTGAATGGCAAGATTAAGGACGAGATGTTTGTTAAGAAACTTGAGGGTTTTTTTAACAAGAGGCAAGGAAAGTTATGTTCTGAGACTGAAGGAAGCACTTTATGGTCTAAAACAAGAACCAAGAGCATAGAATTTTAGACTAGGTGCTTGCCTGATTTCTCTAGGATTCAAGAAAAGTTAGTATGGACATATGGTACAAACACTTAGAAAATACTTCTGGAATTATAGGAGTGTTTGTAGATGATCTGATCATTATAGGATGAGTATATTCCAGGATTCAAGAAAAAAACATTGCATGATCTTCATGTGAAACTGAATATATAGTTGTTACAGATGTTGCTTGCCAAGGAATATGGCTGAGTTGATTGATTGGAGAACTCATAACGCGACATTAATCTCGTAATAATTAAAGTTAACAATCAATCAACCATTACTCTTAATAAAAACCCAGTTCACCATAACCAAACTAAGCACATTGATGCTCAATGTCACTTTATTTTGAATTGTGTGGATGATAAGAAAATATTTCTTAATTTCATTCATTCCTTAGATCCGATAGCGGATGTGTTTTCCAAAACACTAAGAAGTATTAAATTTGAGGATTTTCAAACTTTAATGGGTTTGCGTTCTGTTGAGCATGAAGTACTAGATCAAGGAGGAGATTGAAGATTGATGGTCCCAATAAAGTCTTGATGATTTTTCCTTTTTCAACTACAACTCTGTTCAAGCAAAAAATAAGGAGTTACACCAAAAGAAGGGTGGATTGAAGTTTGATGATTACAAAACCATTACAATTATATTTTTCTTTTGTTCTTATCAAAACACGCATCATGTGTTCGACAAAATGTACAAGGTAACAAAGTTTGGTTCAAACATTAAGATTTCATTTTTCTATTATTTCTCGTCTTGTTCTCCCTTGTTTCTTGGTGTGCAATCATCTCTTTTGGTTCTTTTTAGTTTTTAGTCTTGATGAACTTGATATTGTAATTTGACATTGCAGGAAAAGAGAGCAGCTAGCTCCATCAAGTCTCGACCAACCTTGGATTGCATGGATCTCAGTGGGATCAATCACCATTCTTACTTTACCAACAATGTGACCAAGACATTTGCTCAGGTTCATGTAGAGTTGGTGTTCCTTCAAATTTTCCATTACTTCACGCAAGTATCCCTCATCCTCCTCAACACTCAATAGATGAGAAGATCATCCAAGTAAAAGACAACGAAGTGTTTGATATATTATCAAAAGATGACGTTCACTAGGGTATAAGATCCATTTTGCATCATATCTAATAGATTCCTTGGTTCAGACTGATAAAGCAAAGTCACTCGATTATTATCAAACTAGTTGCAATCCTTTTCTTTCAATAAGAAGGCAATGATAGCTCCTTCTAGTTCTAATAGGCCATGGACTAGATCAGAATCATTCTCAACAAATCCAAACAAAGTCATCCGATTATGAATATGGGTAATGACCCTATGCAATTTGATTATAATTTAATTCCGGGCAGTCATAAGCATAATTTTCTTCCTCTTTTGAGGCAATTTTGTTGTCAATTGCTTGCGAATATCATCCAAAAACTGTGCTGGTAGTTTCACTACCCTAGATGTCACTAGTAGGACTCCTTTTTGAAGATGATACCATTCACGCGAACCACATTTTTTTATCGGGGACTACACATCGTGGACGTCTTCTGTACGAAAATGGAAACACGAGGAAGCTCGCCGCCTTGCCTTTGTGATATGCGTAGAAATAATTCCATCCGTACGTATATTTTGACAATTTCAAAATTTAGGGAACAACTTGAAATGTTAAAGTAGATTTGGAAATACTATTTCATGATATTAAATATATAACATAATAGTGATATCATGATGTTTACTATATCAATTTTGAGCTATTATAATCAAATAAAGTGAAGTGGATATGCTTTGAAATAAAGAGACCTAAGTTAATCATAGTTGCAACTATCGAGAATCTCAATTAAGTATGCGTAAGAATCTCATAAAATCAGAGAGAGATAGGAAAAAGCGACTACATAATTCATGCATTTTTTCATTTGCCTATTAAGCAAGAACCGTTGGTTGCTGATCACCCCAAGAAACACCTCAAGAAGATGATGAGCACACTCACAATGTCACTCACACACTACAAAGAGGAAAAAGAAAGAAGAAAAGAGAGAAAATATACTAAAACACTCAAAAACTCACATACAACCCTCTGGAGGAAGAAATGAATGCTCAGATACCTTTTGCGACGCTCTAGGGGTCCCTATTTATAAGCTATGAAAGAAAAAATCGTAAAAACCCATTTCAAATTTTTTAGGGTGGTTGTCCCGCTAAGTGCGCGCATCTCGGCAAGTGTTATAGTACTCGCCGAGGTGTACGCACATTGGCACGCGGGGGCCCCCCTGACACATGCGCCATGCGGGCGCCCGCTCGACGGGTGCTACAATACCCGCCGAGGCTGCGCACTACGTGTGCGCGCTGGCGCTCGTCCCCGCGTGCCTCTGTGCACCACGAGGCGCTTGCTCGGCGGGTGCAACAGTACCCGCCAAGCTGCGCACACTGGCGCCCTGTGGGAAGCATTCCCGCGTGCCTCTGTGCGTCATTGCGTGCCTCTGGGCACCATCCCGGCGGGTGGTACAGTACCCGTCGATGTTGCACCAGATGTGCATGTTGAGCGCTCTCCCCTGCGTGCCACAAGTGCAGCACACGAGCCAGCCTTGCTTGATGAAGAAAAATCAGCTTCCACATTCTCCTCCTTGATTTTCTTCATGTCCCACACCTTATTCACTCCAATTCTTGCACTTAGCTCCGCAAACTTCACTCTCCCCAATGATTTTGTGAGAATGTCTGCCAATTAGTCTTCGGTCTTCATATGCTCGGTGATGACTCTATTGTCTTCGACACAATCTCGAATAAAATGATATAGTGTGTCGATGTGCTTGGTTCTAGTGTGATGAGCTGATGACTTGCTTAGCATAATGGCTGATTGATTATCAACCATAATCTTCACCGCTTCCAACTTGACTCCCATTACCTTCTTCACTAACCTTACAATCCACACTCCTTGACATACGGTTGATATGATTCCTATATATTCAGCTTCACACGAAGATAAAGCCACCACCTTTCGCTTCAAGCTATTCCAAGTGATTGGTAGACCACCTAAAAAGAATACTTGTCCTAAAGTTCTCTTTCTATCTTTCACATCACCGGCGAAGTCACTATCGCTATAGTCAATCACATTAAGATCCTTCACTCCTTTTCCATATATAAGACCGAAATCAATGGTACCTTTGAGATACCTCAAAACCCTCCTAGCTGCTATCCAATGATCAGAGGTAAGATTCACCTTATATCTACTTAATATGGTCACTAAGTAAGTCATGTCGGTTCGCGTATGAAGCAGATACCTTAAGCTCCCAATTAAGCACCTCTATAATGTGCATTCACGCTTCTTCCACCTCCCTCTTTCTTTAGCTTCATTTGAGCTTCCATTAGAGTGTTGGTTGGATTGAATTCAACCATTTGAAAACTCTCAAAGATTTGTGTTTCATATGGTCTTCGAGAAAAGGTTATTTGGGACTTATCTTGATGCACTTCAATGTCCAAATAAAAACATAGCAAACCCAAGTCTGTCATCTCAAAGATCCTCATCATATTCTTCTTGAACTCCACTTTGGCTTCACTTGCCCCCGCGATGATCAAGTCATCTACATATACTTTGACAATCACTTTATCTTGATTTGAGTTCAAATGATACACACCTTAATATTTTTGTTTTTCATAAAACCAATGCTCTTAAAAGTGTCCTCAAGCTTTGCATTCCATGCTCTTGGTGCTTACTTGAGCCCATAGAGAGCTTTGTTGAGCTTGATGACCCACTCCTCCTTTGCTTCTTTCGCGTAGCCCTCCAGTTGACTCTCATAGATCTCCCCCTTGATTTCACCATTTAAGAAGGCAGATTTCACATCTAGATGATGCAAACTCTAACACTCTTGGGCTGCTAACGCAATCAATATACAAATTGATTCAAAACGAGCAACATGAGAAAATATCTCGTCATCATCAATCCCATATCTTTGGCGATTCCCTTTCACAAATAATCTCACTTTGTGCTTCACAATTTCACAGAGCGGATTCTTCTTTAGATTGTATACCCAATTTACACTAATGGGCTTACATGATTTAGGAGCCTTCTCTAGCTTCTGATAACATGCTATATTAATCTAATAAAATATGATTTTTGATGTATATTAAGTTATAAATAGTTTCATTTACATGCATGTTATCATACTTATGTGTATTTTCTATCATTCCATAAAAAAGTCATTATAATCTCAAAAATACTTTAAATTAGGGTTAAATATGATGATTTAATAAATAAATAATTAATAACCCATATTTACTTGAGATTATAGAGGTTTTTAAAGTTAAAATAATGAGAGAAAACTATTTTATAAACATTTATTTATTTTCTTAAGTTAAAATCCTTAAATAAATGAATGTATTTTTGAAATAAGATTTAAAACTCTCATTATTTATTAATTTTGACTCTTTAGAATGATAGATAATTTAATTTCGGATCAAATGAAAGAAATTTGGATTAATTTGGAGTTATATATTAAAAGTTATGAATTTTCTAATTTTTAGGGAATTTTCCAGATTTTTTCTGAATTCATTTTCGAATTTCTAAGGATTTTCCGAATTTAAAATCGATTTTCTAATTAAAATATCAATTTTCAGATTAAATTAAGTGCGGGGGACGACGTGGCAGCCTGTGAGGCATCGGATCGCGCGATTGAATATCGCCTATCGATCGTCACTTAAGATCGGTGGACACGGAGTACACAGATTGCGTCTAATGTCGACCGTTGATCTCACGAGTTATACCGGTCCAGATTAAAACGCATATATAACGCATCGGAGCCATCAGATCAAGATCTGACGGCGAGCGTTTCACGCATTTTAAAACGCGCGACGACGTGGCGACATCTCATGCGTCCGATCGCGATCGAACGGCCGCGACTTAACAAAAACGGTTCGCGATGGACCGTTTCATCAGAGCTGTTGATTGCTTTGATTGGACGGTTACGCCCAAAATGTGTATAAATAGAGATGTTCTTCGATGTTCTAAAGCATTCGAGTTGAAAATCAAGAAATTGATCTATCTCGACACCTCCCCTCTCGTTTCTCTTGATCTCATCGTGTTCTACTCATTTCCGCACCTCTGGAGCCTTTGAAATCAAGATTTGGTGGAACAGATTAGGAGAAATCAGCGCTTGAATCTCATCCTCGCGTTCTTCGCGATTAAGTGGTTTAATTGTGACGATTTGATCGCTAATTGGGATTAGTGGAAGCGGTTTTTCATAATCTATCTTCCTATCATGTTTAATTTCAATTTAGATTAGGATTTCAAGTTCAATTTGGTTTAATTTTAGTTAAAATCGTGATTTTTTCTTCCGAAATTTTCTCTCCACTTTGATCTTCAATTTCTCCACAAAATCAAAACCAAATTCGATGATTCTTGATTCCGTGGAATCGATTTGAAGTTCTCTTTCATAATTTACCATTTTCCCCAATTTCTATCATCAATTCATCATCCGATTTGATTAATTTTGAAGAATACATCAAGAATTTCTTTATTTCCCTGTGGATTCGACCCTTATTTACCATTATACCCTTCAATTCGATACATTTTCATAAAATTGACAAGTTTAGAACTATTTTTGACATGATACCGTGTGAAATCAACGACCTCGCGGTCTCGTCTCGTCAGCGTCCACGTATCATTCTTCTTGATGGAGGTAATCTTCTCCTCCATAGCTTTCCTCCATGCTTCATCTTCAAATGCCTTAAAATAAGTGGTAGGTTATTCAAATGAGATGAGACACTCTTCCCCAATTAGATCAGTCACTTCATAGAGAGCTTGGACAGATCAAAATCTTGATATCACTTCATTGCTCGTCAATGTTGACCCTTCACCTTGACCCCCTTCTTCATTTGAAGACATATCTTGAAACATACCTTCAAGATTGTCTCCACCTTCTTCCATCCTCATATTTATATTGTCAAATCTAAGATTTACACCTAAAACACGCAACTCCATACCTTCACTCGGTTGTCATTCTATGAAGTTCCACTTGCGCCCTTCGTCGAAGATGATATCTCGGCTCAAATGGACGTTCATGAGTGGTAGGATTAAACCACCGATAACCCTTTGTACCTCTCTTGTACCCACAAACACCATTTCCTTGCTCCTATCTTCAAGATTCCCCAAAGCTCCAAGAGTCTTCACATGCACAATTGAGCCGAAGATCTTGAGATGACTCAATTTAGGCTTCTTCCCACTCCACATCTCATAGGGAATCTTCCCTTGCAAGCTCTTTGTCGAGGACCTATTCAACACATATACATAGGTATTAATAACCTCACCCCATAATTCAAGAGGTAAACTCTTGTCTTTCATCATGCTTCTTATAAGACCCACAACAGTCCTATTCTTCCTCTAAACTAATCCATTTTGTTGGGACGTATACGGAGTAGTATACGTGAATTCATTTTGAGAATTATTCATAAGTGAATTCTCCACCGCGATCAGTTCTTAAACACATAATCAATGCTCCATTGGATTCACTCTCTTCTAGAGTCTTGAATTTTTGAAAGGCTCCAAACGCTTTTGACTTGTTCTTCAAAATTTCCATCCACATCAATCTAGAAAAATCATCAACAATTAGCAAAAAAATACTTTCCTTCGTTGATTGTTGATGGTGTGATTGGTCTACAAATGTCGACATAGACCAATTCTAGGAGCTTTGAAGCTCTAAATTCAGTTGCCTTGGGAAATAGAGCTCTCGCATGTTTTTCAACCACACAACAACTGCACTTGTACTCAAATTTTGAAGAACTAGGTAATCCAGTAGCATGATTACCTTTGACCATAACATAGAAAGTGTGAGCACTTTGATGACACATTCTTCTATGCCACAACCATGCCTCTTTATCATTATTCTTCACAAGAAAACAATGCTCGACGATGTGGAACTTCAAAAGGTATATATTCCCCCTCGTCTTGGGAATCTTGGTCAGCAAACTTCCTTGGCCATCATGAAGGGTGAGAAAATCATCCCTCAATCGTATGTCACAACCTTGAAAATCAAGTTTTCCCAAACTTAAGATGTTAGTCTTCAATTTAGGTATAAAAAGAACGTTTTTGAATATCATTCGTTCACCATTAGTACACTCCACATGTACTTCACCTTTGCCTTCATACATAATTGAAGAACCATCACCGAATCTCACTACTCCTTTCTGAGACTCATCAAGGGACTGATAGAAGGTCTCCATACTAGTCATATGGCTGCTTGTTCTCATATCTAAATACCACATATTATCAATAGGAGAGCTATTCATACCTTAGAGTAACACATCCGCATGTTCATCGGTTAGCACCATTAGCAACGATGATTCTTCCTCTACATCTTCTAAATACCACATATCATCAATAGGAGAGCTATTCATATCTTAAAGTAACACATCCGCATGTTCATCGACTAGCACCATTAGCAACGATGATTCTTCCTCTACATCTTCTAAATACCACATATCATCAATAGGAGAGCTATTCATACCTTAAAGTAGCACATTCGCGTGTTCATCGGCTAGAACCATTAGCAACAATGATTCTTCCTCTACATATTCTTGGGCCATATGCATCTTTTCTTTCTTTTTCTTTTCACACTCATTTGCAAAATGCCTAAGCTTTTAACAATTGTAACATTTTACCTTAGATTTTTCAAATTGCTTCTTTTTCTTCTCTCCATTGGCATCACCACCAAAATCTTTGCCTTTTCCTTTCTTTCCTTGTCCCCATCCACTTGAAGATGACCCCTTTTGATTCTTCTTAGACATATTAAATGCCCTAGATAGAAGTACTTGCTCCTCATCTCTTGAGTTCCTCTCTTAGAGTCTCAATTCATGAACTTTGAGTTGCCCAAAAGCTTTCTCAAGTCTCATGGTCTATAAATCACTTGTCTGCTTAAGTAGAAGAATTAGAGAATAAAAATCTTTAGGGACTGACCTAAAGAGCCTTTAAACAACACCATACTCATCAAGACTTTCCCCCAAGTCTCTTAAATTTTTAACAATTCGGATAAAACGATTTGAGTAGTCATCAATCTTCTCATTCCTCTTCATGGAAATTGTTTTAAATTCTCTCTTCAATGCTTGTCCCTTTGCTTGCACCACTTTGTCCATTCCCACATGGAATGTGCGGAGAACCTCCCAATTCTCCTTTGCACTCTTCTTAGTGTCGATTTGGTTTCTTTGTGACTCGGAGATGGAATTGAGGATCATCTACAATGCAAGGCGATCCTTCTTGCAATTTACCTCACTCCCATCAATGACTCCCCACAAATCATGAGCCTCCAAAGAAATGTCCATCCTCATAGCCCAAAGATGATAATTTGTACTTTTTAACATCAAAACATAAGTAGACATATCAGTTTCACTCCTTGGTGGATGCAAGGTTGGTGTAGGTGCAAGTACATCATCGGACATGGTACTTCCCCTACTTGGACATTTTCAAAAACCTAGGACCGAAAAATGCTCTGATACAACTTGTTGGCTGCTAATCACCCCAAGAAACACCTCAAGAAAATGATGAGCACACTCACAATGTCACTCACACACTCAAAAGAGGAAGAAGAATGAAGAAAAGAGAGAAAATCCACTAAAACACTCAAAAATTCACATACAACCCTCTGGAGGAAGAAATGAATGCTCATATACCTTTTGGAATGCTCTAGTGGTTCCTATTTATAGGCCACAAAAGAAAAACAATTGTACAAACCCATCTCAAATTTTTTAGGGCAGTTGTCTCAACGAGTGCTTGCATCTCGGTGGGTGTTACAATACCTGCTGAGGTGTGCACGCATTGGCGCGTGGGGGCCCCCCAACACACGCGCCATGTGCACTATGCGGGCGCCTGCTCGGCGGATGCTACAGTACTCGCCAAGGCTGCATGCCACAAGGCGCCTGCTCAGCGGGTGCGACAGTACCCGCCGAGCTGCGCGTAGCTGTCGCGCTATGGCACACCTTCTCACGTGCCTTTGCGCGGCATGGCGCGCCTCTGGGCACCATCCCGGTAGGTGCTACAATACGTGCCAAGGTTGCACCAGATGTGCACATTGGGCACTCTCCCCTGCGCGCCACAGCTGCTCCAGATGCGCCAGCCTTGCCGGATGAAGAAAAATCAGCTCCCACAAGAATTGCAACCAGATGGGATCATTTTTTCTTGATCGTTCGATCAGTCCCACGATCGATCGCATGGTTAACCATGCTTTTCAATCCAGCGAGATCGATAAGGTCTCTTGAAATTTCTATCTACTCTATTTCCTGCTGTTTATGTTTATTTTGCACTTTCTCTCTCCTCTAGGAAGATCATGATAAATCGACTTATCGTTGATGGATCGAGGTCGACGATCCTAAAGAGAGAGAGAGAGCCTTGTTTTTCTCTCTTTATTTGTGAAGCAATCTTGATGAGATGTCATATTGTCGGGAGAGAGAGAGAGAGAGAGAGAGAGAGAGAGAGAGTTTTATCCTCGATCATGTCGATCTTATCGATTGACGATAGAAAAAAAGACTTTTCTCTAGTCGATGATCGATCGATCGAGCTAAGATTTTTCCACCGCATTGTTCATTACTCCTAATTTAATGGAAATATTCAGTTTTGCAAAAGTTCGACGACAGAAAAAAGTTCATGCAAAGTTTCGAAGGTTCTTATTACGAAGACAAACTTCACGAGAATATCTACTTTATATATAAAACTAGTCTGTGGAAGAACTGATCTACTGAAAAACTAAAATTCTAAATTTGACCAAAGTTCTAAATTCATCCAAATCATAAATATCGTGTGAAAAGATGAATAACGAGTGAAATTTGAGGGAGTTGATCCAAGCTGTTGGATCACAATCCTACGACGTCAATAAGT
>CM044109.1:17900058-17966451 GCA_024174645.1 Lemna minuta | reverse complement strand
TATCATCAGAGAAACACTTTTCTTGAACATTAGTCCACAGTGTTGTTCATTACTCCAAATTTAATATAAATATTCGGTTTTGCAAGAGTTCGACGACCGAAAAAAGTACATGCAAAGTTTCGAAGGTTCTTATTACGAAGACAAACTTCACCAGAAGATCTACTTTATCGAAAATTTGACAACGGAAAGGTAGTTCGACCGTGATCGAAAACCATAGTTTCCAAAGACAAATTTTACGGTGATTCCGCATCGAAAGAAGACGTAGAACCGCAGATCTTTCAAAACGGGAAGAATCCAAAACGCAAAATCCCGAAAATCGAAGAAAGAGGTTTTACCGATGGAGAGAAACTTTTCGAGGGGATCTGCAGGCGCCAGATCACGGCGGCGAGCTTCTGCGCCGAGGAGGCGGTGCTGTGGTCATCGAGAACCATCGCCTGAACAGAAAATTTGGTGGATGACGGGAGCGCGGAGCCACTCTCGGTAGTTCGTGCTTTCTAGAGAGAGAGAGAAAAAGAGGCGGGAAACGAGGCGGGAAAATAGAATAATGACTAGATTTTGGAGATAGCGATCGAGAGAGGTCGGGCTCGAAACGGACTGGCGGGACACGGCACGTGCCAATGCCAGGGAGATATTATATAACGCGTATTTATGGCATAAGAGCTGAACACGTGTTATATAATCTTCATGATGTTTGTATTTGCAATGCATAGCATTCATTTCTAGCACAATTTATCTTCATTCAAAGCTATAAATATCAGCCCGTTCGTTTTAAAAAAAACAAAAAAAATACGTGATATTGAAACTCATTGATGCATTTAAGTTCAAATATTCATATTTTTTTTGACGAATATTTTTCATGATTAACTGATCTTAACCATCATCGCTTTACATAGATAGAACTTAGTTATTTACTAGCACTAAAATTTTCCTAGAAGCTTTTCTCATAAGAATTCTTATCGATGCCTCATCAAATATTTGTATAAGTAATATTAGAGTAAAAGTTGGCAAGGGATTGAGAGGTTTTGAAGTAAATTCATCAGTAGCTAGCCTTCGTCTATGTTCTTGAGATTTGAGTGACGTTATTTGGACAAAAACTAAGGGGAAAGAGTGAAGAATGATTTAGATCTACTTGATCAAATTGTTGTTGAAACTAGTTACAAGACACTTCTGGTTCACCATTATCTAGTGCGAGAGCTTAGCCACTATAGAATTGTTACAGAAAATGCTCCGAGAGATGGCGATTTTTAGACATCATCTTCAAAATAGTTAATTAAAAAAGGTGACACTAATTTCATTACCTTTTGGCATCATAGCATTCTCATATGAAGGTGTATACTTGTTTTGAGGTGCATTTCTGTCAAAAATCTAGAATTGTTGACGGACTGAAATGTCAAAAACCTAGAAGTGTTCTTGATGGACTTAAAAAAACCTAGAATTGTTGGCCGTCACCATTGAGATTCCAAGAGAATTTTAACCTTCCATATTACTATTTTTAGGTCAACATTGAAAGCTAAAAATTATCCATACTCTCATGATCCATCTTATCATGTATCCTTATGACATATGATACCTTTGACAGTATCATCTCATCAAGTTGATGATGTGTTTGAGGCTGTGTATGCAACATTTTCCCCGGGATTACAATCATCAAATTAATGACTTGTTGGGCATCAGAGTTGTTGAGTCACTATCTTTCAAATATTTGAATATTCTGTCAAATTATTAGTTGAAATTAACCATATGAAAATTTTATGTTTTCATAAATATAAATTGGGAATAATTTTTATGACAGATTTAAAGAACGCCTTTCATGAGTTAGGTCAGGAAATTTAGTGACATGGCCTGCTCTTTTCTCACCTATACATGTCAACTCACTAGATGGATCCTCGAGGGATAAAAATGAAGTAGGGTTAGATGGGCAATGATAAGTTCCTATTCGTAATCGTTTCTTATACATTTTCTCATTCTTTCACGTGTCTGGCATATTTGGGGCGGAGTGGCGACTATCATCTCGGTTTGACCGGGTCCCCATCCTGCGCCCAAATAGGAGGAACAGTGGGCCCCATGTCAAATGAATTTTTTCTTTAAATTTTTATTTTTATACTCATGGTTCCATTTTGAAATGACCATACCTCCCTCTTTTTTCATCCGTTTTGGATGTTTTTGGGCTCGTTGGAAAGTTCTCGAGGAGTAAAACCTGGCTCTGATACCATTGTTAGGTTTTGATGTCGATAAAATTTTAAAATTTTGATCAAAACATCGAATGCAGCGGAAAACATTGAATTGGATATTCAAAACACCAAGCCACTAGGAACAGATGATCCTATCATCTAGTATGAATGAGAAAACATAATTACGGGGTTTCCTTGAAGGAGTTCTTGAAGCTATTCAAGTGTCTAGCCGCTAGCGGTATCCACATGATCTTCGGATGGTTGGATCTCCTCTTGAAAGCTCTTCACCAAGAGAAAAAGAGAAGAAAGGAGAGAATTCTCACAAGGCTTACATGGGCATCTTGAGTTGTGGTCGTTCTTCCCATATTTATAGACATTTGGTATGAGGTTTTTTCATAAAAACCCTCATAATTATATCTATATCCACCAACATCCATAAACCTTATGTGTGTGACCCTCTAGGTCCATATATCTCACTGTTTAATAACTCTATTGACCAAATAACACCTTATTGGTCAACCTTAATTAATTATCCACATCCACATATCGATTAATTAATCAATAATCGATTTAACCCAATCGATAGGTTGAGTTGCCAGCCCGTTGGGTGCCAAGCTACACTACGTATACTAGGAGATATGGAGTATGTAAGAATTCACTTATGGAACCTTCCCGTCATCGATTACCATGTATGTATAATCCTTCATCCACATTAGACTCATGAATGACTTAGGGTATGGTCAACTGTCAAACCCTAATCGGTCACTCAAGTTAGTACTGATGCGTGTAGAAATCATCGGGAACTCCTTCTCCGATATTTCTACTACCTTGGCCAAGGATTTCATCGCATCTCATTCCTTTGAGTCAATCTCCTCAAATACCGAGGGTGGATGATTCCATCTTGATCACACAATCATCTTCGTGGACTTCATGTCGTATCCAATATATGACGTTTTAGATATCCCGTGGCTAGGGATTCGTAAGGCATAATCAAAACATGATCATCCATCCACAAGATGTCTTTGGTGTCTCAAGTCAAAGGACCACATACACAACCATGACACGAATCAACCTGATTGACAGTTAGGTATAATACCATTCAGGGATTCATACGGATCAATTCAGTGAACTCTTTCTCCAAAGAGCACCCACTATCTATCCTTAGTGTCTCCACACCGATGGCTATAGGATCAGCCATACTCATCATATGAGTTGGATTAAATAGTGCTATTCTTTCCAGATAATTCAATGTCCTTCTCGAATATCTCACGAATAGGAATGTTTAGAACATATGTTTAAAGACTAGTGATCACTATATTATGATCTCATCATAATTCATTTAGTTATTGCACATGCTCATGGACTTTATTGCAAACATGACACACGAATGATAATAAATAAATTTCATTTCAATAAACATAAACAAGATACATGAAAGTGTGATTGGCTTATAGGCCATATAATATCCATCACGACTTTGTTGAGAACTTTTAGCTTTGCCTCTATTTTTTGTTGGTTCCTTGGGTGAATAATCTTCCATCAATGTAGCAGATAAGGGGAAACTCTATTAGGTCTCTTCAATAATGCATTCATGTACATCGACATTGTGTTGGTGTGCCTCTTTTTTCTCAAATAATCACACCAAAGTGACTCATTTTGGTTCATTTCCAATTCTTATTTTATGATTCTGGTTTGCTAAAGTGTTACTCTAATTTCAAATTGATAGAGTTCTTTGTTGAATCCAAAAAGCTGTTGAACTAGATAATGGCTCAAGTGTTGTCATGTGTGTTGAGAAGATTCAATCAATTTTTTTCCTCTGCAGGGACTTCTTTGGTAGTTGCTTTGATAGGTCTGTTGAATATTTGTCCTCTAAGTATCTCAAACACTTAATTAAGTGTACCAATAAATGTTAAATGTTGTCTCTATGAATATTTTTCCTGTCATATGAATTTAGATGTAGTATCCTAAACGATCAAACTCTTTCCAAATTTTGACTAGGGTATTGCATATTCTAGGACAAACCTTTAATAATAGTGATTAGTTCATTGTTTGGTTTTAAAGTTTGATGAGACTAATTCATATATCTTTGAATCGTTTTCCCTTTTTGAATGTTGCAAATGGGAATCATCCCATAATGGTTTGAAGCTAGATTCATAACCTAGAAAATCACCAACTCTTGGATTCATAGAGTCTAAAAGCCATTCATAGAGAACTGTCTCAATTTCTATTGACTAGAAATATGAAGGATAAATGATAGCATGAATTTGTTTTATAAGATGATTGGGTCAATTTCTAATAGAGAATAATCGTTTGATATACTCAAACCATTGAATAAAGTCAAGACCTCTTCATAATTCCCTTCTAGGAACCTATGTTAATGTATTCAACCATTTTCTATCATAGGGAATAGCTTGTCAAATTGTTAAGGATTCTTGGATGATAAGTAATGGTATATTAGTTTTAGGTGCACGTTGATCGGATGAATCTTAATGTTTGGGGTCAGCCATCCTTCCTTAAAGATATTTTAAAATCTTATTGAGTTTATTTCCATGATTGTTCTATTGACATTGACAATAGAACAATGTCAATGTCATAAAAAATAGGAATGTTTTTAGGCTTGTTGAATAATATTTTTTGAATTTTGATGCTTGAGTTAAATCAACACGGAAGTTTTAATATTTTGAAACTTCAAATTACGGATTAGCTTGGTAAATAATTAATCTTGAAGGATTTCACTTGAAATGGATTTCTCCTTCATAATAATTTATTCATGATCTTCACAAATTCTCTTGTTCAATCTGAATTTTAAATTTTTATTGGGTTCAGAGTTTCAAGAAGCTTATGATATATTTTTGTTTATATTTTAACATTCAAGAATCATTAAAATAGGCTTAGAATATTTCTCTAAAAATGTTCATCACTCAATTTCTTTTCTATATTTAATTTTTTATCATAGAATAAATGCTTTCAGATGTTCACAATATTCATTCTCTTGTCAAGGAATATTTCTTCTTTTTGTTAAATAGTCTATTTGATAATTGCCAAGTCTTCCTTGCATGTTCTTAGATTGAAGAGGTTGGTTTTCTTGATTCATAATCTGCTCTTTTTGTGGACCGAAACCGGGTTTGAAACCATTTTCCCATGCGCCATTTATTTTTTGTCTTTTTTCCTCATGGATTGAACCATATAAAATATCAGAAATCAATATATATCCCTTCATGATGTTTCTATTTCCAATGCTTAGCATTAATTTCTAGCACAATTTATCTTCATTCAAAGCAATAAATATCAGGCCATTGGTTTTAACAAAAACAATGAAATACGCGATATTGAAACTCATTGATGTATTTAAGTTCAAATATTCATATTTTTTTGACAAATATGTTGCACGATTAACTGAACTTAGCCATTATCACTTTTACAGAGATAGAACTTAGTTATTTACTAGCACTAAAATTTTCCTAGAAGCTTTTCTCATAAGAATTCTTATCGATGCCTCATCAAATATTTGTATAAGTAATATTAGAGTAAAAGTTGGCAAGGGATTGAGAGGTTTTGAAGTAAATTCATCAGTAGCTAGCCTTCGTCTATGTTCTTGAGATTTGAGTGACGTTATTTGGACAAAAACTAAGGGGAAAGAGTGAAGAATGATTTAGATCTACTTGATCAAATTGTTGTTGAAACTAGTTACAAGACACTTCTGGTTCACCATTATCTAGTGCGAGAGCTTAGCCACTATAGAAATGTCAAAGAAAATGCAAGACATCATCTAGCATACTTAATTCAACAAGAATTAAGTATCTTTGTGATTGTTAGACATCATCTTCAGAATACTTATTTCAACAAGGTGACACTAAATTCATTACCTTTCGTCATCATAGAATTCTCATATGAAGGTGTATACTTGTTTTGAGGTGCATTTCTGTCGTTCTTTTGACCGACTGAAAAAATCTAGAATTGTTGGCCGTCACCATTGAGATTCTAATGGAATTTTAACTTTCCATATTTCTATTTTTAGGCCAACATTGAACACCTTTCATGATGTAAGAGCAAAGTCACTCACTCCCCGAAGGCGACTCTCTTTCCTACGCGCACACTCAAATCTATTCACAAAAACGAGAGGGAAATCTTCTTGAAAATCATACACTTCGTTGTTCTCTTCCGAGCGTACACACGGTTATTTAAAGAGAGAAAAAAACAAGAAGAGAAGACAACCGAATTAACGGCATGTGGGTCCATGCGCATCTTCCTCTTCAATCTACACCGTTATAACTAGAATAGATGGACGCTTAGGATTAGCTCTACTCAAGTCTTGGTTTGTTGTCGTGAGATGATGATCTTACGGCTTAGATTACTCCCACACACTCCTCCTTGATCAGAGCTTCACTTCACTTTGACGAGGCCAATTTTCTCTCGAAGCTCCACAAATTTTGATATTCCGAGTGGCTTTGTAAACAGATCGGCGAGTTGATCGTCCATCTTAACATATTTCAGCATCACCTTATTTTCTTCTACGCAATTCCGAATGAAATGGTAGCGGACTTCAATATGCTTTGTTTGTCCGTGATATACCGGATTTCGGCTAATTTCAATAGCCGATTTGTTATCGATGCAAAGACCAAACTTCTCGATAAACTCTCCAATTAACTCGCGCATAAACCTGCTTATCCAGATACCTTGACACACTGCTAATGTAGAGGATATGTATTCCGCTTCGCAAGATGACAGAGCGACGACCTTTTGTTTACTGCAATTCCAAGCAATTGGCTTTGAACCGAGAAGAAAAATATATCCTGATGTGCTCTTCCTGTCATCCAGATCTCCTGCATAATCACTATCATAGTATCCGGTTAATCTCGGTTCCTTATCGCTTACATACACTAAGCCATAATCCACAGTTCCTTTAATATATCTTAACACTCTCTTAGCTGCTGCCATATGATTTGAGTATGGTTTACTCATAAACCGACTCAAGTAACTCACTGAGAAGATCAAATCAGGTCGAGTTAGAGTTAAGTATCTCAAACAACCGATCAATTTTCTGAAATAAGTAGATTCCACTTCCTCTCCTTCACCTTCTCTGCTTAGTCTCAGACGACACTCCATGGGAGTTTTAGCAGAATTGCACTCTTTCATGTTGAATTCATTCAACACTTTCAATGCAAGTTTGTTTGGCATAATCTGATTTCAGATTTTCTTTGTATCACCTCAACACCCAAGTATGAATTTAATAAACTGAAGTCAGTCATTTGGAATTTGGTTTTCATTGAGGATTTAAATTCCTCAATTCTCTGAGTATTTGATCCAACTTATAATTCCATGCTCTTGGGGCTTGTTTAAGTCCGTAGAGAGCTTTTCTCAGTCTCAGGACAGAATCTTCTTTACCCTTTTTTACAAAACCCTCAGGTTCATGCACATATACCTCCTCTTTAATCTCACCATTAAGAAATGTGGATTTTACATCAAGGTGATGCAAATCCCATTTCAATTGTGCTGCTAGAGCTATCAAAATACGGATGGAGTCTGTTCTTGCAACTGGAGAGAACACTTCATCAAAGTCTTTACCCCTTTTTTGAGTGTAACCTTTAGCCACAAGCCAAGCCTTATGTCTTGTAATATCTCCAGTTGAATTCCTCTTCACTTTGTAGATCCATTTAACTCCAATTGGCTTACAATTCTCAGGTGGTTTGACAAGATCCCATGTCAAATTTTTCTCTATCGCTTCCATTTCCTCTTTCATAGCCATTCTCCAAATTTCTTCCTTAACTGCTACTTCATATGAAGACGGTTCTTCTCCTGCTATAAAGAGTGCTTCTTCCTCATCTATCTCTCGGGTATCCTCATAGATCGATTGAATCGATCTGTATCTCTCGAATCTTTCTTCATCTTCCTCTTCTCTAGAGTTTAGATCTTGGTTACCTTGGTCATATGCGGGTAAGTCTGATGTTGAATTTGAATTTTGATAATCGGTTGAGCTTTCTGATGAATTAAGCAGAGATGTTGTTTTTGAGGAACTTCAAAGTTGGGATTTCAGTCAACAGGCTTTAGTACCTAATTCATACCCAATAAAAACCATAAAATTGCTTCTATCCTCGAGTTTATTCACTCTCTTTGTGGTTTTTACATGAACCACAGACCCAAAAACCCTTAGATGATCTATATTTGGCTTCCTTCCACTCCACTTTTCGTATGGTGTTGAATTCTCCAAGCTCTTGGTATAAGAACGATTCAGCACATACACACAGGTATTTACAGCCTCTGCCCATAGTTCTAGAGGTAATTTCTTCTCTTTTAACATGCTTCTCACACAGGACATGATTGTCCTATTCTTTCTTTCAACCACACCATTCTGTTGTGGTGAATAAGGTGCAGTAAGTTATCTTTTGATACCATTTTCTTCACAATAAACATTAAATTCCTCTGAATTAAACTCACCTCCTCTGTCAGTTCTAAAGCACTTAACCTTCTCTTCACTTTTCGATTCAACTAAGTTCTTAAAACTTTTGAAATGCTGAAATGCATCTGATTTTTCTTTCAGAAATGCCACCCACATTAACCGAGAATAATCATCAATCAGTAGAAAGTAGTACCTTCTTCCTCCTACTGTTGATGGTTGGATCGGTCCACAAATGTCTCCATGAATTAATTGAAGTTTCTTTGATGCTCTGTATTCAGATTTGTTTGGAAAAGAGCTTCTATTTTGTTTCCCTGCCACACAATTCCTGCATAGATGATAAGAGAAACGCAATTTTGGTAAGCCACTTACCATTTCAGTCCTTCTCATGTCATCAATTGCTCGGAAGCTTTGATGACATAACTGATGATGCCACAACCATACTCCATCTTGCTCTTCTCGGGTAATTTGACAAGATTCAGGAACATTCAATTTAATGAGGTACATGCTTCCTCTTGATTTTCGAATTCTAGCAAACACTTTCCCTCTGTTATCAAATATTGACAGGATTCCTCCTCCTAGAGTTGATGTAAACCCGTCATCATCAAGTTTTCCAATGCTTAGTATGTTTACCCTGAGAGTTGGGACGAAAAGTACTCCATCGAGATTCAATTCTTTCCCATCTGAATCACACACCGATATAGAACCTTTTCCTTCATAAGCTACCGACGATTCATCGCCAAACCTGATCACTCCTTTTAAATTTTCATCAATGGAACTGAAGAATGATTTCATACCTGTCATATGAGAGCTTGCTCCCATATCAAGATACCATAGGTTATCTTGAATTTTCATTTCTTGAACACCTTGTAGCAAAACACCCTCTGTGTATGCCATAAATAGGTTCGATTCCTCAGTCGCCAAGTTCACTGTCTCTTCACGCACTCTCGGCTTCTTTTCATTTTTGCATTCATCTTCAAAATGTCCGAATTCTTGGCAATTATAACACCTCACCTTTGATTTATCAAATGGCTTTCTCATTCCTTCTTGTTTTTGCTCTTCATTTGGTTGAGATTTGCCTCTTCCTTGATCTCTTCCCCTGCCTCTTCCTCTTTCTCTACCTCTTCCTCTTCCGCGCGATGTCTGTCCTTCTTCTTGTTTTGTTTTCTTGAACTTACTCATCGCACGGGATAGTAGAGCCTGTTCTTCCTCTCTTGCGTCTCTTTCAGAAAGTCTCATCTCGTGAACTTTTAATGATCCGATGGCCTCCACCAATGACATCGTATCGAGATCATCAAATTGTTCAAGGGATAGAGTCAGTGAGTCGTACCTCGGCGGCATCGATTTAAGAAGCTTCTTAACTACTTCTTTGTCGTCCACCATCTCTCCGAGTTGTCGTAATTCAAACACAATTCGTGAGAATTTATTCGTGAATTCACTCACCTTATCTGTTTTCTTCATCGAGAGATTCTCAAACTCCCTTCTCAGTCCTTGAGCTCTTGATTGGGCAAGACGATCAATTCTCACATGGAATGATCGAATTATTTCCTAATTTACCTTCGACGACTTCTTGATGTCCAATTGAACTCCAGACGATTCCGGGATTTTCGCTAACATCGCCAATAGAGCAAGCCTATCTTTCTGCCTGTTCGTGTCAGTACCGAGTACAGCTTCCCACAGACCTTGAGCATTGAGATGCACTTCCATTCTCATTGCCCAATGACGATAATTCGTTGCAGAGAGTTGAGTTAGAGGAGTCGGAGCAACCACCTCAATCTTCTTGACCGTTTCACCGGTCGTAGATTTCTCACCTTGAGTCCATGTCTCACCTCTTCTCGGCATTTTCCGCAGGTCTCACGACGATCGGGCGCTCTGATACCACTTGTAAGAGCAAAATCACTCACTCCCCGAAGGCGACTCTCTTTCCTACGTGCACACTCAAATCTATTCACAAAAACGAGAGGGAAATCTTCTTGAAAATCATACACTTCGTTGTTCTCTTCCGAGCGTACACACAGTTATTTAAAGAGAGAAAAAAACAAGAAGAGAAGACAACAGAATTAACGGCATGTGGGTCCACGCTCATCTTCCTCTTCAATCTACACCGTTATAACTCGAATAGATGGACCCTCAGGATTAGTTCTACTCAAGTCTTGGTCTGTTGTCGTGAGATGATGATCTGACGGCTCAGATTACTCCCACACATGAGTCAGGTCAGGAAATTCAGTGACATGGCCTGCTCTTGTCTCACTCTAGCTGGATCCTCCAGAGAGAAAAAAAGTAGGGTTAGACGGGCAACGATAAGTCCCTATTCGCACCCGTTTCTTATACATTTTCTCATTCTTTCATCCGTCTGGCATATTTGGAGCGGAATAGCGACTGTCATCTCCGCTGACCTCTCTCTCTTTATCCCCTCCCACCGTCCGTTTCCCGCTCTTAACCCTCAGTAATTGGTCGTATTGTCTCCCGCCGACTGACAGACTGGACCAACTGCACGCGGTGTAATGGCGCTGTCCATTTCCTCTTTTGAACGCGGTGAAATAGAGAATTGATCTGCTAAGGTCGGAAAGAAACAACTCTCTCTCTCTCTCTCTCTCTTCTCGTACCTACTCCCTCATTCTCTCTCCTCTGTTAAGTTCGATTGGGAACGACGTAAGCTTCTTATCCCCGATAAATCTTGCTGGTGTGGAGAGAGAGAGAGAGAGAGAGTCAGCGCAGATAATGAAATTTTTTTTATATTATCTATCCAAGGCCATTCGAAACTAATTTATTTCATATGACTATCAAACAGTATTAACTCAAACGAAATAACGTGTGGACGGCTTTTGTTCTCCTCCCGCCAATCCCCAGAAACTACGTCAGATCCTCTGCAGTCAGATGCCGACAGACTTTTCCCTTTATAACCCGCCATAGAAAATCCTGGATGAGATAGGAAGAGACAGATTGATAGATAGAAAGAGAGCGCGATCGAGAGGGAGCTATGAAGAAATGGACAACTGGGGAAGTTGCAGGGGAAGTGAAGCAACAAGTGATGTTCTCTTTGCCCATGATTCTCACAAACGTCGCCTTCTACTCAATTCCTCTAATCTCTGTTATGTTCGCCGGCCATCTTGGCGACCTTGAGCTTGCCGGCGCAACTCTCGCCAATTCCTGGGCTACCGTCACAGGCTACACGCTCACGGTTTGATCTCTCTCCCCCCCCTTCCCCTCTCTCTCTTGCTACATTCTAGATTCGTATGGCTGCTTTATTCTCAGAACATCACACTTTGTATACCCTGATAACGGCAGTTTTCGCTCCATTCTCTCTCTTTCTCTCTCACAACTTCAGCTTTATCCGATTCGTATCTTCTTTTTATTGTTCTATACCGAGCCCGAATTCTCCTCGTTCATAACAATAATACTTTGTGTCTGATTTTCTCTATCTACCTATCCATCCTCTAACCCATCTATCCACCTATCCAGCCATAGAATCGTCCCTCTATCCATGCTTTAATCAGTCTCCCTGTTGATCCTCTAACTCATCCACAAAATCGTCTTTCTATCCATCCTTTAATCGGTCTCCCTATCCATCCTCTAACCCATCTATCTGAAGAGAATTGAGAGAGAGAGAGAGAGAGAAGAGCTCACTTGTAGCAGCGTGAATCTTGAATTTTATGTATATGTAAAAGTTCTTTACATCGATCTTTTATAGTAGATCAGAAGAGGGTGAGAGAGAGTCTTAGTCAGTCTGCTGCAAGGCGAAACGGTTATAACCGTTTCTTTAAGTCGTGATCAATCGGTCCAGCTGGCACAAATGAGGCGTCGGACTCGACTGATCGGTTAGCGTCCTCAACATCCCCCCGCAAGCTCAACACCAGGTGAAGATTGAGCTTGGATCTGAGTTGTAGGAAGCAAAGTTTGGTAAGCGATTTGGTAAGGAGGTCAGCCGGTTGATCTTTGCGTGAGATAATACCGACGTGGAGTCGTCGTACGGCCACTTGTTCACGGACAAAATGAAAGTCAATTTTGATGTGTTTCATACGAGCATGAAAGACTGGATTAGCCAAGAGATAGGTGGCACCGATGTTATCACACCATAGTGTTGGTGGAGGCAGAGGAATTTGAAGTTCTCGGAAGAGAGAGGTAATCCAGAAGGAGCTCGAGGTAGTGTTAGCAATGGTTTTATACTCTGCTTCGGTGCTTGATCGAGCCACAGTAGGCTGTTTCTTGGAACTCCATGATACGAGGTTGCAACCAAGATAGAAGGAACCCACTTGTAGAGCGTCTGTCACAGGAGTCACCGGCCCAATCAGCATCACTGAAGGAAGTGAGTAGCACAGGGGAGTTATGACTAAAAAATAATCCGTGAGTGACGGTGCCTTTGAGATATTGAAGAAGATGCTTCAGACGTGCCCAGTCAGCAACTTTGGGAGAATGCATGGAGCGGCATGCCTGATTGACGGCATAGGAGATGTCAGGACGAGTAAAGTTTAGATATTGTAGAGCACCCACAATTCGGCGATAAAGATGAGAGTTATCAAGGATTCTGGATCGAATTGTTAAACATGTCGTAGGACTACGAAGTAGTTTACAGTGTTCCATTTTCAACATGTGGAGAATGGAGAGGGTATACTGGGTTTGTGTAAGTGTGAAACCATCCCGGTGCTTCTGAAGTTCAATACCAAGGAAGTGAGATGCATGTCCAAGATCTTTGAGACGGAAGTGACTTTTGAGGGAGGTAACGAGGTTGTCAATTTGAGATGAAGATGGTCCAATGACGAGAATGTCATCTACGTAGATGAGAATGTAGAGAGGAATTGTAGTAGTGCAATATAGAGACGTGTCAGTCTTTGAGCCTTGAAAGCCGAGATCAAAGAGTTGCCTGGTGAGTTTTTGATACCACTCCCGCGTTGCTTGTTTGAGGTCATATAACGATATTCTGAGTTGGCAGATGTAGTGAGGATGTTGAGGGTGATGGAAGCCGGGAGGTTTATCCATATAGATTAGCTCGTGCAAGTCACCATGTAGGAAGACATTGGAGATGTCCAGTTGTCGAATGTACCACTGTTTGCTGATGACAAGTGCCAAGAGGAGACGAATTGTGGTGACTTTAATGACTGGGCTGAATGTTTTGTGGTAATCAATCCCTCTCTCTTGATGAAATCGTTTAGCAACGAGGCATGCTTTGTATCGGTGAGAGACACCGTCAAGAGAGGGCTTGGTTTTATAGACCCATTTACATCCAATGATAGGTCAATTGGTAGGTCGTGGGACTAGTTGCTGATGGGATCTAAGGTGGACATCTTTCCGAAATTTTGATCAAAAAATCAAATGCAGCGGAAAACATTGAATCGGACATTCAAAATACCAAGCCACCAAGAACAGATGATCCTATCATCTAGTATGAATGAGAAAACATACATATAGGGATTCCTTGAAGGAGTTCTTGAAGCTATTCAAGTGTCTAGCCTCTAGCAGTATCCACACGGTCTCCGGATGGTTGGATCTCCTCTTCAAAGCTCTTCACCAAGAGAGAAAGAGAAGAAATGAGAGAATTCCCACAAGGCTTGCATGGGCACCTTCAGTTGTGGTTGTCCTCCCCCTATTTATAGACATTTGGTATGAGGTTTTTCATAAAAAAACCCTCATAATTATATCTATATCCACCAACATCCATAAACCTTATGTGTGTGACCCTCTAGGTCCATATATCTCACTAGTCAATAACTCTATAGACCAAATAACTCCTTATTGGTCAACCTTAATTAATTATCCACATCCACATATAGATTAATTAATCAATAATCGATTTAACCCAATCGATAGGTTGAGTTGCCAGCCCGTTGGGTGCCAAGCTACACTACGTATACTAGGAGATATGGAGTATGTAAGAATTCACTTATGGAACCTTCCCGTCATCGATTACCATGTATGTATAATCCTTCATCCACATTAGACTCATGAATGACTTAGGGTATGGTCAACTGTCAAACCCTAATCGGTCACTCAAGTTAGTACTGATGCGTGTAGAAATCATCGGGAACTCCTTCTCCGATATTTCTACTACCTTGGCCAAGGATTTCATCGCATCTCATTCCTTTGAGTCAATCTCCTCAAATACCGAGGGTGGATGATTCCATCTTGATCACACAATCATCTTCGTGGACTTCATGTCGTATCCAATATATGACGTTTTAGATATCCCGTGGCTAGGGATTCGTAAGGCATAATCAAAACATGATCATCCATCCACAAGATGTCTTTGGTGTCTCAAGTCAAAGGACCACATACACAACCATGACACGAATCAACCTGATTGACAGTTAGGTATAATACCATTCAGGGATTCATACGGATCAATTCAGTGAACTCTTTCTCCAAAGAGTACCCACTATCTATCCTTAGTGTCTCCACACCGATGGCTATAGGATCAGCCATACTCATCATATGAGTTGGATTAAATAGTGCTATTCTTTCCAGATAATTCAATGTCCTTCTCGAATATCTCACGAATAGGAATGTTTAGAACATATGTTTAAAGACTAGTGATCACTATATTATGATCTCATCATAATTCACTTAGTCATTGCACATGCTCATGGACTTTATTTCAAACATCACACAAGAATGACAAATGAATAAATTTCATTTCAATGAACACAAACAAGATACATAAAAGTGTGATTGGCTTATAGACCACATAATATCCATCAGTTGCCATGTCTAATTTGTAATAGCGCATTGAATTCATCATGCACGGAGGCTATCCATTTCGGATGTTTGGATGCAGAGATGAAAGTGGTTGGCTCAGGAGAGAGTGGGACTAAGGTGTGAAGACACACGATAAGGGGGTATTTGGTTGACTGTGATGCTTTGACTGAATTAACTGTGCGGAGGATGTCAGACAGTCATCTTGTTTTGATGAGAGACGGTGAGGAACGTGAGTCAAGATTTGAAGGAGAGAGGTGATTGGTTGAGGGAGTATGACCAGTGATGGATAGCTCAGAGTGATTAGCATGATCAAGAGAGTCATCGAAGGAAGTTGAAGAATTCTGATTGGATGGACCAGGAAGGCTCGAAGAGTGAGATATTTCATGAATTGAGGTCGGTGATACAGGTGAGGAAGGATCTGTGGGGAGTGGATGTTGAGTCAGGAGATGGTGATACTGACCTTGAGGTACATATGGAGAATATAGTTGGTGGAGACGACCCAAGAAGTCCAAGAGTAGAGGAAGTGTTTGAATTGCTGATGAGAGATGATCGTTTGTATGGGTAGTCATGTTCTCTGAATATGAGGTCATGACTGATATATAATTTTCCAGTGGTAAGAGATAGGCATCAGTATCCCAGATGAAATGCAATATATCCAAGAAATACACATTTTTCTGACCATGAGTCCAATTTGGAAAATGCATATGAGCAAAGACAGGGGTAGCATGTGCAGCCAAAGCTCTTTAAGAGGGAGTATGTTGGTTCTTGATTGTAGACAAGATGATAAGGGGATCGGTTTTGCATGATGGATGTAGGCAATCTGTTGATCAGGTAGACTGCTGTGCATACGGCTTCATCCCAGAATTGATGCAAGACGGATGAGTGTTGTATGAGAGAAAGTGCAGTTTCAATGATATGCCGATGCTTTCTCTCGATAGTACCATTTTGTGCAGGTGTGTGTGGGCAGGAGACTCTACGAGAGATACCTTGCTGCATGAGATGTTTATTTAGAGCTTGAAATTCTCCTCCCCAATCCGATTGGAAGTTGACAATTTTCTGATTGAATTGTTGTTCTACTTGAAGTTGAAAATCAAGAAAGATTGAACGAACATCACTTTTTAGTTTCAAGGGATATAACCAAGTGTATCGAGTGAAGTCATCGACGAAGATAACATAGTACCTGTTTCCAGTATGCGAGATAACAGGTGACGGTCCCCATAAGTCTGAGTGAACAATTTTGAGTGGTTTGGTTGTCTGATGGATGGATTTTGAGTATGGAAGACGATGTGATTTAGAAGTGAGACATGCATCACATGAGAGAATTTTATTTACTGAGAGAGTAGGAAGTAAATAGGTAGAGTGATGCAGGACCAGACTGGTAAACCCGGTCGTGCATGAAAATACTAAAGGTGAATCTAAGGGATGGATTTCCTAGGGTGAACTACTATGATGTAATGACCTAATCATGCCAACAAGAAATTGCCTTCCAGCACGTCGTCTATGGAACTCCTGGAGTGTGCCATGTACTGCCAGTCCGGGAGTCCTCCAAGTTCACGTCCTCACATGCGTTGAGCCTTGGGTCATCGAGGGGAGCTCAACGATCAACCCGAAAAATTGGACCACGGTCACAATCCACTCGAATTGTCCTCTCAATAGTCCTACTCTAAGTCCCGATGGTGGAGGAAGTAAGAGCGAGAAATACTGAAAGCAATAATGGTACTCCAACATGAAGAGAAGGGGATGCGAGCCTAACCTACAGGGCGCAAGCCCGGTCGGTCGTGGCAGGGAAGATCGTTCGTATGCAGCACCGACAGTCAGAAGAAGTGGCGGCGAATCGGGTGATGTCGAAGAAGGCGGACATCAGATTACGGCGGACAGGCGAGTGTACTTGGGAGCGATTGAGCGGTCGGGCGGGTAGCAGGCGTACACGACTTGCGGTGCGGGGCGAGGGCGTGCGGGCACGGACAGGGGCGGCACAAAAGAATGCGACCAAGGGCGGTGTGCACAGACGCGACCCAAGCCAGATACGGGCACGATCTGAATCAAGAGCGGGCCGTGCCTGGACGCACGTGGACGTGGCTTGGATCAGGAACGGGGCAGCACATGCGTGGCCTGGACTGATGTGGGCGATGGTGTGTCGCGAGGGGACGCCGGTTAGGTGCGTGGACGTTGTACCCAAGGGAGGACACAAACATGACACCTTGGAGTGGCGGGCACGGGTGCAGGTGACATGAGCTGGGGCGCGACTGACGGATTCGGGAGCATGTAGGCCGAGGAGTGTTGGGGTCTGAGCGATTTCCACTTGGAAAGCGTGAATTCCGTCGAGGGCGAGGTGGCTAGGTGGGAATAGCAGGGGCGATGGGATAGGGAATGGGAAATTCTGCAAATGGAGGAGAGGTGGTGGATGACGGGGAGGTCCGTTGAGTTGCGCATGCGAATTTGGCCAGGGGGGAGAGAAGAGAGAGAAGGTCAGGACGCGCGGAGGAATTCGCGAGAGTGATGGATGGACATTGGCCGGTTGCGTGGGTGAAGTTGGCTATGGGGGAGTTTGAGCCGGCAAGTGAGGGGGAGAGGTTGGGCGTTGGAGGGAGAGGAGGCGATGGCTGACCTTGGCGATTCGCGGTTCCGTCTGAGATTCGCAATTCGTGAATTCACAAAGTAGGCAAATTGGCAATTCGGCAATTCGGGAGTTCACGATTCAGTGATTTGCAACTTGCGAAAGCGGCAGTTCGCGAGGATGATTCAACGCCTTGGAAGTGGGGCGTTGGCGGGGTGGTGTCAAATGGATTTCGGTGGGGCGGCAGAAGAATTCGGCAAGGCGTGGTGGCGGAATCAGCAGTGTGAGAGGTGACGATCGGTGGGGGACGGAGGGGATGGTCTTGGGGGTTGACGACTTGAATTCCCATGGGGGTGATGGGTGGAGTTCGGGAGGAGCATGATGACAAGGGAAGAGGAACGTAGTCAAGGTCAAGATCGGAATTGGGAAATTGGGAAAGGGCGGAGATGGCAATCGCAAGCGGGAGGGGAGGGGGAGAGAGGAAGCTGGGAAGACGTGAGATTCGGCTGGGGAATCGGGAGAGGGTGGCGCGATGGGCGGAGGTGCAGGGAGAAGGGCGCGACGGGCGAGTAGGACGCGAGGGAGGGAAACTCGGGAATGTTGGGCAATGGGAAGATGGCCGGCGAGGAGAAGGAGACTGGGGAGGACCGTGGGGCGATGGGGAGAGGGGGGGGGGAAGATGCGAGCAGGGGAGGGAGTTAGGTGCGGTGGTGGTGGCGCTGGGTAGCGGCGGTGGCGGCAGATGGACCAACGGCGGCGGAGGTAACGGGATCGGGGCAAGGGGAGGCAGCGGGCACGGCGGGGACAGCGGCGGAGGCGGAGGTGGTGGTAGGTCTCCTTCCTCGATCTTCCTTGAGCAGCCACTTGAGAGGGAGTTCACTCCTTTCTTACTTCAAATGATGGCTAGGGTTTGTGGGGGGGAGGGGGAGGGAGAGGGTCCTTTCCCCTCTTATAGAGCCCAAAATGGACCGAGAGGGGAAAGGGCCCACTTGAGGTCCATGACCCAAAGCCTAAACATGCTCATAGAAATAAGAAGGTTCACAAAGAAGAAGGGCTTCACGAGTAGGATCCCGAATAGGGAAGAACCCACCCGGAAGCCTAAAACGGAGAGGGAATATAAGCAAGGGCCCGCTTAAACACGTGAGGACCAAGAAAGTTCATAATAACAAAAGAAAGCGGATAGGTCCACGCGAGCGCGAGCCCAAGGTGTGACGTACCGTGGCGAGACGAGGTTCTCACGCAGTGTAGCGGAAGTCAGCATCCTTCATCTTTGCTCGTCAAGGGGGCTGAACGCGCGCGGGTGTCGGCTCCTCTAGCGCCGTGGCGTCATGCCTTGGTGGCGACGGGGGTTGTACGCCACCATAGAGATAATTCTTTGTAGAATTCTCATATTCTGGTGGCCGAGTCGATGCTGCCACAAATCCGAACCTATCTTCTCATTGATATTCGCCTCTAGTGGATGAGCCTCGGTAAGAAGATATAATCCGTCCTTAATTGTGCCCCGAAGTAGTGGTCTCCCTATTTCCTCGTCCTTCACAACACAGTAGGTGGCATGAAATTCAACAAATACTGCATTATCATTAGTTAATCTATAGACTGAGAGTAATCTCTTACGAATTTCTGGAATGTGAAGGATATTGACTAGTTTGAGTGGATGATACCGATATATTAGAGATGAAGAGCTAGTAGAGTGAATAGTCAAACTGGTTCTGTTTCCCACTTGAAGTTGATCGGGGCCTTGATAGAGTGTCGGATCAACGAGGTTTTGAGCATCATTGGTCACATGATGCGTTGCGCCACTGTCATCATTGGTGAACTTATCGGCTGCAAATTAGTAGTATAAACCTGTGGGAACATTTGATTATTCGGATTTGTTGTAGAATTTTGATGACCATAGAACGATTTGTTGAACTGTTCTCTGCACTCGAGTACGCGATGTCCAAATTGTCCACAAAGTTGACATCTCGGAGTGTATCATCCACCATTTCGACCTCTCCCTCTATTGTTTCTTCCATTGTTGCGTCCTCTTCCTTGATCAGAAGAAGTGAGTTGTGTTTGATTAGCAGCGGGTGGAAACTCAGGCACTGTTGTATCTTTGATGGGAGTTGAGAACTTTAAGAGTTCATCATAGGAATTAATTTGGGCAATGACATCTTCAAGGCTTAGATGAGTTAAGTTGGAGGAGATTTCTGCACATAATGCTGAGTATGATGAACCTAGGCCACAAAGTATGGCATAGATAGACAGTCTCTTGAACTAGATATCCCGCAGCAGCCAGTTCATCGCATGTCCTTTGGATATCCTGCACAAACTCTACAACAGATCGAGTACTTTTTTGGGTGTTATGAAGACGATTATGTAGATGCATGACTCGGGAAGGATTAGTGGAGGAGTAGTGTTTCATTTTTGCTGACCATGCTTCCTTTGCGGTGATCTTTCCGATTACACACGGTAGAGCCGACTCGGAAAGAGATGTAACAATAAGCGATAAGACCTGTTGATCTTGACGCCACCATGTTTGGTAAGCAGTGTTGACAAAAATTTCACCTTGATCATCAAGATGTGTGGAAATCGGCGGATCTTGCGTGAGTATATGAGTAAGATCGTGGCAGTTAAGCAATGGGAAGAGTTGAGTCTTCCAGAGGAGGAATTATCCCTCGTGAGTTTGATAGGTACGTGAAGACTATCGAATGAGGCGCAGTCGGTTGAGGAACAATGATTGCTTTGTTTGCCTCAGGCCTCGTGACTTCCAAAAATGAAGAGAAGTCCGCCATAGTCAAGATTCCACTACGCCGCTTGGCTCTGATACCATGAAGAGAATTGAGAGAGAAGAGAGAGAGAGAGAAGAGCGCACTTGTAGCAGCGTGAATCTTGAATTTTATGTATATGTAAAATTTCTTTACATCGATCTTTTATTGTAGATCAGAAGAGGGTGAGAGAGAGTCTTAGTCGGTCTGCTGCAGGGCGAAATCGTTATAACTGTTTCTGTAAGTCGTGATCAATCAGTCCAGCTGGCACAGATGAGGCGTCGGACTCGACTGATCGGTTAGCGTCCTTAACACTATCCACTTATCCATCCATAGAATCGTCTCTCTATCCATTCTTTAATCCGTCTCCCTATCCGTCCTCTAACCCATCCAGCCAGCTATCCATCGATAGAATCGTTTCTCTATCCATCCTTCCATATATTTGGAGAGACAGAGGTAACTAACACATAAACAAGCTAAACTAATTAATCAGGATATCATTTTGATGGAATTATCTACAGAAAATCCTTTCATCATCTCAAAATGGGCTTATCATTTTTTAGATGGGATTAAGTGGCGCTCTAGAAACACTCTGCGGCCAAGCCTACGGAGCAAAAATATACCATAAAATGGGTATCTACCTCCAAGCATCCATGGTCACCAGCATCGCCGTTGCCTCCCTTCTCTCCATAATTTGGTGGTTCACAGAACCCATACTCATCTTCCTCCATCAAGATCCAACGGTGGCCCACGTGGCGGCAATCTACATTCGCCCCCTCATTCCTTCTCTCTTCGCCTACGGACTTCTCCAATGCATCTTCAGATTCCTGCAAACGCAATCCACCATCGCTCCGCTCGTGATCTGCTCATCCGTGCCGTTGATTCTTCACGTGGGAATCGCTTACTTTCTTATTTATTATGCGGAAATGGGATTGGCAGGAGCGGCGCATGCAGTCTCGGTATCGGAGTGGATATCGTTCTTGATGCTGGCTTTTTATGTTTTGCGCTCCGAGAGGTTTGATGAAACTTGGCAGGGTTTCTCCAAAGAAGCTTTTGGGCATGTTCTTCCGGGTCTGTCGTTGGCCATTCCGTCGGCTGTTATGCTCTGGTACGCGCTCTCTCTCTCTCTCTCTCTCTCTCGCTCGCTCATAATGCTCTACTGTTTTACCTTACAGCTTGGAATATTGGGCTTTTGAAGTTCTAGTTTTACTTGCTGGTCTGATGCCAAATTCAGAGACAAGCACCTCCGTAATCGCCATGTGGTAGGAGTCATTTAATCTTTGATTACTCCCCTCCAAATATTTTTTTAATAAAGAATGATTATCATACCCCTCGAATTATTCAGCGTCAACACAGGCGGTGGCATTCAATTTCACCTACGGATTCAGTGCTGCTGTGAGGTAAAGGAAATTATTTTCATTATTTGATTTAAAATATAAAATATTTAAATGCTGAGACTATTTTTCCTTTATGCAGCACAAGGGTGGCGAATGAATTGGGAGCAGGGAATGTGGGCAAGGCAAAGAACTCGGCCAAAGTGACACTGAAGCTCTCTGTTGTTCTTGCATTGTTCATCATCTTACTTTTTACTTTTGGTCATGATATATGGGCTAGTTTCTTCAGCAGTAGCCCATTGATCATCACGGAATTTGCCAAAATGACTCCCTTACTCTCAATCTCCATAGTACTTGATTCAGCACAAGGAATTTTGTCAGGTAATGGCTCTAGAAGATTACCAGAAAAATATTTTCTATTGAAAATTTAATTCCTTTTATTTTTTATTTATAATTTAGGAGTGTCAAGAGGATGTGGATGGCAACATCTTGCAGCATGGACAAATCTAGCCGCATTCTACATAGTTGGAATTCCAATTGCTCTTCTCCTAGGGTTTACCCTGAAGCTCTATGTAAAGGTTAGTATTATTGGGGATGTTTTAACTTATCTCACAGTCAGTAAAATTTTAATTCAAATTTTTGTGAACTTTGGGTAAATTTGTCTCAGTCTTGTGCTCCAATTCTTTCTACTTTACAAATACGTTATCCATAGAGGTAAACAATATCTGTGTGTTTTTAAACAGGGCCTTTGGATGGGCTTGATCTGTGGTCTCTTTTGCCAAGCTTGCACACTGCTTGTCATCACGCTTCGTATAAATTGGTCTAGTAATTGCTTGTACTCTGATAGAGAGCAACCATTACTCCTTTAACTTCAAAAGTGATGTACTATTTACAAGCAAATCAGCATGCCTCTCTAGAGGATTTTTTTAACAATGTTACATTTTTTAAGCTCTAAGAAAATGTTTCGAAAATGTATTTTGTGAGATGGAAAAAGTGGTTTACTCCTTTCTTTTAGGAGTCAAATTAGCAGTCTGATAAGTATTTGATTTTTTTTATGTTATCTCTTAAATTCTCTGGATGAATGTAACATTTAGTGGATTCTAATGACTGATTTCTTCTACTCGAGTTAGAAACAACCAACAATGGTGGTAATTTGGGTAATTTAATATAAATCATAAATAATAATTTGGGTAATTTATTAGTTACTGTTAAAGCCCATCTATTTCCCTCTCCTATTGGGCTGAAGCCCTCTTTCTCTCTCCTCTCTTGTTTTCTCTCCTATATATCTCTCTCGTGCATGTATCCGTCATATTAGAAAAATACCCTAGCCGTCATTTGGTTTCTCTCTCTCACCTATCGATCTTTCTCCTCTCTCACCGATCTACATGGTATCAGAGCGGAAGTAGAAGGAGAGATCGACCTGCCCTGCTGCATCTACTTGCCCTGCCTCCGGCTCTTCGCCCTGCTACCTGCCCTACCGTGCCGCCGCTTGCAGCCCTGACGCTATTCCGCGCCGCGCCGCTGCTACCTGCCCTACCACGCCACTGCTCGCAGCCTCGTCAGGCCGCCGTCGTTCCGCCCTGTCGCCGGTCTTCGCCCGGTTGCCTGCTCTATCGTGCTGCCGTTCGCATCCCTGTCTTGACGCCGCCGGTTTGCAGCCTTGTCCGCCGCCGCAGCTCTGCCTTGCCCTGCCGCCGCTGTCTTGGCCGCCGCTCCTGCTCGCTGCCCTGCCCCGCCGCCGGTCCTCTGCCCTGGCTGCCGCTGTTCTCTGCCCTGCTGAGAGGAACCGCTGCCGGTTCATCTGCTGCCGGTTCCACTCACGCTGCTGTCCTGGCTGCCGCTCCTGCTCGCTGCCCTGCCCCGCCGCTGGTCCTCTGCCCTGCTGCCGCCTGTTCTCTGCCCTGCTGAGAGGAACCGCCGCCGGTTCATCTGTTGCCGGTTCCACTCCACATCTGCCTCTACCGCTGCATCTGCAGCTTTGTTCGCCGCTGGATCTGCCGTCGCCGGTTTATCTTCCATAGTCACCGGTTCCTCTCCACATGGCCGACTCTACTACCGTATCGTCATCCTCGGATGTTGCTCAGCCCTCTCAGCCTATAGAGTTGCCCCGGCAATCCGGGAAACACTCGATTGTGAGTGCCCTGGCCAAGCCAGCTTACACGTTCGATGGGTCCAATTATGGGCCCTGGAGGTGCGCCTTCCTCGAGTTCCTCAACGCCCATGGTCTTCGGCATCACCTGACTGATTCCTCGCCGAAGGAATCGGACCCGGCGTACTCGGAATGGAGCAGACTGGATTCTGCGGTATGTTCCTGGCTTATCTCTAGTGTAGCGACTCAGATCATGGAGCCGCTCAGCATGACCCGTCCTGCTCGCGCTCTGTGGCTCAAGTTGGAGATGATGTACGTGACGAGTCATTTTTGTGCGTCGTTAAAACACAAAGACGATGGTAAAAAAAAATTTATAAAACCGAACTCACAAAGACAAGATATAATAATCAAGTATTGGGTAAGTATCGGGTTGATCCACAGAGAGCAGGGTTAACTTTAATCACAGAGTTGACTTGGTCAAACTTAGGTTTAAAAGAAGTTTTAAATAAGAGAAAATAATATGTGATGAATAGAAATGATATAAATAGACCTAATAAGAAGTTTTAATAATTGAAATCTCGGATTTGACAAAGAAAAGTCAAAAGTCAAAGTCAAAGTGTTGACTTTAACCAACAGTAGGTGTACTGTAAAATCAGAGAATCAAACAGAGTCAGAAGATTACGAAAAGTAGATATTTGGAAACTATAGAGAAAATAAAATTTATTGATATATAATTCGTAATTTTTGGATAAGAAATGGATTTATTATGAATTATTGAAAATCAATGGTCAGAAAATCCTCGAAATTAATACCTCAGAGGAAATCTTCAAATTGAATGCCCAAATGAAATCCAAATCTTGCAATTTATATGTAAATGGAAAGCTAAGAACCAGAGGAATCCAACAAGACCGAAATTATCCAATTCTGATTTGTCAATAAAAAGTAATTGACCCCGAAAGTCAACGTTTGACTTCTGATGAAAGATGAACAGTTCGTCGTCAAACGCTAAATTGAAGGGTCAAATAAACTCGGAATTTGATGAATTTGCTATCCACGGAAAGCTGATGAAAAGAGGAATCCAATGAAACCAAAATCAAGTGATTTGGAATTATAATAAAAGAGATATCTTATTTTCAAAATCAGCAACTTTTGAGACCTAAAATTGGGGAAAATGAAGAACACTATGAACTAATTTGCAAAATTAAAGATCTAAATCTAATAAAAATACAAATTACTTCTTGATAATCGATCGAACCTCACTACTAACCTGATTGCCGCAAGAATGGGGCCTCAATTCTCGTGGATTGAAGCGAATTTTCTCGGATTCTTCCTCGTGGACGTTCAGAATTCAAGGGGAAAATTCGATGAAATCAAGAGATGAAATCGTGATTATCATGCTTCAATGGCTGCGTCTCTACACTCTTGGAAGCAGAGGATCACGAGAACTTAAGACCTTCCTCGAAACTCGCTTAATTTCTTCACGAGTCGATCAAAAGTTGAAGAACAAAAGAAGGAATACATGGGTTTTTAAAGAAGAAATTTGCCCGAAGATCGTGGCCAATTGACGCGTTCGTGGGGGCGGTTTTCAAGCGTCGTGGAGGCGCTTCCATGGGCATGGGTCGTGGCTTCAATTCCGCGGAGAACGAGCTTCAATTTTGCTTCGAAAAAGGCATGATTTTCGGCACGATCGGGCCGCGATCGGGCCACGATCGCGCCGCGATCGGGCCATAATCTTCATCTTGGTCGATCGTCGGTCGTCGTCCGGTCATCTGGATGCGATTCCGCCGCTGATGGAATGTAATCGCCGCTCGATCGCGATGCGATCGTGGTGCGATCGGGGTTCGATCGCACCGCGATCGCGGCGTTCTTCCAGGAAGCTTCTCTGCCGTCCAATTTGATCAGGTAAGATGGTGGTCCTATCGTGCGATCAGATTTTGGCCAGGAGCATCGTCCGTTCGATGGAAATCCTTTGCTCCAGAAGCTTCCACGTGTCATCAGGTAAGGCGTCGATCAAACTTTACTTAAGCTCCCTTTTGCGCACGTGGTGAATCTGATGATCGCGTGGACTCAGGTCCACGCGATCACCGCCGCTCTGATCCGATCCGACGCCCGCCAAGCCGCCACGTCACCTGCAATAAATAAAATCGTGTGGGAACATAGCACCACACTGATTAAAAGGAGGAAGAGGACGCGTTTAAATAGGGGAGGTTCTTCCCCTATTAACTATCCTCATGTATCCTCTATATCCAGTACACGTGGCGCCCCACACGGGCGCCCACGTGGCCGCGTGGCCTCCCTGCCACTTGGCGCGCCCCGTGCGCCTCCTGCGTGGGCCACACGCGTCCTGCCACGTGGCCTCAGTGCCACGTCGTAACGGCGCGGTGGTCCCGCGCGCCACGTCAGCCGCCACCTGGGTACGCCTGCCACGTCATCAGTCGGGGGCCTGTGGACCAAAATACCCCCCTTTTTCGCGATTTTAACAAGAAAATTAATCGAAAAATCACTTTAAAATTCAAATAAAAATCGGAAAAAGGGCTAAAACTTTAGAAATTCATATTTCTCAAAATACAACTCCTTTTTAATCCAAATTTTCTCCATTGGATCACAAATTCTCTTCTTTTTAATATCATGTCAATTAAAAATATATTTAGAATGAAGATATCAAGATGAATTAAAATTTACCTAAATCATTTTTCATTAAACACTTTAAATCATAAATTCATCTTGAAATTATCTTTCCAAATGTTTACTAAAGTCAAAAATCATTTCATAACAGAGATTAACTTCTATTCATTTAAACAAAAGATTAATCATCTATTAAGCATGAAATTATCCCTAATTTAGGCATAAATATCAACTTTAGTAAAATGACATGCCAATGGAGAAAATTCCTATAAAGTATGATAACATGCATCATATTCACATAAAATAAGCATGAATATGAGTTAATAAAGATAAGAATTCATGTTATAAATGCATGTTATCAGTACGCCAACAAGAGCAACGTGAGCCGGACAGTTCGCCTGTATGAGGAGTTATTTGCATGTCGCCAGGGAACCCGGACTCTCCAGACTTACTATGGAGCGGTCGACGCCATCTTTACTAACCTCGAGCTCTATCAGCCACTAGTCCTGGATCTTGATACGCTTAGACGGTATCGTGATGAGCTCCAAGCGGGAGCATTTCTTAGCGGGTTATGTTCTGAGTTGGCTGATATGATTCGGGGTCAGGTACTTGGGGGATCCCGGGTATTACCCACTGAGGCGATCTTCGCAGCTGCCCTTCGAGTGCAGGACAGCTTGCCCACTTCCCAGTCCTCACATCCCACCGAGACTTCAGCACTCATCGCATCAGGCGGGGCTCCCAGGGCATCTGGGAAGAGTGCACCTTCCGGGAGGACCCGGACCTCCTATCCACCCTGCAAGTATTGCGGGAAGATGACTCACCCATCAGAGAAGTGCTGGAAGGATTTTGGGAAGCCTGCCTGGGCTATGGCTGCTGCTGGAGGCAAGACATCTGTGACTATGTCCACGGCGAATGGATCATCCTCGACTACTCCCTCGGCTGCGGGGACAGTCAGCCTCACCCTATCTCCCTCGGAGCTGGCCTATATTCAGGCATCACGAGCCTCCTCACTTTGTCCGCCCACGGCACCATCGGCCAGTCTTGCGGCACTGACGAGCAGCTTGGTGTCCTATCACGGGAGGGACGGGGATCGCTCGTCTCAGGTACGCCGTCTATCTCAACTCCTCACATTACTTTTTGGATTATTGACTCGGGGGCCTCTTCCCACATGACCGGTCTTTCCACTATCCTCACCTCTTATCGACATGACACCTCCATTCCTGACGTTCGTATTGCTGACGGATGTTCCTGTCCTGTCCTTGGCTCCGGCGAGTCTAGTGCTACTTCGTCCCTACCTCTATAGAACGTCCTGTATATCCCTGGATTTCCTGCGAATCTGTTGTCCATCAGTGCGATCACTAAAGCCCTTCATTGCGGTGTGTTTTTCTATCCTCATCACTACGTCTTCCAGGATCTAGACACGGTCCGGAGGATTGGACTGGGCCGTGAGAACGGCCGTGGCATCTACGAGCTGGTGGCTGACTCTCCCTCTCCGGGACTTCAAGCTCTTTTTGCACTCTCTGCTTCCTCTAGTTCTCTTCATGACTCTCTTTTGTGGCACTGCCGATTGGGGCATCCTAGTTTTGTCAAACTTAAAGAAACTCTACCTTGGTTAACCTTATCTGAGTTTCATTGTGAGTCTTGTGAACTCGGGAAGCACCATAGATCGTCGTATCTATCGCGCACTGGTCCACCTGCCCATCGCCCGTTTGACTTGGTCCACTGTGACGTTTGGGGTCCGGCCCCGCATCCATCGCCCACAGGAGGAAAGTACTACATGGTGTTCGTTGATGACTACACCCGGGCGAGTTGGACATATATTCTGACGAGTCGAAAGGAGGTACTCTCTCGCGTTCAACACTTTCTACTTGAGATTATTACCCAGTACGAGACGATCGTCAAAGTCCTCCGCACGGACAATGCACTTGAGTTTACTCGAAGGCAATTGAGGAATCTCTGTCGGCTCATGGCATAGTTCATCGGACTACTCGCCCATACACCTCACTGCTGTAAAGCGGGGTGCAGAGAGGAAACATCGACACCTCCTGGACATGGTACGCACACTGCTACTTGCTATGAGGGTACCTCAGTATCTCTGATGCGACGCTGTTCTAACTGCTACATATCTGGTGAACCGTCTTCAATCTGCCGCTCTTGGAGGTGCTATTCCCCTTCAGCGACTGACTCCTGCTGCTGATATCTTCTCACTACCACCTCGAGTGTTCGGCTGCACTGCCTTTGTCCAGGATCACACCCCCGGCCTCTCCAAGTTGTCTCCTCGGGCACAAAAGGGTGTGTTCGTCGGTTACTCCCAGACTTAGAAGGGCTACTGTGTGTACTTCCCTGCCCGGCGCCAGTACGTTACCTCGGCAGATGTGACCTTCCATGAGGACGTTCCCTACTTTACATCTACTCAGTCTGGCGAGGATCTCTCCCCTCCATCCCTCCTTCCTTCGGTATCTGCTACCACTGTTACCGATCTCCCTATGACTGCCCCGTTTTCCTTACCTGAGGCGTCACCTCCTTCGGCATCCCTCCAGTCTGATCCATCCTCTAAGCCGGAACCTCCCTCCTCGCCGCTATCCCCTGTTCTGGCCACATCACCACCACCTTCCCCACCTCCTCCCGTATCTGACCTTGACCTTCCCATTGCCCTTCGCAAGGGCACTCGCCAGTGCACGCAATACCCTATTGCCCATCATGTCTCTCCTGCCCGCCTTTCTCCTTCCTATCAGTCCTTTGCCCTTGCCGTTCTAACCGAGTCAATTCCCAAGTCGTATATTGAGGCGTTGCAGGTACCGGCGTGGAAAGCCGCGATGGATGCGGAGTATGCGGCCTTCATCCAGCGGGAGACCTGGACGCTGGTTCCTCGGCCTCTTGATGCAAACGTTGTCTCCTGCAAGTGGGTGTACTCCCTCAAGTACAATCCTGATGGTTCCATTGCTCGCTACAAGGCGCGTCTCGTGGCCCGTGGCTTTTCTCAAGCCTATGGTCTTGACTATCATGAGACATTCTCGCATGTGGCGCGCCTCAGCTCCATCCGTGTCCTCTTCTCTATCGCTCTGGATCAGTCCTGGCCGCTTCATCAGCTGGAAGCGTCCAATGCCTTCCTTTACGGAGACCTCGCTGAGGAGGTATTCATGGAACAACCGCCTGGGTACGTTGCTCAGGGGGAGTCTTCTGAGGTGTGTCTCCTCAAGAAGGCTATCTATGGGCTGAAGCAAAGCCCGCGTGCGTGGTTCCACAAGTTCTCGCAACTGCTCTTCTCGTATGGCTTCGTCTCTACTGTATCCGATCCGACCGTCATGCGGAAACGCACCCCGCATGGATGTGTTATCCTGGCTGTGTATGTGGACGACATCATCATCACTGGTAGTGACGACGCCGAGGTGGCTGCGACCAAGGCTTATCTGGCTCAGCACTTCGTGACACGAGACTTGTCTCCCCCCAGGTACTTTCTTGGACTTGAGATAGCTTACCGTCCGGGGCAGATGTCCATTTGTCAGCAGAAGTACGTGCTGGATTTATTGGAGGAGACAGGGATGATGGGGTGCATGCCGGCCTCCTCACCCATGGAGCAGAATGTGGACTGGTGGGACAATGCTACTGCACTTCTCGAGGATGCAGGCCTCTACCGCCGACTTGTGGGGAAATTGATCTTCCTCACCGTGACTCTCCCGGACATCTCCTATGCGGTTAGTGTCTTGAGTCAGTTTATGCAGGCTCCTCGCAGTATCCATCTGGAGGGTGTCTATCAGATTCTGGCGTACCTTAAGAGAGCTCCAGGGAAGGGCCTCTTGTATCGGCGACAGGGTCATCTACACATTGAGGCCTACTCTGACTCTGGATTCGCTAGTGACAAGGAGGATCGGAAGTCACATGGTGGATAGGCCACCTATGTTGGAGGTAACCTAGTCACATGGCGCTCTCAGAAGCAGTCTATCGTGTCCCGCTCTAGCGCCGAAGCCGAGTATCGAGCCATGGCAGATACCACGGCAGAAATGCTGTGGCTACGCTCTCTTCTCACCGAGCTTGGCTTCCCGCCAGAAGGGCCTATGCAGATGTACTGCGATAACATGGCTGCTACCTTTATCGCTAGTAATGCGACGTTCCATATGAGGACGAAGCATATTGAGATTGACTGCCACTTCATACGACAGTATGTCGTTAATGGTACCATCTGTACCCCGCACGTCGCTTCCGCACATCAGTTGGCAGACATCTTTACTAAGGCCTTACCTGGCCCGACATATGAGACCATCGGATCCAAGCTGGGCATGTTTGATCTCCACGCTCCAGCTTGAGGGGGAGTGTTAAAGCCCATCTATTTTGATGCAGGACCAACGGGGTGAATCGGTCCGGCGCTAATGTCCTCTAATGGGAAACTAAGGATGGGGAGATCTACGGGCTCTAATTGATGCGATGATATCTAAGGTCTCCACAAGCAGACAACCGACCAAGGCGTCGTCACGGCGATCCTGGGGTACGCCGAGTAGGATGGAGCGGGAGTCCTCCCAGATCCGTCGATGCAGGGGAGAGAGGAACCTCGGGTCGTCGGAACAGCTCGATCGTCAACCCGGCGACTGGATCCACGATCCCAATCCCGAACCCTGACGTCACTCAACCTAACTAGACCCGAAGGCGGTGGAGACAAGTGCGGGAAAGCACTGAAGGAAATATAGACTTCAAAGTAAAGTAAGGGGGATGAGTGCCTAACCTCGCGGGCGCGAGCCCTGGCTCGGTCGAGGCGAGGGAGGTCGCCGAGCGCGGCAAAGAATGCCCTGACACCCGGGCGAGCCGGCGAAGGTACGCGGAGGAGCGGTCGGCGCGGGCGGCGTGGCGATGAGTTGGGGCGGGCGAGTCGGGCACACGTCACGGGAGGCGGGAGGCGGCGTCCAAGCGGGTCCGGGACGGGCAGGGGTGGTCTGGGCCGACCTGGACAGCTAGGGCCGGTCCGGACCGGGTTGAGGCCTTTGGGGGCCGGTCTGGACCGGTCTGGACCGGTTTGGGCCGGGGTGGACCTGGCTCGGGCCGGCTGTGGCCGGGCTCGGGGCCGGCCTGGTCCTGGCTCCGGGACCGGATCGGGCGAGCAGTGTCCGCTTGGGCTGGCCGGGCTGGCTCTGGGGCTTGGCCGGCCTAACCGGGGCCGAATCGGGCTCGGGCAGCCCTGGTCCGGATCAGCGGACCGCCCGGTGGGGCGGTTGACCCTGGCCGCAGGGGCTGGTCGGCTCGGGCGGGCTCGGGCCGGCCCGGGTGCTCGGTGGCTGGACCGGCCGCCGGGCTGGATCGGATCGGCGGGTTCGAGCCGGCGCGGCGAGGGGACCCTGGCGGCTCAGTGAGCTGGACTCAGGGGAGGCGATTCCCGCCGAGTCGGCTCAGCGGGAATCGTCCATTCGAGTCTTCTTTCTTTAGGTCGGGCGGCAGCGGGCTGACGGCGCGCGGCAGTGGTCGGCGGGCCGGGCGGCGTCCCCGGGAGCAGGAGGAGGGGCGTACGGGCGTGCGATGGCGGCGGGATCGGCAGCGAAGAGGCCGGAGGCGGCGGCTCGCGGCGGCGGCGCTGAGCGCGGCGGCGGCGGTTCGCGGCGGCGTCCGGGAACAGGGAGATGGTGGCTTCGCGCGGCGGCGTTGGCGGCGGCTTTGGGCGGCGATGGCGGCGGCGTCGAAGGTCGGCGACGGCGGCGGCGGCGGTGGCGGAGCTTGGAGGCGGCAGCAATGGCGGCTTGGAGCGGCGGCGAAGGCGGCGGCGTTCAACACACCCGGAGGTAGAGCAAGGAGTGGCGGCGGATGCGGCGGCGGCGGCGGCGGCACGTACGATGCGGCGGCAGCGGCGGCGGCGTCGGCGGTTGGACTCCTTCTCTAGCTTTCCATGAGCAGCCACTCGAGAAGAGGATCTTCCTTCTTTTTTTCTCAAATGACGGCTAGGGTTTGTGGGGGGGTCCCTTCCCCTCTTATAGAGCCCTTGGCGGGCCAAGAGAGGAAAGGGCCCACTTGAGGCCCACAACCCACACCCATACTCATAGAAATAGAATAAGATGTTCACAAAATGGAAAGGGCCTTAGGCTAGGGTCCCGAAACAGAGGGAAGCCCAGCCGGCGGCCTAAAGAGAGAGAGAAAGACATGCAAAGGCCCGCTTAAACACGTGCGGGCTAAATAAAACATAATAAAGAGAAAACGGGAAAGATAGCTCTACGCGCGCGAGCTCGTGGCGAGAAGAGGGTCTCACTTGGTGTAGTGAAACTCAGGATCCTTCGTCTTCGCCTGTCGAGGGGGCTGGACGCGCGTAGGTGTCGGCTCCACCGGCGCCGTAGTGTCATGCTTTGGTGGCGACGGGGGTCGTTCGCCACCATATTTCCCTCTCCTATTGGGCTGAAGCCCTCTTTCTCTCTCCTCTCTTGTTTTCTCTCCTATATATCTCTCTCGTGCATGTATCCGTCATATTAGAAAATACCCTAGCCGTCATTTGGTTTCTCTCTCTCACCTATTGATCTTTCTCCTCTCTCACCGATCTACAGTTACTATTATTTGATAGTGAAAACTATGAATCAAAACTGATACGGAAGATTTATAATTAAAAATATATTTCATGATTTTGAAGGTTCTCGTGATTATTTGAAATTTATGTAGTGCCTAAATAAACAACTACTTGACCATATGGCTCACATTTATCAAAAAATTTCAAGAAAATAAGAATTATTGGACAACTTCATTTATTATTAAATAAATAACTGAAATTCCAGAAATTTATACAAAACACTTTTTTATTGCATTGAATGGTGAAAAATAACTTTTCAACCATTTGAAAAGTTGAAAACTCATAGTGTTCTCATTTGATTAGTTTATAGTAACAATATTCTTTAAGTTTTCATTATTTATTTCAAAATTTTTATTTTAATGGATATTATTTCAGTTGATACAAATATTTTTGATATATATATACCCTCAAGAATTATCGAAGAGAATTAGTCAACAAGTTTTTTGATTTATTGATTTTTATAATTTATAATTACACTTAATTGGCATTTATAATTTATAGTTTTTAAAATTTACAATTAGGAGAATTAAAATTTCTCAGTGTAAGGGATAGTGTTTTGATGTAGCTAGTCTGTAATCTTGAACTCCCTAGTTTTCATCCCACAATTGGAGAGGAGGGGGATTATTTTTTACTATCTTGAAATGTGGTTTCTATTCAATAAATCATACCAAATTGCACAACTAATGTGCATGAATAACCTAAATATATGATTGGAGGCTATGTTAGGTTTCACACAAATCTTAGGAGCAAGAGATTTTTGGGGGAAAGATGATTTATCACACAAAACACGAGGAATGAAAGTACGTTGGTGGAGATTCTTGTCTGATGTGATTTTGTTGGGGAAAAATTGAAAATCTCCTTCTTGTTACTCCTTGACTTGAGAGAAAAGAGAGAAGGAAATGAAGAGGAATGGTGGAAGTGTTGGGATAAGCCTTCCAAAACCTTTGATGAAAACATGGAATGTAGAGGAAATTGTCGAATCAAACATTTTGCTAGGATTTGAGGCTTGACAAGCTCTCCAACTTTTTGATCAAAACATCGATTGCAAAGGAAGATGTTGAATCAAAATGTTCAAAAAAGTTGAAGCACCAAGAATAGATGATCTCATCATCTATTCTAGGTGATCCTATCGTCTTCTTTACAAGCACATGTACTAAAGATGATATAGTGGATTGAGTGGTTGGCGGTGCTTGGAGTTGAACCCCCTTTTGAGATGAGCACAAACCTTATTCTTTAGTCTCTTGTGGACTCATTCTCTCAGTTCATTGTCCACTTTAATATGAACAAGATTCAAGCCTCTCTCCTAGAGCTGTTGAACATGCTTACTACTGTCGAGGGGAACCTTTAGAAGGAAAAGCCTCAAGTCCTCTTTGTTGGTGGGACCAACAAAAAGAGGAAGGCAACCTCGTCCTCCAAGAGGCACAAAGGGAAGAAGCAGGTGAAAGCAACTTCGACACGGAAGGACAGTGATGAAAAGGGAACGTGCTTCCACTGTGGTCTGAAAGGACATTAGACGAGGAACTATAAAAATTACCTCAATGAGAAAGCTTAGTAGAAGTATTGTGATTCTACATGCATCTATATGATAGATACTTACTTGCCTTATAGAGATTTTGCATATTGGGTATTAGATACTGGATATACTTCTCACATGTGCAATGATTCACAGAGGCTGACAAGTAAGCGAAAACTGAGAAAGGGTAAGGTGGAACTGAGGATGGGAAACAACACAAGAGTTGCTGCTGTGGTGCTAGAGGTTATTAACCTCAAGCTACCATATGAAGATTGTCTTTCTTTAAAAGAATGCCATTATGTTCCTAGCATAGTTTAGAACATCATTTCAGTTTCTTGTTTGGATAAGATGTGATATACATTGATTATTAAGGACAGAAGTTGCTACGACACCATTAGTCAATGGTTTATATCTGATTGATATTTCTTCTTACAAGCTCCAAATGGATGTTGCTCTTAAGAAGAGTAAACATGATGTGAATGAAGCCTACTTATGACATTGTAGACTTGGAAATGTTGGCGATGGAAGATTACAAAAGTTGTATAAAGATGCATACTTGGGTGCATTTGATTATGAATCATTTACGACTTGTGAATCTTGCATCATGGATAAGTTACCCAAATATCTATTCTCAAGGATTGGAGAGCGAGCCAAGGGCATCTTAGAGCTAGTACATTATGATGTATGTGACTCGATGCCTGTCCAAGCCAGAGGTGGCAGCTTCTACTTCATCACTTTTATTGATAATTTCTCTAGATTTGGATGGGTATACCTTATGAGGTATAATTCTAAAGCCTTGAGAAATTCAGAGAGTTTAAGAATTAAGCGGAGAATCAATCTGGAAAGAGTATGAAGACTCTTCGATCATATCGCGAAGGTGACTACTTAAGTACAGAGTTCACACAGTTCTTAAAGGATAATGATATCCTAGCTTAGTTAACTCCTCCTTACACACCTCAAGTGAATGGTGTGTCAGAAAGGAGAAATCGTACCTTATTGGACATGGTGCGATCTATGATGAGTTTCTCAAAACTTCTAATATCGCTATGGAGATATGCACTTGAGACAACATCTCGTGTCCTTAACGTCTTACCTAGAAAATCTGTAGCTTCTACTCCATATGAGATATGGAAAGGAAAGAAGCCAAACTTCTCTTACTTTAGAGTATGGGGTTGTCTAGCTCATGTTAAGAAACATGATGCAAGTAAGCTGGAGTCAAGGACTGAGTTATGTAAATTTGTGGGATATCCAAGAGAGACAATTAGATACCACTTTTACCGCCCTAAAGCACAATCAATATTTATTATGAAACGGGTCGTCTTCTTGGAAGATGAGTATCTTGTGAGAAGAGATAGTGGGAGTCAAGTAGTGCTGGAATAAGTTCTAGATCCGGACACAAATACTACCTAATTAGATGAGAACTAAGTCTCTCAAAATCTTCAAGTACACCCAGAGGCATCACGTAGGTCTTTTAAAGTACCGAGATAACCAGATTGATATGTGAGACATATTATGATGAATGATATCGATACTCTCCACCTAAAGGATAGTGATCCTTTAACTTACGATGAAGTGACAAATGATTCCAATTCTAAAAAATGGCCAGAAGCAATGGATTCAGAGATCCAGTCCATGCATCAGAACCAAGTATGGTACTTGGTCAACTCTCTTGAGGGTATAGTACCCATCGATTGTAAGTGGATCTTCAAGAAGAAGATTAATGCTGATGAACAGATTGAAACCTTCACGACAAGGTTACTGGTGAAGGGTTATAGTCAAAGACAAGGAGTTGACTATGACGAAACCTAATCACTAGTTTCTATTATTAAGTCAATCAAGATTCTTCTTGCCATACATGCACACTATGACTATGAGGTTTGGCAGATGGATGTAAAAATCGCCTTTCTTACTGGAAACCTTGATAAAGAGGTGTATAAGATAAAACCTAAGGGTTATACATCCGAGGAGTTTCGAGAGAAAGTGTGCAGGTTGTAGAGATCTATTTATAGATTGAAGCAAACATCTAGGAGTTGAAACATAAGATTTGATGAGGTGATCAGATCTTATGAATTCATGAAGAATGAAGATGAACCTTGTGTTTACAAGAAGATTAGTGGGAGTGAGATCACTTTTCTAGTCCTATATGTGGATGACATCCTACTCATTGGGAATAATGTAGCTATGTTATCATCAGTGAAGGTAAGGCTGTCAAATAACTTCTCCATGAAGGATTTGGGAGAAGCAACCTACGTAATAAGAGTACGTATCTATAGAGATAAATTGAGGAGGTTTCTAGGCTTATCCCAATCAGTGTATATAGACACCATTGTCAAAAGTTTTGGCATGGAGAACTCCAATAAATGTTTCATACCAATGAGGCATAGAGTTTGGACATCTAAGGAGCATTCACGTAAGACTCCTGAAGATAGAGTGTTGATGGAGAAGATCCCGCACGCCTCGGCGATTAGATCCATCATGTATACTATGCTATGTACAAGACCAGATGTGACGTTTGCTCTAAGTGTTACGAGTAGATTTGCGGCTAAACTAGACGAGAGACACTGGGAAGCTATGAAATACATCTTTAAGTACTTGAGAAGGACTAAGGATTTATTTCTGGTCTATGGAGGAGAGGAGCTTAAGCTCCAGGGTTATACTGATTTGAGTTTTCAGTCAGACACAGATGATAGTAGATCTACATCTGGATTCATGTTCACTTTAAACGGGGATCAATGCCTTGGAAAGAGTTCCAAGAAGCCTACCACTGCAAATTTGATGATAGAGGCTGAGTATATTCTTGGAAGTGACGCTGCCAAGAAGGCAGTCTAGTTGATAAAGTTCATCACAGACTTTGGCGACGTCCCTACCATCTTAGACCCTATTCGATTGTTGTGTGACAACAATGGTGCAATAGCACAATCGAAAGAGCCAAGGTCTCATCATAAGTCTAAGCATATTCTCAGTCACTTTTACTTGATTAGGGAGATTGTTGCCAAAGGAGATGTAGTGACGGAAAGAGTTCCATCGACGGATAATGTTACAGATCCTTTGACTAAGCCTTTAGCTCAAGAAGTTTTTGAGCGTCATTGCACAACTATGGGTTCATGCACAACGGTGATAGGCTTTAGTCCAAGTGAGAGATTGACAGATATTATGTGGCCTATCAGTCGATCACACTTTGATGTATCTCGTTTATGTTAATTGAAATGAAATTCATTCATTGTCATTCCTGTGTGATGTTTGCAATGAAGTCCATGACCATATGCAATGACTAAGTAAATTATGATGAGATCATACTATAGTGATCACTAGTCTTTAAACATATGCTCTAAATATTCCCATTCGTGAGATATTCGAGAAGGATATCAAATTATCTGTAAAGAATAACACTATTTGATCCAACTCATATGATGACTAAGGCTGATCTTGTAGCCATTGATGTGGAGATACTAAGGATAGATAGTGGGCGCTCTTTAAAGAAAGAGTTCACTGAATTGATCTATACTAATCATTGAATGATAATTATACCTAACTGTCAATCACGTTGATTATGTATGTGGTCCTTTGATTTGAGACACCAAAAACATCTTGTAGATGGATAATTATGTTTTGATTATGACTCACAAATCGCTAACTGCGAGATATCTAAAATGTCATGTATTAGATGCGACATCAAGTCTACGAAGATGATTTTGTGATCAAGATGAGATCATCCGCCCTCGGTATTTGAGGAGATTGACTCAAGGAATGACATGCGATGAAATCCTTGGCCAAGATAGTTGACGAAGAAAATCCGCGAGGTCATTGAAAACACGCAGATACGCATCAAAACAATTACCAAACTCACCAATTTTAAAGATTAATCACCAATTAAGGAGTATAGTTGTGAATAAGGTTCGAATCCACGGAGAATTAAGATATTTCGAGGTATTCTTTGAAATTCGATCAAATCGGACGATGAAATGAGGTAAGAAATTAGGGATTTTGATTGATTTAGAAAGATAATCAAAGACGAATCCATGGATTCAATTTGGATCAAGATTCACGGAGAAATCAAAGAGTGAATTAAGTAGAAATTTCTGAACCTGAAGAGAGAGAAATATGAAATAAAATCTAAAATGAACCTAATCTACGATTCTAAATTGTAATCTAATGATACATGATGAAAGATTAGGAGGAAAACACATAATCTAACCTGAGATAGCTTTCGAAATAATCCAATTAATCGTCGGATCAAAGGCTTTTTATTCCGCAATTTTAAAGACGATCGTCGACATTCAACAAGTGAATTCTCCCTATTCTTTTGAGGAAATCTCAATTTCAACCACTCTTTGGACGCGGAAATGAGTCTAAAAGAAGAAGAAAGCGAGAGATTTAAGGATGGGGTGTGTCTAGACAGTTTGATTGCTCAAAAACATTCAAGAATGATTTAAATCGTCGAAGAACATCTCAATTTATAGGGAGAATTGGGTGTAACCGTCGGATCGGCGTTTAATCTTTGATCAACGGCTCTGATAAAATGCATATATGCAAATCATTACGCATAAATCTCTTCCGTTGAATTGAAGATGGATTGCCAAGATTTTGCCACGTCGCGCGTGAGGAAGAAACGCGTGAAACGCTCATCGTCTCATCTTGATCTTTTGCTCTAGATGCGTTTCGTCAATTTTAATTGCATCCATTACAACTTCTTAGATGAATGGTTGAAATTAAATCATTTTAAATAAATTCGTTGATGAACCAGAGTGCACCACGTACCCCCTCACTAAAGTGACGATCAACGATCACAATTAATTCACGCGATCGAACACTCCATATGCGGCCACGCCACCTGGGCAGATAATAACAAAAAACATAGTCCCACATAAAAAAATGAGAGAGCATGCGTGAGTAGATAAGGTATAAGTACATAATGAGATAGACAAAATCTTGAAAGGGGTGCTATCTCATTATTCATATACACACGTGCGCACAAGCGCACACACACGCACTCACACGCGCGCACATGTACATGTGTGTGACACGTCGCATTCTCATACGCCGTTACATGACGCCGTTGTTTTGTCCGCGCCACCTCAACTGTCACGTCAGCACACGATAATAAAGGATAATTTTTTATTCATTTGAATTCAAAATAAATCGAATTAAATTTATAAAAAATTCAAAAAATTCTAGAAAAATCCCTAAAAATTAGAAAATTTATAAATTTTTGAAATAAAACTCCAAATTAATCCAAATTTGTTTCATTAGATTAGAAATTAAATTATATATCATTCTAAAATAAAATTATTTAAATAACAAGAGAATCAATTTTTATTTCAAAAATACATTCATTTCTCTTGGAAATTAAAACTTATAAAAATAAATGAGTATATACAAAGTATTTTCTCATATTATTTAACATTAAACCTAATTATAATCTCAAATATTGATGGGAATAAAATAGATTCTTAAAAATACATAAAATGATAGATATAGCTTTTGAGATTATAGCTTAAAATTGCATGAGTTGATAAATATGCACACAAAATATGATAACATGCATAAGAATGAAATTTTTTATGCCTTAATTTGTAATAATAATCGTATAATTACATGTGAAAATTACATGTTATCAATAGTGAAACTATCAGAGGAGTTCTCAATGATTTCCTATTGATAGCATGCTAATTAGACATCATAAAACATGATTATTGATGCATATTAAGGCAAAAATGATTTCATTTCTATGAATCTTATCATATTTATCAGTATTTATATATCATTCCATGAAAAAGTTATTATAATCTCAAAATACTTTAAATTAGGGTTAAATATGATGATTTAAAGGTAAATAATTTTATAACCCATCTTTACTTGAGATTATAGATGTTTTTAAAGTTAAAATAGTGAGAGAAATCATTTTATAAACATTTATTTACATTTTCTTAAGTTAAAATCTTTAAAATAATAAATTTATTTTTAAAATGGAAATTAAAACTCTCATTATTTATTAATTTTGATTTTTTAGAATGAAAGAGAATTAAATTTCGGATCAAATGAAAGAAATTTGGATTAATTTGGAGTTCTATTTTGAAAGTTATGAATTTTCTAATTTTAGGGATTTTTCTAGATTTTTTTCTGAATTTATTTTTGATTTTTAAGTATTAAAAACAATTAAAAAAAGGCAAAACAGGGGATTTATTTTCGCGCGGGACCCATGTGGATGCGATGTGGCATGTACGGCCACGTGGCAAAGCCACGCGGACCCACGCGAGCACCTGCATGGCGCGATGTGACACGTATACATATATATCATAATACTAAAGGGTTATAGTACATATAAGCATTCCGTATTCGGTACTCGCTAATATGCATTATTCGTCGTGCCTTATAAACCCGGTCTTTCCCTTTAATTTTTTCCGTGTGCGACTAAGTTCCACACAAAGTTTTAAATGCATGTGACGTGGACGAAGGAGGAGCATCAGATCAAAGGGCTTATCAATTAAGTGAATAGATCAAGTGGACTCGTGGTCCATCGGATCACCATCAAGCACACGTGGCCTCAATAAGGAGTTATAACGGCTCAGATTTGCGTCGGATCGCGATCCAACGGCAGTGATGTGATGCTTATCCACGTGGATTGATCCAAGCGCTCCATCAACATCGGGCAGTCGCGATTTAAGTGAAACGATTCACGATGAACCGTTTCATCTGAACCGTAGATTGAAGTTCTTCGGACGGTTACGCCCAAAAACAGTATAAATAGAGATGTTCTTCCGATTTGTAAAGTATTCGAGAGCAGATCAATCCAATTGATCCGTTTAGACACCAATACTCTTGAATCTCTCAATCCTATCCTCTTCTACACACAATTCCCCATCCACGGAGGGTTTAAGATCAAGATTTGGCCGAATAGAGAGGGAGAAATCGACGCTTGAATCTCAACATCGCGGTTCTTTTGGATTTTTGATTATCAGTCTTGATCTGATGATTAATCGAGTTAATCCAATCGCAATTTGGGGTTAGTGGAGGCAGTTTTTATCAATCTTTCATCTATTAGTGTTTAATTTCAGTTTAGATTTGGAAATTAGATTAATTTCAAGTCAAGTTTTGTTAAAATCGTGATTTTAAGTTTCATAAATCTCTCCCCACTTCGATCTTCAATTTCTCTGCGAAATCAAAGTCAAATTCGATGATTTTTGATTCTGTGAAAACGTTTTGAAGTTCTCTTTCATAATCTACCATTTTCCCGAATTTCTATCATCAATTCATCATCCGATTTGATCAGATTCGAAGAGATCATCACAAATTTCCTTATTTCCCTCTGGATTTGACCTTTATTGACCGTTATACCCCTCAATTCGAGATATATTCATCAATTTGTTAAGTTTGGACTTTGTTTTGACACGAGACCGTATGAAATCGATGACGTCACGGTCTCCTCTCATCACCTAGTCACATCAGTACTAAGTTGAGTGACCGATTAGGGTTTGACATTTGACCGCACCCTAAGTCATTCATGAGTTTTGTGTGGATGAAGGATTATAGATACATGGTAATTGATCACGAAAAGGTTCTAGAAGGGAGTTCTTACATACTCCATATCTATAAGACTATGTGGTGTAACTTGGCACCCAATGGGCTGACAACTCAACCTATCAATTCAATTAAATCGATACTTCATTAATTAATCTATACGTTGATGTGGACAATTAATTAAGATTGACCAATAAGGTATTATTTGCTCTATAGAGTTCTGAACTAGTGAGGTATATGGACATAGAAGGTCACACACATAAGGTCTATGGATGTTGGTGGATATAAACATAATTATGAGGGTCTTTATAAAAAATCTACATACCAAGTGTATATAAATAAGGGGATAACGACCACAACTAAAGGTGCCCATGTATGCCTTGTGAGAATTCTCTCCTTTCTTCTCTTTCTCTCTTGGTGAAGAGCTTTTAAGGGGAGATCTAACAATCCGGAGACCATGACGATACCGATAGGGGCCAGACACTTGAATAGCTTTAATAACTCCTTCAAGGAAAGCTGTAAGTATGTTTTCTCATACATACTAGATGATATGATATTTTTTCTTGGTGCCTGATAACATGCATACATAACTTAATATCTTATCTTATTTAACTAATATTCATGCTTATTTTATGTAATTATGATGCATGTTATCATAGTTTTATGAATTTTCTCCATTGGTATGCCATTTTACTAAAGTTCATATTTTTGCATAATTTAGAGTTAATTATGAGCTTTAATGATTTATGACCTTTTATAAGATCAAAAAAATCAAAATTAACCACCTTTTAGTGATTTTTTTTGTCTTTGGTAATGATGAAGAAAAGAAGAAAGAAAAGAAGAAGATGATAGAGGAATAAAAGAAAATGAGTGGATGATAGGGTTCACTTATTAATATTTTTGAATTAATTATTTATTCTTATTTTAATTTATATTTTTGATGTCATGATATTAAAGATGAAGAAATTTGTGATCCAATGGAGAAAATTTGAGTTAAAAAGGAGTTGTATAAATTAAGTTATTAATTTTGGAGTTTTTTTGATTTTTTTGGAATTTCTTTCGATTATTTTGATATATTTTTAGATTTATTTATTTATTAAAAATTGCAAAAAGGTTGCATTTTCGTGCAGGACATGCGGAGCTGATGTGGCATGACATGGACATGTGGCGGGGCCACGCGAGCCCACCGAGATGCATGTGTGGTGCCTACGTGGCGTGTACAGTGACAGGCTGGTAGATGATGGGCCCACGGGTTAGTGGGCCCAGGTTAGAGTATTGGGGCATACTTGGCCCAATAGGGCAATGCAACCCTTAAGGGAGTTATCCCTTTTATACCCGTCTCTCTCCATTATTTCTCTCCTTGTGGGACTATGTTCCCTTTAATTTCTCCTTTGCAGGACACGTGGCACAACAATATGCGTTGGATCAAAAGCTGACTGAAGATCCCACGTTAATCCGATGGATCTCGTTCCATTGGATCATCAATTCAATATGTGCTTTTATCATGATTTAAGTGACGACAGACGGCTGCGATTCAATCGCGCTTTTGACGACTCACCTGGCAACACGTGTCTTCGCAAGGAGGCTCCGATCAAGATCGGAGGGGTGAAAAAGAGGGAGAATGTGGGCTCGCGTCGTGGGATCATGGCTCACTTTAAGCGTGCGATTGTGGCCACTGTCCAACCGCTCTTTGTTAGATAAAATGGTCTGCGATTTCCACAGAAAAATATCTAGAAAACAGTGCTCTTCCTCTTCGTAAAATAACTCTTGATTGAATCGTGAAGGAACTATGCAGTTTTTGAGCAAAATCCTGAGTTCTTCATGATCCCCCCGCGTTCTAGACTCGACTATGAATCGTTGTAAGATTTGATTGAATTCTCCCCTTGAACGCCGAACGTAAGTCAAAGGAGAAACCGATTAAATACACTTTAATCGACGTGATTTGGAGCCCAATCTTGGAGTCAATCGGGTTAGTAGTGTGAATCCATCATTCATATTGCAATAATTTTAATTTAGATTAGATTTAGGTAGTCAATTTCAATTTAGAAATCGATTTATTCTTCATTTTCGCCGAAATTGGGTGCAGATTTTTGCTGATTTCTAAACAAGGATTTCTCCCTGATCTTAAGTCCAAATAATATTATTTTGGTTTCATTGGATTCCTTGTTTCATCAGCTTTAGGTGGATAGCAAAATCGTAAAATTTTATCATAATTTGACCCTTCAATTTGGTGTTTGACCATCTATTGTTCATTTTTAATCTGAATTTGGGCGTTGACTTGCGGGGGGCAATTACTCTCAAAATATAAGGTAAAATTTTACAATTTTGGTCTTTTTGGAATCCTCTGGCTGTTATCTTTCTATTAATATGTGAATTGTAGGAGTTGGATATCATTTGATTAGTCAATTTAAAGATTTACACCGAAGTATTCATTTCGGGATTTTTCTGATCTTTGATTTTCAATAATTCAAAATAAATCTAATTCTTAAAAAAAAATCATGAATTATATATGAAAATTTTTCCTTTTTCTCTCTAGTTTCATAATATATAATTTTCATAATATTTTATGCTCTTTTTATTCTCTGATTTTATAGAAAGTCAACGGCCAGTCAAAGTCAATGCTTTGACCTTGAATTCTGACATTTCTTTGTCAAATCAGCCTCTAAATTCTTAAAATATCTTATTTGGTATATTTATATCATTATCATTAATAAAATATCATTTTTACTTCTTGAAATCCATAATTAAACTTAAGTTTGACTAAGTTAACTCTTCGATCGAATTCATCCGTGTTCTCTGTGGATCGACCCAATCTTTACAGTATACTTGATTTCATATATTTGTTATTGTGAGTTCAGAATTATAAATTTTGTTTGACCGACATTTGTGTGTTTGTAATGACCGCATAAAACGCTTCGCCAGTGCCATAATGTTTAGAACATCCGCTTCAATCTATTCTGCTACATTTGTTGATTTGATCAAAAATTTGGAAGGCTTATCAAGCTCACAACCCAAAAATAGTAACGCATAAACAAATCTCCAAGATACGACTATCATCCATATGGATAGTGAATTAGACCTCGGAAAGGTAGTGCATCCACACACAAATATAGTCACCACCGTCATCATCTCTTGCTCGGACATGGAGTATGGCCTCCCCATGTCATTCAACTTTGGACTTTTAAAGGTGACCAAGTGTCCTTCTTGCATCAAAATCCTCCTTTGACAAAATCATAAGAGCCGATTTCTATCTCATATTGCATGTTGAAATCTCAACATCGCAAGACTTGTTTGTTTATCATAATGCGCTGCAGACCCTCAAAAGACCTTGGGGAAATTTTTGGTCCACAACCACTTTACATTCTTCATAAAAAAGTCTACTAATGGGGTAGATGTCTTTGAAGACAGATGATCCGGCTAAAGTCTTGACAGCTTTTTGTTTTTCAGTTACAAATCTATTAAAAAAAAAGGAGTGACACAAAAAGAAGCGTGGATTGAAGTTTGACAGTAGTAAAATCTTTAAAATTGTTTCGTGGTGTGCAATTGTCTCTTTTGGTTTTTTTTATTTTTCCTTTGGTATCAGAGCCATTGATTATGGTGATTAGCAATCATACCAAGAAGAGTGGAAGGAATCAAGAATAAAAATACTCATTGGTTCTCAATGATGTTATGCCAAAGGAATAGGTTAAACTCTCCTCTTCATTTTTTATAATGTCAAAAACTAATTACAGGTAGTGGGCAATAAGGACGGGAGTGTATTTAGAAGGCTTTGGGCTCTAGGATGCTGTCATTGGGACTGATATTCAAAGGAAAAAAAGATCATCAAACTCTTCCAATATTCTTTCGAGTGATTTTTGAAGATTTCTTGGTTACACTCGATTCCAAAACAAACTATGAAGGAAAATTGGGAGACTCTTTGAGTTTTGGATCTTGGAGTTGAAAGAGTAATTCAATCCCATGTACAACGATTGAAATGTGGGTTTGAAAATCTCAGGATTAAGAAAAACGAGACTATAGCAGATTTTTATTTTTGATTCACTGAGATAGTGGGAGAACTGAGGAATCTTGGAGAAAGAATTGAGGAAAAAGTTGTTTGCAAACTTCCAAAAGCTACTCCGTCAAGGTATGATTCCTTAACTCTCTCTCTTGAAAAATTTGGAAATATTGATAAGAAGAATGTAGATGAAACAATTGGGTCATCAAAAGTACATGAGTTGAGGCTTAAAGAACGATATTTAAGAGAGGAGGAACAATCTCTCTTTTGTGAGCATTAGGAAAAGTCAAGAAAGAAGGAAAGACCAAATCATCCCGTGGTCAAGGTCGTGGTCAAGGGAGAGGTTGTGGTAGAGGAAGGAGATGTGGAAAAGAGTTTGATGAATCTGCTTGTGAAGGAGAGAAGAAACTATTTTTCAAGACTAAGATTCAATGTTACAATTGTCAAACGTATGGGCATTTTGCATCTAAATTTGGAAATGAGAAAAAAAAATCAAAGGAGGGAAGTCAAATTGAGCAATGGTAGAAGTTAACGAAGAATCTTCATTGCTCATGGCAATCTCAGATGAATTTGATGATATTCTTCTTCATGGTCTCTATGGAGACATCTCTAAAGATTCTTAGTATCTGAATACAAGTGCTTCAAGCCATATGACATGTATTAAAACATATTTTAATTACCTAGATGATACAAAGAATAATTTTGTGAGGTTTGGAGATGGATCAACTGTCAATTATGAAGGAAAAGGGAGAATTTGTGTTCAACACAATGAAGGAAATACTTTACAGTTGGAGAGTGTTCTCTATACTCCTCGACTTACAACTAACATACTCAATTTGGATCCATTTGATGAACAAGATTGCAGGATACCTCTTCAAGACAAAAACCTTACAATAATCAAACAACGAAGAAAGATTGTTGGCTAAAGTACCAAAAACTAAAGGTAGACTTTACAAAATTAAATTGAAAACTATTGAAGAGTGTTTTGTAGCCGAGGATAAAGAAGAAGAATTTTGGCTATGACACAATTTTTTGTCATCTGAATTTTGATACTTTATGTTCAATGATAAAAGATGAAAAATTCAAGAAATACCTTCTTTGAGTATTCTAGAAGAGAGGTAAAAGCTGCATCATTGGAAAAGAGATGAGAAGTTCTTTTCCATCTTCTTCAACATTTCAAGCTCTACAGTCTTTAGAGTTAATTTTCAGAGACATGTGGGCCAATTACACCTTCTACTTTGGGAGGTAATAGTTATTTCTTATTGAGTATTGATGATTTCTTGTGACTTACTTGCGTTACTATGCTAAAAAAAAGTGAAAAGCATTTGAAGCTTTTAAGAAGTTTAAAATGCTGGCTGAAAAAAGAAAAAGAGGAGAAAATGAAGTGTTTTAGGATAGATCATGGAGGTCAGTTCTCATATGATGATTTCAAGAGATTCTGTGATACTCATAGGATAAAAAGGCAGTTAGCTGCTCCATATACCCCTCAGCATAATGGTATAGTTGAAAGGAAAAAAAAGAACTATTATGTCACTAGTAAGAAGTATGCTAAAAGAGAAAGAATTACCATTAGAATTGTGGGGAGAAGCCGTAAGTACTTGTGTTTATGTCTTGAATAGATCCTCCACAAAAAGGTCAACTAGTCTTGTCCATATGAAAAATGAACTGGGAGAAAGCCCAATGTATCGTGCCTTAGAATTTCAGACTCTTTGGCTTATGTCAAGAATATCACTGATCATCTAAAGAAACTTGATGACAGAAGCATACAAATGTTCTTTATTCGATATGAAATGTGAAGAAAAGTCTATCGATGTTTTAATCCAACTACTCTCAAGGTTAATATCAATAGAGCTATTGTTTTTGAAGAAAATATCAACTGTAAATGGAATGAGTTCAAAGAAAGTACTCTTAAAATAGTTTTTTTAGCAATACCTAAATAATTAATTGATTTTGGAGATGTAGAAGGATTATTTGAAGTTTCAGCTGGTGAAAGTATTACTAATACTTACATATATCTAGTTGACCAAAGTCGACTCTCGCAATCTCTGATGATCAAAGAACTATAAAAACTAGACCTATTCAAGAAATATATGATGAAACTTCTCCTGTACTTTCAAATAAACAAGATTGTATGTTTTAAATGAAAGAACCAAACTCTTATTAGGAAGCAGCAAAGGATGATGTTTGGAAACTTTCCATGGAAGAAGAATTACAGTGATTTAGACAAATCAAACTTGGGATTTGGTTTCTCCACCTGAAAACTATAAACCATAGGTCTGAAGTGGGTTTTTAAAGTCAAGAAAAATGATAAGGTCAGGTAATCAGGCATAAAGCCAGATAGGTTGTAAAGGGATACTCACGAAGATATGAAATAGATTATGAAGAGGTATTTGCATTGGTGGCTTGTTTTGAATCCATTTTTCTGGTGATGATTTTACATCATCTAGATGTAAAATAAGCATTTGTGAATGGCGAGATTAAGGAGGAGATATTTGTTAAGCAATCTGAGGGTTTTTTTAACAAGAGGCAAGGAAAGTTATGTTCTGAGACTGAAGGAAGCACTTTATGGTCTAAAACAGGAACCAAGAGCATAGAATTTTAGACTAGGTGCTTGCTTGATTTCTCTAGGATTCAAGAAAAGTTAGTATGGACATATGGTACAAACACTTAGAAAATACTTCTGGACTTATATGAGTGTATGTAGATGGTCTGATCATTATAGGATCAATATCTTCCAGGATTCAAGAAAAAAACATTGCATGATCTTCATGTGAATTTAAATATATAGTTGTTACAGATGTTGCTTGCCAAGGAATATGGCTGAGTTGATTGATTGGAGAACTCACCACGCACATTAATCTAGTAACAATTAAAGTTAACAATCAATCAACCATTACTCTTAATAAAAACCCAGTTCACCATAGCCAAACTAAGCACATTGATGCTCAGTATCACTTTATTTTGAATTGTGTGGATGATAAGAAAATATTTCTTAATTTCGTTCGGTCCTTAGATCATATAGCGGATGTGTTTTCCAAAACACTAAGAAGTATTAAATTTGAGGATTTTCAAACTTTAATGGGTTTGCATTCTATTTAGCATGAAGTACTAGATCAAGGAGGAGATTGAAGATTGATGGTCCCAATAACATCTTGATGATTTTTCCTTTTTCAATTAAAACTTTGTTCAAGCAAAGAATAAGGAGTTACACCAAAAGAAGGGTGGATTGAAGTTTGATAATTAAAAAACCATTAAAATTATATTTTTCTTTTGTGCTTATCAAAACGCGCATGATGTGTTCGAAGAAATGTATAAGCTAGCAAAGTTTGGTTCAAACATTAAGATTTCATTTTTCTATTATTTCTCGTCTTGTTCTCCCTTGTTTCTTGGTGTGCAATCATCTATTTTGGTTCTTTTTAGTTTTTAGTCTTGATGAACTTGATATTGTAATTTGACATTGCAGGAAAAGAGAGCAGCTAGCTCCATCAGGTCTCGACCAACCTTGGATTGCATGGATCTCAGTGGGATCAATCACCATTCTTACTTTACCAACAATGTGACCAAGACATTTGCTCAGGTTCATGTAGAGTTGGTGTTCCTTCAAATTTGCCATTACTTCACGCAAGTATCCCTCATCCTCCTCAACACTCAATAGATGAGAAGATCATCCAAGTAAAAGACAAGGAAGTGTTTGATATATTATCAAAAATGACGTTCACTAGGGTATAAGATCCATTTTGCATCATATCTAATAGATTCCTTGGTTCAGACTGATAAAGCAAAGTCACTTGATTATTATCAAACTAGTTGCAATCCTTTTCTTTCCATAAGAAGGCAATGAGAGCTCCTTCTAGTTCTAATAGGCCATGGACTAGATCAAAATCATTCTCAACAAATCCAAACGAAGTCATCCCATTATGAATATGGGTAATGACCCTATGCAATTTGATTATAATTTAATTCCGGGCAATCATAAGCATACTTTTCTTCCTTTTTTGAGGCAATTTTGTTATCAATTGCTTGCGAATATCATCCACAAACTGTGCTGGCAGTTTCACCACCCAAGATGTCACTGGTAGGACTCCTTTTTGAAGATGACACCATTCACGCGGACCACATTTTTTACCAGGGGACTACGCATCGTGCACGCCTTCTGTACTAAAATAGAAACAAGAGGAAGCTCGCCGCCTCGCCTTTGTGATATGCATAGAAATAATTCCATCCGTACGTATATTTTGACAATTTCAAAATTCAGGGAACAACTTGAAATGTTAAAGTAGATTTGGAAATACTATTTCAAGATATTAAATATATAACATAATAGTGATATCATGATGTTTACTATATCAATTTTGAGCTATTATAATCAAATAAAGTGAAGTGGATATGCTTTGAAATAAAGAGACCTAAGTTAATCATAGTTGCAGCTATCAAGAATCTCAATTAAGTATGCGTAAGAAGCTCATAAAATCAAAGAGAGAGATAGGAAAAAGTGACTACATAATTCATGCATTTGTTCTTTTGCCTATTAAGCAAGAATATTTGGCTGCTGATCACCCCAAGAAACACCTCAAGAAGATGATGAGCACACTCACAATGTCACTCACACAATCAAAAGAGGAAAAATAATGAAGAAAAGAGAGAAAATATACTAAAACACTCAAAAACTCACATACAACCCTTCTGGAGGAAGAAATGAATGCTCAGATACCTTTTGCGATGCTCTAGCTGTGAAAGAAAAAAATTGTAAAAACCCATCTCAAATTTTTTAGGGCGGTTGTCCCACCGAGTGCATGCATCTCGGCAAGTGTTATAGTACCTGCCGAGGTGTGTGCGCATTGGCACGCGGGGGCCCCCCTGACACACACGCCATGTGCGCTATGCGGGCGCCCACTTGACGGGTGCTACAATACCCGCCGAGGCTGTGCACTACGTGTGCTGGCGCTCGTCCCCGCGTGCCTTTGCGCACCATGAGGCGCTTGCTCAGCGGGTGCTACAGTACCCACCGAGCTGCGTGTCGCTGGCGCGCTGTGGGAAGCATTTCCGCGTGCCTCTGTGCACCATTGCATGCCTCTGGGCACCATCCTGGCGGGTGCTACAGTACTCGCCAATGTTGCACCAGATGTGCACACTGAGCACTCTCCCCTGCGCGCCACGGGTGCACCACACGAGCCAGCCTTGCCTGATGAAGAAAAATCAGCTTCCACATTCTCCTCCTTGATTTTCTTCATGTCCCACACCTTCTTCACTCAAATTCTTGCACTTAGCTCCGCAAACTTCACTCTCCCCAATGATTTTGTGAGAATGTCCGCCAATTAATCTTCGGTCTTCATATGTTCGGTGACGACTCTATTGTCTTCGACACAATCTCGAATAAAATGAGATAGTGTGTCGATGTGCTTGGTCTTAGTGTGATGAGCTGATGTCTTGCTTAGCATAATGGCTGATTGATTGTCAACCATAATCTTCACCGCTTCCAACTTGACTCCTATTACCTTCTTCACTAACCTTACAATCCACACTCGTTGACATATGGTTGATATGATCGCTATATATTCAGCTTCACACGAAGATAAAGCCACCACCTTTTGCTTCAAGCTATTCCAAGTGATTGGTAGACCACCTAAAAAGAATACTTGTCCTAAAGTGCTCTTTCTATCTTTCACATCACCGGCGAAGTCACTATTGCTATAGTCAATCACATTAAGATCCTTCACTCCTTTTCCATATATAAGACTGAAATCAATGGTAGATTTGAGATACCTCAACACCCTCCTAGCTGATATCCAATGATCAGAGGTAAGATTCACCTTTTATCTACTTAATATGCTCACTGAGTAAGTCATGTCGGGTTGCGTATGAAGCATATACCTTAAGCTCCCAATTAAACTCCTCTATAATGTTCATCCACGCTTCTTCCACCTCCCTCTTTCTTTACCTTCATCTGAGCTTCCATTAGAGTGTTGGTTGGATTGCATTCAACCATTTGAAAACTCTCAAAGATGTGTGCTGCATATGGTCTTCTAGACAAGGTTATTTGGGACTTATCTTGATGCACTTCAATGCCCAAATAAGAACATAGCAGACCCAAGTCTGTCATCTCAAAGATCCTCATCATATTCTTCTTGAAATTCTCCACTTTGGCTTCACTTGCCCCCGTGATGATCAAGTCATCTACATATACTTTGACAATCACTTTATGTTGATTTGAGTTCAAACGATACACACCTTGATATTTTTGCTTTTCATAAAGCCAATGCTCTTCAAAGTCCCATCAAGCTTTGAATTCCATGCTCTTGGTGCTTGCTTGAGCCCACAGAGAGCTTTGTTGAGCTTGAGGACCCACTCCTCCTTTCCTTCTTTCGCGTAGCCCTCCAGTTGACTCACATAGATCTCCCCCTTGATTTCACCATTCAAGAAGTCAGATTTCACATCTAGATGATGCAAACTCCAACACTCTTGGGCTGCTAACGCAATCAAGGTACAAATTGATTCAAAACGAGCAACATGAGAAAATATCTCATCATCATCAATCCCGTATCTTTGGCGATACCCTTTCTCCAATAATCTCACTTTGTACTTCACAATTTCATAGCTTGCGATGTAGGATATTTCGGAATGGTTCTATGTATGAGTATGGCAATGTAAATATGATGAAGTGATGGAAAATGAATGAGATATGATAGGGATATCTACTGATATTAAAATGAAATAATCCTAAAATGTTATTGGAGGACCTATGAAATGATATCAGTGAGAATAATATAGAAAAGAGATTTTAAAATAGAGAGGATTATGTGTGGGAAAGAAATAGAGAAGAAGATGATATGTTATAGTTAATAAGTAAGGATGGCTGTGATATACTTTAATAACATAGAGAGGAAGTAATAGAAATATTATGAATGATTAGTGATGTAGACTAATCAATATGAAATAAGGATACATAGGATGGATGAGTATAAGAAGAAGGATTAAGAGAGGAATAATAAAAGAAATATGATAGGAAGATTAATAATGCCGGAAAGGAGAATGTTTAGAAGGGGAGAATGGTGAATAAGTAATAATATATATTATAATATAGAGAATGGAAAGAGTGAAAGCGTCGGTAGAGGAATTACGATGTGACGGATGGAAGTGATGAGTGGGGACATGAAGAAAGTTAAGGGTGGACGAGATAATACTGACAGCTAGAGAGTGGATAAAGATGCGATGGAGATGAGATAAAACTCATAAAGCATCAACGTTGGACTTATGATATGGTAAGAGAACTATTATTCACTCTCGGATCGGGAGGACGATACATGAGAAGGTCATCAAGATGATGCTGGAGATTACCGATGATCCAAGAGTTTCCTCGACTTGCGTCAGACTAAAGTGGTGAAAGCGGAAAGAAACGGGGGAGAAAAGGAAGGGAGATAGAACTCGGAATATGAAGGTTGCAGGAGATTCATGGGAAGAACGATGGAGATACGTGAACGCGATGAACACGAACACAAGGTAAGTAACCAGTAACCAATATTTCATCAAAAACAACATCTGCTTTGTCTCTTACATTTCCCGTTTTATAGAATTCAAAAGGGACATTATGGTGAAGCGTCGATTTGTAGCGGTTAGAAACTCCCGCATTGGTTGATTGATTGACCCATCTTGGCGACTTCTGTCGTTCATCTGGCGGGATGAAGAGGAGAAAATAGTTGTCAGGGTAGCGGGTCTGTAATAACGTTATTCCCTCGAATTTTCTCCTGGAAGCCGTTAGAGAAGATTATAGGATGAAAATTACGGCAGGGCTATTGGAGAAGGTAAGAAAGCCAATGGCGAGAGGTGTGTGGATTAGCGTGTGAGTGCTTGTATTTTCCCGAATCTCTTCTTCGGAATCAGTCATATCCGAAAATATCCCGTCATCGGGTTTGTTGAGTAACAGGTCCACGCGGGTCCACGCACACGCCCGTGAGGGGCGCCATGTGGCAGGAGGGTCGGCAAGTGAAGGGCCCACAGGTTAGTGGGCCCTGGTAATATGATTGGGGCGGTAATGCAATAGCGTTAAACCGCCCCACCTTTTAAGCATGACTTTTTCCTTTTTTTCTTCCATGTGGGACTATGTTCCCACACGTTTTTCTTTTGTAGGCGACGTGGCGACATTGCGTACGTTGGATGCTAATCGCGTTGTTTAAAACACGTTGATCTAGTGGACTCAGGTCCACGCGATCAGTAATTAGAGCACATGCGTGATAATGATCGATGATGCATATGCCGACACGTGGAGGTGCTAGGAGCATTCGATTGTGATGGCGATTGTGATCATCATCTGGAGGCATCATACGGCTTACCTGACGACACGTGGAAGCTCGGGAGCGCTGGATATTCATCAAAACACAAACTTAAGGTGGCCGTGCGATCTTCATCGGATGGCAGAATCAACATTAAGAGGAAGGTCAACGATCGAGGCCAGATCGCCACGCGATCGTGGCCTGATCGTGGCGTTATCATAGCCAGATCGCCGTGCGATCGCGGTTGATCGCCGCGGTGGGATCAACATTGCTGCGATCGGGATCAAGATGCATGTGAGTGGAATTAATCTTCATCAAACGACAGAATCCACGTCAGGCGAAAAGTCCACGATCGAGGCCCGATCGCCAGGCGATCGTGGCCCGATGGCCGTGCGATCGTGGCCACGATCAAGCGCTACTATGATCCAATCGCAGCGGAAATCAAGACCACAATCAGGAAAGATTGATAGCCACGATCATCGTGTGATCGTGGCCACCAATAGGCAGCCAATCGCAGATCAAACGACGCGCAAAAATCGGGCGAAATTTCCCTTTAAAAGACGAACTATCTTCTACTTTGTTCTTCAACTTTTGATTGATTCGTGAAGAAATTAAGCAAATTTGGAGCAAAATCTTAAGTTCTTCGTGATCCCCCACGTTTAGACTCCGATTGCGAAGCAATTGGAGCGGGATTGATTGCGAATTCCTCCTTGATTTTGTTGAATTTTCCCCTTGAATTCCGAACGTCCAGGAGGAAGAATCCGAGCAAATTCGCTTCAATCCACGAGAATTGAAGCCCCATTCTTGCGGAAATTGGGTTAGTAGTGAGATTCGATCGATTATCAAGAGGTAGCTTCAGTTTTTATTAGATTTAGAAGTTTAATTTTGCAAATTCGTTCTTAGTGTTCTTCATTTTCCCCAAATTTGAGTTCGAAAAATTGTTGATTTTGAAAATAAGATATCTCTCTGATTATAATTCCAAATCAATTGATTTTGGTTTCATTGGATTCCTCTTTTCATCAGCTTTCAATGGATAGAAAATTCATCGAATTCCAAGTTCATTTGTCCCTTCAATTTGAAGTTGACCAAGCACTGTTCATCTTTCATTAGAAGTCAAACGTTGACTTTCGGGGTCAATTACTTTCAAATCAGAATTCAATCATTTTGGTCTGTTTAGATTCCTCTGGTTCTTAGCTTTCCATTGATATATAAATTTCAAGATTTGGATTTCATTTGACCGGTCAATTTGAAGATTTCCTCAGAGGTGTTCATATCGCGGATTTTCTGATATTTGATTTTCAATAATTCATAGTAAATCCATTTCTTATCAAAAAATCATGAATTATATATCAATAAATTCCATTTTCTCTGTAGTTTCTAAATATATAATTTTTTTAATCATCTGACACATTTTGATTCTATGATTTTACAGAACACCTACTGTTGGTCAAAGTCAATGCTTTGACTTTGACTTTTGACTTTTCTCTATCAAATCCAATATTTCAATTCTTAAAATTTCTTATTAGGTCTATTTATATCATTTCTATTCATCACATCTTATTTTTACTTCTTTAAAACCCCTTTTAAACTTAAGTTTGACCAAGTCAACTCTGCAATTAAAATCAACCCTGCTCTCTGTGGATCGACCTGATACTTAGACACTACTTGATTTTATATCTTATCTTTGTGAGTTCAGTTTTAGAAATTTTGTTTGACTTACGTTTTGTGTGTTTAACGACCACACAAAAACACTTCGTCAGGCCCCCCAACACACGCGCCATGTGCACTATGCGGGCGCCCACTCGTCAGATGCTACAATACCCGCTGAGGCTGCGTGCGCGCGTTGGCGCTCGTCCCCCCGTGCCTTTGGGAGCCACGAGGCACTTGCTTGGCGGGTGCGACAGTACCCGCCAAGCTGTGCGCAGCTGTGGCACTATGTCACGCCTTCTCATGTGCCTCTGCGTGCCACTGCACGCCTCTGGGCACCATCCCGGCAAGTGCTATAGTACGCGCCAAGGTTGCACCAGATGTGCGCGCTGGGCGCTCTCCCTTGCGCGCCACGGCTGCTCCACACGCGCTAGCCTTGCCTGATGAAGAAAAATCAGCTCTCACAAGAACTGCAACCAGATGGGATCATTTTTTCTTGATCGTTCGATCAGTCCCACGATTGATCGCATGGTTAACCACGCTTTTCAATCCAGCGAGATTGATAAGGTCTCTTGAAAATTTCTGTCTACTCTATTTCCTGCTGTTTATGTTTATTTCTCACTTTTTCTCTCCTCTAGGAAGATCATGATCAATCGACTTATCGTCGATGGATCGAGGTCGACGATCCTTAAGAGAGAGAGAGAGCCTTGTTTTAATGATGTAGGATATTTCTAAAGTGGATAATATTCCTACAAATTAGGGAGGATCTATGAATGATATCACTATGAAATTAATTTATAATTCAGTGAGGATATATAGAAGAATAATTCAGAAGTATGAAGAGAAGAGTTTAATTAATGTAGGAATGGATGATGCGTGTTAGAGATTGAGATGAAAGGGATGATAAGGAGACGGTGATCGTGATGAAGAAAAGAATAAAGATGAAGTGAGGACGATATGATATATTTTAATATAGAAATAGGGAGAGAGAAGACAGAATAGATGGACAGGGATATATTATAATAAAGAAATAACGAGAGAGAGACGGAGAGAATAAATATAACGTAGGCAGAGAGTAGGGAGAACGGAGAAGGAACGAAGAAAATAGATGGAAAAATGAAGGATGATAGGAGATATGGAAGAGAGAATGTCTAACGTGGACTTATAGGATTAAGAAACGAACTGTTTTCACGGAAAAAGAACAGAGGATAATTACCTGAAGAAGACGAGAAGAGATGCCGTAGATTACTCCCGCTGACATCGGATGATCTCGAGATGCTTCGGCTTTATAATGTTGAAAGACGACAGAAATGGGGGGAGAAAAGAAAGGAAGGTAGAATCGGAGAAGAAGGAAGTAGGGAGAGGCACAAGGAGAACGATGAACACGAAAAGGGTAAAAACGAACCCACGAAACCAAACTTTTTCATAAATTCAACTGTCCTTTTCTTCTCTTACATTTGCCTATTTATAGAGTAGGGAAGATAGGGAAGTTAGGATGAGGTGTTGTCTCGGGAGCGATAGACAGTTGCCGCGTTTCGGAGAGAAAGGAATAGTCAACGGGCGTTTCATCATTTTCTCGCGGAACGTCTCACGTCCCTTCGGTGTCCGATTTTGTAGAATTGTTGCTCGCGGAATCTCACCCGTTTTGTGTTGACACGTGGTAAGTGGTAGTGTCCGCTGCAGGAATAGGTTTCGAGAAGGTCGAGTGAGTATCATCGACGCTGTCTTCTTCCGTGGAGGAAAATTATTTGTAGTTCATTCGCGGATCATTTCTGGTAGTGAAGAGTGGTAGTTTGGGGTAATACGAACGCTCCATTCGCAGGTGTTGACCTGCGGATTTCTTTCGCGTACGGGGATGAGAATTGGGTCTTCGTGATCCACTCCTTTAAACCGATTTCAATCGTCTGAGACATCCTGATGTCTCTCCTCGTCCGGCTCTGGTCTTCTTAAATTTTATCCAGGCAGACGATGGTGGATGTCGATAATGATATTAGCTTCGCCTTTTGACGCCGAGGCTTCGTTTTCGTAGCCTTGCGTCATTTTCTCGGTCGGAGAGATTCGCCAGGTGTGATAAGAGAGAAAATGGTGGCGCGATACGGCAGATATCAACTAAGCGGCCTTCTTCTAGGAGGTCGACCGTTGGATGGGGAATACTCGTTGACTTCTACCGGTCTTCTGCTCCTTTTCTGTAGGCGACAAATTTCCAGAAAACCTCTCCTACGTCCGTCGCCGCGAGCTCGACGATTTCTGTCGATGACGTGTGATATTGATGTGCATGCTTCCGGCCTTTCCAACCAGGATACAAAATCTGGTTCCATCCCACATTGGTAGCTTTGATCCCGAGAGATGTTTGACCCGATCCGACAGCCGTTAGGGTATATTCGATCTGCACTAGCTTTCCTTAAAGACTGACGTAGTGAAAGAGAATGAGTAATGGATGTCTCCCATTGCTGCAACGATCAGTCGAGGAGAAGATCTTCATGCTCTTCAGGATCTTTAGAGACCATAACCTCTTCTTGCCCGAGCTTGTTGTCTTCTATACTCAGTACTGTATTTAGATGGCCCGAAGATGTGTTATAAGTCCTGGATAATTAGGAGAATGGTCTTTGGACAGCTCTCCTTGCTGTAATCTTTTACGAGTGACATCTTTCTTCAGGATTTGTCTTGAATTAAGAGCAAGAAGATAGGTTTCTTCCACAAGTTACCACATATAGATCTCTTCTAAATTCTAACTAAAGGTAGTTTCAAAGAAAAGGGTTCATAACAACAAAGATGTTTCTATTATTTTCTTTTGAGATCATATATTCACACAAGGCACCTAAAATGTAGTGGAGGTGGTTTGGGAAGTAGGGACATACATCAAAGATAAAAGATGGTTGACTTGGTCTATTCAAAGAATTCTGAGTATCTAGGGATAAGGATTAAATGCTTTGACCAAGTCAATCTTTAGATCATTATAAAATAGGGAAAGGAGGGAAAATAAATCCCTTAAGATCTACACTCTCTTTAATTATTTAGAGAGGTCTTCTTCATCCATTTAATTAATGGATAATTTATCAAGTTGGTGGCTAAAGAGGAGGAGGAGGATAGGTTCACTTAGAACCCTTGTGTTCATGTTTCTAAAATAATTCTTCATCATTTTCTCTCTTTCTTTGTGAAGCAATCTTGACGAGATGTCATATTGTCGCAAGAGAGAGAGAGAGAGAGAGAGAGAGGTGCCATAGAAGGAGGTGCGACTTCTTTCTGGTGGCTTCACATAGAGAGGAGGTGCCACATCTTTCTGCTACTTGTTCAGTTTTATGTCAGCGACTGTTTCTTCAAGCTGATGACGATCACACAATCCGCCGACGCCTTTGCAAAACAATCCAGTTGATAATTTGGATTTCTAGCAAGCTTGAACGGAGAGTTTTTTTCAGCAATATTCTTCCAATTAGGAATCCAAGAAAAGGGAAGAACCAGATCTTCTCATCCATTTGAAAAATAAGCTCTTATTTTGAGTCTTCCCCGAATTTTCAGTAGGCTCGGAAGGAGGTACCGGATCACTACCATGCTCGGATGGAGGAATTTTCAGCAGCTTCCTCCCAATTCAAAATCACTGGAACTGAACAAAAAATTAAACAACAAAGAAAAAGAAATCCTAAAATATATTTATGTGATGCCTCCTACAAATGCATATTCATGGCGGCCCAACACAACTTCTACAGTGAACTCTCTTCCATTCTCTCTCTCTCTCCAATTCAATCATAAAACGAGATCTAACATTAATTATTGTCACTTCTATGTCTCCTTTATATGGTAAATAAGCCAAATCCTACTTCCATGTCTCATTTATAACAATAAAATTTATTTATTATTTTCCTTGTGTGATGATTATAAGAATTAAGATAAGATTATAATACAACTATTAGTGATCTTTAAACATATATTCTGCATATTCATATTCAAAGGATATTTGACCAGGATATCAAAATAATTGAAAAAGAAATCACTATTTGATTTGACTCATATTATGATTATGATTTGATTGGTGCTCTTTAGAAAAAGATTCCATTAAATTTATTTGTTTGAATAATTGAATATTATTATACCTAAATATTAGTCAAATTGATTCATGTCCCAATTGTGTATGTGGTCCTTAGGCTTGAGACATCAAAGACATCTTATGAATAGATGCGGTTCATGACGTTTTCTTCTCCTTAGATTTTTTTAACGCTTTAAGAATATCACTCGGAACCTCTTCTTCTTTTAATGGGGTCACAAAAGCCATGAGATGATGATAGCCAAATATATGGAGCATAGTCTTTGATAGGATATGACTTCTTATTATTAATTATTCTTCCTTTTCTATAGGGCAATAGATAGATATGGTAGAGTACCTTTTGAAATTTTTTTTTCACTACTTTCTTCTTTTTGTTTTCTACTCTTCTACATATCCTCCCATGTTTAATAACATAAGAATCAAATCTTTTGTGATAAATTGATTAGGAATAGTCAACCTTGAAAATATAACTCCCTATTTATGCAATTCTTGCAAAAAACATTATGTGCTAATGGAAGGCAATATCTTTTTAAAAAAAAAGCATTCTTAAAAAAAGGTCTTTTGTAATTTTCTTATATTGTGGAGAGAAGAATATTCTGCATAGATACATTTTATAGAATCGTGGTCTAATTTATTTGTTAGATCATCTGATTTACGAACAAAGCAAATACAAGCATCAATTTGAATGATTGGATTATTCCTAATTTTAACATGAGGATAAATGAATTCAAATGATCATTAGGTGTCTTTCAATCATTCTTTAATGATGTTAATTTTTTCATGAGGTGAATTGAAACCAATAAGCCCCATGTTTTTCCACATATGACTTGTCTTCCTTTTTGCTAGTCCATTTTCTAGAGGAGTGTATGCACGTGAAGTTTCATGTTTAATACCTTCATTCTTGAAGAATTTTGGTAATTCTTTTTTGCAATAATCCTTAGCATTGTGACATATAAAATTGTAAATTTTAGTACTAAACTATCAAATGATAAGCTTAAAAAATTGAGGAATAATTGAAAAAGTTTCAAGTTTGCTTTGCATTAGAAAACCTAGTAAAATAAGGGACATTCATCAATAGGACTAAACAATATTTATTACTATTGAATGAAAGATTAGTTTTTGGAACCCATATGTCACTGTGAGTCTATTGAAAAAGGCTATTATAATTTTTTATTTGATGGCAATTATCGAGCTTTGTGCTTAGCCAATTTGCACATTTCTCATTCTATCTCTAATTTTTAGGGTGCGATTGGGAGATCACTGCTTATTTTCAAGCACTCCCTGACCATGGAGACCAAGAGCAGAGGCTCTGGATTCCAACTGACACAAAGCTATGGCAGCATCCTCCTCTTATTACCCCTGTAAAATCAATGAGCAGTGACCCTCTGAAGCTGCAGTTGTATTTAGAGCACCCAGGACCCAGTGAGCCAAAAAATCTCGCAAGTTTTGAATGATGGTACCCATATTTTACGATATCTCCTTTGGGTTCTTTTTCGTTTTGAATTACAAAAATGACTAATCAACGAAAAGAACACACTTATTCTAGATTTTAAAATATTAAATCTTTTTTCTTTTCCATGGTCCAATTTCTGATTCCTAACACTGTTTGAATTGCTCTAAGAACTTCACTCTTTAAGTAAGAAATGAATGTTGTCATACTCATACTAAAAATGACATTATTTTTGTTTATCTCTTATAGTATCTTGGTGTGAGTTCTCCATGTGAAAGATTAACTAGACTAAAGCATATTTTTAATCCATGTGGAACCCCTATGCTACTACAAGAGAGGAATAAGAATAGGCAGGATTGGGGAATTTAATATAAAGATGAGTTCTTTGAGAGGAAGAATTGGAATTTGAAAGGAGCTTTAATCAACCTTTGGATTCAAACAAAATTACCATTTGAAGATAAAGAGAACTTTGAATTGCTTTACATATATGCCTGGGGATTACATCTTTATTTCTGCAAGTGTAGACAACTGATCAAAGATTGTGTGCCTGATTAGTGACACAAATGGAAGAAGATTCAGTTTGCTTGACTAAGATGTGAGGCAAGCAGGCTCTCCTGTTGAGTTTTGATGAATACAAAAAAACTGTGTTACATTTTCACATATACCTTCTATTAAGTTAATGATTGTTTCATGCATTATATGATGCATTATATAGGTAAATATGAGTGTGAATTAAATATCTGATGCATGATAAACCACTTGATTCCATGAAATTGTTTCATTGATATATTGCTTCTTTGAGGTAAGGTCAAAGTTAGGTTGTGGTGAGTCAAACAAGGAAATGACTTCTGCTTTAATGACATGTAAATTCTATTTTTATAGGAGTAATTGAGTGCGGTGGCATGAAATATCGCTGGATAAAAGGAGTCAATTATGTGATTTACTTTATTCTTTTGGCTAACAAACAGCATACTAAATTTGTTAATCTCTTTTCTTCTTTGAAGTTGTCGTCATTGAAGTGGTGAGGTGTAGCTGGACAAGTGAGGAGAAAAGAGAATGCCATGGTACAAATGAAATAGTTCTTTATTGATAATAGTTCCCATGATATGTGTGTGTGTATAAACAAATATCAATACATTTGTAATGCTGAATAACTCAACTAGTAGATTAGAATTTGAAATGACTAAAATACCCCATATTGATACTCTATGATCATATTGATACTCTCCCTCAAGCTTGGAAATAAATATTGACCATCCCAAGTGATGCGGTGGGTGACTCTAAGCGTTGGAGAGGAAGGTGGTATACGTGCGTGGAGTGAGGTGGAGTGGTTGGTCATGAAGGTTGACTACAATGACAAAAGAAATTATCTCGTCACGCCTTCCCGGCGAGCCCGACTGATACGTCGATTGCGAGTCAGTCCGCCGTTCCTTCACAACGAGTCTGGTACCTCAGACCTCCTGTTAGAGAGGTTCGAAAAAGGAAGTTTATTGTATTCAAAGGGAGTAAGTTCTTATCCTTGGGCTATGGAGGTCCCTATTTATCGCCCCTCGGAGGAGAGGACGAAGTTTCTAGAAGTAGTAATATTCCGACGATCGTGCCGTCGGGTTTTGCAGAATGCCGTGGTCGCCCGCTCGTTCTCCGGTAGCCTCTTCTTCCCATTTTTGTCCCTGCGGGGTCCCCTGGTTCAGTTCTTCGCTTAGGGTCGTTGGCCGTTACTCTGCTTGTGGGTGTGTGGGGCCCATCACCAAGTATGGATATTGGCTCTTGATACTTGGTCTTTGTTGCCCATGATTCAATCTTTAGCCTGGATAAGTTTCTTGAAAGAAAGGCCGGTCGTTGCTTGGAGCAAAGGATGCCTATTTTGGTAGGGTTATAATACTAATGGTCATCAAACTTCCACATATTTTTTTCTTTTGTTCAAAAGTTCATTGTTGGGTTCTAGCCAATAGAGTCTCCTACAGTTTTTGTTACCAAGATATCATTGATTTTTCCACCAAGGATTTCTTGGATAATCAGGTTCCACTCTCCAAACTATCAGATTTCAATTATTTCTTTCATTTTCTTTTTTACTTCCACCAAGACTAGATCTACACTTAACTTAAACATTTGTTCCCATTTCCTGGATAGGGAGAAGAGATAAGGCTACTTATATTGCAGAATTGTACATCAGATTTCTGAATTTGAACGAATTACTCAGAAAAAAAATTTAGAGCACCTCCTTTCCTAAGTTTATTAGATTATGCTATGGAAAAACAAGTGGAGGAAAAAAAAATCCTTTTTCTGGCCCATTTTAAGGAAACCAATATGGCCTTCAAAAACTATGCTCTTTCCATAAATAATTGATAATACAAAAATTTTAATTTCAAATTCCTTATTGAGTTTCATATATAGAGACTTGACATTTCTTATAAAGATAAGTCTTCAGTTGCTAATAGACTATATTTTGATCTAGGTCGTTTAGAAGCTTTGATGCATAGATCAACCAAAAATAAGATTTTGATGAAGTACACCCTAGTTTATCTTTGAGGTAAGTCCCTAATGAGGTAAGAATGATGTCTAGAGCTTGTCCCCCCGAATCACTTTATACAGAAAGTGGGTGAGGGACTTGTTATGGGATTTCCCCAACATGTGCCCAATAGTGATTAATGGTTTCGGTACATGTAGAAATATTTTTTCGGGTTCATTATCAAATGTATTGGCTACATGTTCTTAATTAGGTCCTAACTATCTATCTATCTATCTATCTATCTATCTATCTAGGCCCTACTAGCCATGAAGAGAAATATTCTACAGATTATGGCAGCTATTGATCTAACACAAAATATATATGTCTCTAGGTAATCCTTTACACATATGTTTAGCTCATAGAGATTCTTCCTTGGCCCAGTAAGCTTTGGCTAAGCCTCCAAAGTCGACTTTTTCAAGATTATAAAAATTGGCTCTGAAAGCTTTATCTTGGGTTACATCATATTGGGCTACCACTTGGAGATGCGTGGGCTACATCACTTATCTAATCAAGAAAATCAAGCCTCAATAATTCAAGAAATGAAAATCAATTGTTTATGGTTCTCATCCATTAGGAGACTATATTGTAATAACTTACATAGGTAGAAGGAGACCTTCGCTAGTAAGGCTTGGGTTAGTGTCTTGATTCCAAAGAGGTAAGGGCTTGGAAAAACTCAAAAATTTTGAAAATTTTGAAATTTCTAACTTCTTAAAACTCTGATTTCCAAATTTTCTTACCACTCTACCCACTTGAGAGAGTTTTGTCATATGAGATTCTGTAAACTAAAGATGAAGTTAGGTTCTTATAGCCTATTGATTACATTTTGGAGTAATAAAACCAAGAGATTTAGATAAATCGTGGGATTATTTTTATTGGTTGACTTCTTTGGGGTTGGTATCTAATAAGCATTGTGGAAAAATGATTAATCAAAGGGTTGAATTGCCGTGAGATTGAAATGAAGAGATTTGAGTGAAGTTTAAAAGAATTCTTGTCCCCTATCTTACATTAGCGGAACCTACTTGGTTTGGGAATTCGTTGCTTCCAAAATTTCTCTTAAGGGGTTTAGTGAGCCATAATAATTGATTTACCTATCAATTACATTTTGGAGTAATAAAACCAAGAGATTTAGATAAACCGTGGGACTATTTTTATTGGTTGACTGCTTTGGTGTTGGAAACTAACAAGCATTAAGGAAAAAGGATTAATCAAAGAGTTGAAATGCCGTGGGATTGAAATAAAAAGATTTTGAGTGAAGTTTAAAAAAAATTATTGTCCCCTATCTTACATTAGCATAACCTTCTTGGTCTGGGAATTCCTTGCTTCCAAAATTTCTCATTAGGAGTTTGTGAGCCATAATCATTGATTTACCTATTGATTACATTTTGGAGTAATAAAACCCAAAGATTTAGATAAATGGTGAGATTATTTTTATTGGTTGGCTTCTTTGGCTATTGATTATTTTTATTGCTTTGGGATTGATCTAGTCAGAAGGAAGTTGATACTAGCTTTGGTGTCTAACAAGGATCTAGTAAATATCATTCCTCAAATTTCACTCGTGATCATGGGTGCTCCGGGATCTTTATTTTTTATCAGTAGAGAATTCATCATAATTGAACTCATTGTTTCACTTAATTAGATCCCTTTGGTGTTCCTATGAGATGTGCATATGACTTTAAGGAATTTTACATAAGATGAAATATGCTTAATGACATCTATCAAAGGGATGGTAATGATTATCTTTTGGAAGCCTTCTAGTAGGTAATTTTCTGATTCATTTACCTTGGCTCTAGGGCAATTAAGTGCTTAAGGATAAGGCACATGAGGCTTGTATGTATCAGGATTAGGTTTAGCCTTGGTCTGTTCTTCCTCATCCTCACAATTGATGTCTTGCTCCTTTGCGACTTTTGGTGTTTCTCTTTCTATCGAGCCTCAGTGGAAGGGATGATCTTTGTAGGGATCTGGTAAATCTTTACCACTTCGAAGGCTCGATATAGCTAATGGAGTTTCCACTGTCTCGTCGGCGATATGAACATGGTTCATATTGTTGATGATGAGAAGGAGAAAACCCTAGAAATTACATAACCAAAAGAGAGTACATAGGTCCTTATATAGAGAGTGAAGAGAAGGTGTCCTTATTGGACCGGGAGCCTAATATAACTATCAGACACTCCCCCTGAAGCTGGAGCATATAAATCAAACATGTGCAGCTTGGTACATGTGGCATCATAGGAGATCCTAGCTAAACTCTTTGTGAAGACATCTACAAGCTGCTGAGATGATGCCACATGAGCATTGGAGATAACTCCGGACATAACCT